>VXAL01015070.1:9489-85897 GCA_013399475.1 Chauna torquata
GCTTAACAATTGAGCAAAATGGTGTTTTGTTTTTTTTTTTTTAGGGTCCTACTTGAAAAGTAATCTACTGCTTCTGGCTGTAGATTCAGTCTATAGAATAAACTCAGCCTATGTAAAGAGTTGCATTAGCAGGCTTAAATAAAAGAAAATCAAAAATGGAAAAGCATCTTCCTGGATCAGTCTTATAAATTCTTTTAGGGGATGTGCAAATAGAAAGATTGCAAAAGTATGTGTGTACGTATACACATGTATGTGTGTGCGTGTANACTGGCCTAGTGTTTTCCCTGGAGTATTATTATTTTTTTACATAAAAATTTTGCAGGTGTTTCTCCTGTCTCTTTATTAAAGCCTCTTGGCCTCCTGAGATTCAAAATAACCTGTTGGTCATGCTTTTTCTTTTTATTTGTATCACATGGTAGCAGCAACTATATTCATAGTGCCCCGTGAGGACCCACTTCTGCCTCCAGAAACTGATTTCAGCAAATAATTTTGAAAATGGTCTCACTTAACATAGCTCTGCTGGCAAGTGATGACTGGTAAGAATGGAACAGAGATTTTTTGATAGAGGTGATTACTGTAAAATGTTTCCAACTCGGTAGTAACCTTGAAAAGAGATGTGGATCAGTTTTCAAAGGCTAATATTGAAAATGGATTTTGGGATGCTGTCCATATCTGTTGCAAATTATATTTGGTCTCAACCCAAAGGGGTTATTAAACCTTGAAAATAAATTCCTGTCTACTAATACAGATTATATAAAATTTGTATTTCCATTTTATATAAAATCAGTTTCTGCAAAGATAGAACTGGCATGCAGAAACATGAATTTTGATGTATATGTACACACACAACGCACACCCCTCTAGTAGAAAGATCCATACTTAAGATCCTTAAGGTTTGCATATCGTTATCCCCCTAGTTAAAAACATTTATCTTAAAACTGAATAGTCCCTTGCAAAATAGTGATTCTACTGCAAATCTCTTCAAGGTGGCGAAATGCTTGGGAATTTCTTAAGCTTATGTTTCACAAGAGATTTTTTTCTTTCAGAAATACTTGTTTTTTTCATGAGAACTTTCATTCCCAAATTTCCAGCTAAGTGGACGGAAGTGCAAACTTGCAAAAATCAAACCAGCATGTTTCTACAAAACTTTGCTAGTTCAATTCTTCATTGTCATACTGTTTACTCATTTAAGTGTGTGCAGCCAGTGGATTCAAGACTCTCAAAAAGGACTCATGTTCCTAAATAGTTGTTTCAGCACGTCTTTTTAGATTATATGGTTTTAATCGTAATTCTCCAGTACTTGTGCTTTTATTCTCGTGATGACAGGAAAACAGTTTTATTGCATCCTGCAAAATTATTTACTAGAGTTTTTAATGCATTTGTGGTATTCATATGATGCATGCTTCATCCAGATCTTTCTTTAGTTAGCAAAAGCTGTTGAAATGCTTTTTTTTCTCACTGATTTCAGTGGTTTGTATAGCAATAGTATTTCAAAGTCTAAATTGATAGTGATTGTTTTATCATCAGTTACTGAATTATAGGAAGACAACCTAATTATTCTCTTGCAAATCCCATCCTGGACCAGTCACTAAATTTCATATCAGGCAGTATTCCAGTGAGCAAACTTGGGTAAAAAAAAGTGATCCAAACAATAAGTAATTATTATTCTTCAGCAGCTGCTCGCAGTGGGTATGACAGCCTGTTACTTTCTTTTCACCTTCCACTACCATATATTACAGATAATTTTCAAGAATTTTTCATGTTCCTTTTGATTATTTCTCTTGGTCTTACTGAACTAGGTCAGCCTGCATCTGGACAGGAGGGATAGGTTGTTACCATTGCTGCAAACTGGCACTGAGTTAAGTTCTCCGAACCCTGCGAGGTAAGATGGAGACTTAGTTATTTGAGATGCTGACTTCTAAGGAGACCAGAAAATCCCACCTTTGATGCTTTGTGTGTGAGGAGGGTTATGTTTCATTCTTAATTCTGAGAAACTGCGTAAATCTGTGTTGATGTTTTTGTAGAGAAGAAACAAAGCACTGATTTGTGGTGATGGAAAAAGAGCTGTAACACTGAATGACTTTCCTGGTGGCTTTCTGTCAAGGACATTTTTAAAGGTATTTGAGCACCAAACTGTTCTGTGTGGCTTTTAAAAATCCCTTGTGTGAAAACAAAGGTGGTTTAGAAAGGCTTTTCAATAGGAAAGTCTTTGATAAGACTTCATACTGGTTTCACAATTTCAGGACAAATGTTCTTAATCTAATAGCTACTTGCTTACAAACAAAATCATGCTTTCCAAAACACATTCTTAGCAATAAAGAAGCCATAATGAATGTTTGGATGCCTGATCTGGATACCTGAAATGGATGAGTTGTGAGCAGTGTATTCTGAAAGAGATGCGTAACAGACAGTAGTGCTTTAGTTCCTTATTGACTACTACATAAATGTGTACTGCATGTCCATTTTTATTGCAAACTGGATTTGATGATGCTTCCTTACTAGTTTGTTCCTGGCTTCTAAACCCTGTTGGCTTGGGTCCTACAGAAGTTGGTTGTGTTTTGTTGACGTCATGTATGTGAATGGTGTTCTTAGTTGTCAGGGTTATCTGTCTGAAAGTTCTTACCAGTTGTGAGCTACCTAATACCATGAACGATTAAAATATGCACAGGATCAAATGCTACTCTGGGGTCTACGAGCTCTCTTTCCTAATTTTTAAAATCAGTTCTGTTGTTCATATATATTGCATGCTATGTAAGGGGTTCCCATGAGGTCAGAACCTCACTAGGCTTGTTAGCACGTTGACATGTCATGAAAGACAGTCCTTGCTGCAAAAAAGTGTAAAACCTTTGGGGACAAGATGTAGATCATAGTAACAGTGATGGAGGGTTGCTATTCCTGTATTTGTCAAATACTCATCTCCACAGAAAAATACATCTCAGTGACTATTTTACCATTGTCATTTCCAAAAAGAAAAAAATTGCTATCTTATTACTGTCAGGATTGCATTTATTTTCAATAATCATATTCTGCTGCAGATCTAGGGGAAGAGGTATGCTGCATTCATACCTTTGTTGCTTAATAGTTAGAGCTAGCTTAATTTTCTGATTTCAGAGCTTACCTTCTTAATCCAAACTTAGTTTGAAAGTGATGTTTTTCATTTAGTGAAACTGCATTAGTGGGTCTAGAACTTACACAGTAACTGCACGACATTTAAAAATTTTTGTGATTTTTCTGTACCGTGTGGCATCAGTTTACAGTACTTGGTGTCCTTTTTAAGGAATGTAAGACTAGAAGGGACCATCTGGGTTATCAAATACAAAGCCTTCGCAATTACAAGCAACAGATAGAGAAATGGAGCTAGCACACAAAGTCCCATAGAGTACTCTTGCTCACCAAAGACAGTAAAGATAAAGCACTTCCCAAAACCTTAAAACAAAGTCAAAAATATTTTTAATTGAGAAGAAGATGAAGTAAGTGACTGTTTCGGGTTTTGTCATGGCCAAGAAGAAAGCTAAAGTGTAATAAATGCCATACAAATAGCAAGAAAAAAGAAAGCACTTGCAATTAACTGAGGATTCAGAAGACTGAGGCTTACTGCCAACTACGTTTCTGAAGGCAAAAATGAGCCACGAGTTGTCACATAGACTGCGTATAAACCTCCTACAAATTTTTGGAATGGATTGATAGACTATTGAAGAAAAGCAACCCAAAGCACAGCTCTTATCATTCTGAGCTACAAGGAATGTCTCTTTGCGTAGTATAAATTACCTTTATCTTTAATATGGATGTAAACTGACAATTATGAAAAGATAGTCTAGTAATACAACAGTTCATTGTGAGCAACATTCAGTGGGCTGATTTCAGTTAATTTGGGAAAAACAGCATCTTTTGTTCAGAGAAAGAAACTGCATGTGTTACCATAACATTATGCAGATCAGCACCCATTAAAATAGCATTTAAGCTGATTTTAGTAGGAGAAGGTTTTCAGATCCGTAAAGGGGGCAGTCAGTTGTTTAGTTCCTTTATGTGTTGAAAAGAGTGAGATTTTTGCTTCTGTCTTAGTGTATCTTGAAAGTTGTGTTTTTTCATATTTGGGAGAAAAAGAACAGGCAAATATACACTTGCATGGATTCAGAGTTTCTTAATCCACAGGGGCATACACCATACCGAATTCATCTCCAGAAGAGATTTACTCGCAAGGGAATTTCCTCTTCCCCTGGCCTTTTCTCCCTTGGCATCTCTACACACGCTAGATATATTCCTGCTGATTTTTTGGTATTTTTGAGTTTTTCTGTCTGTATGTGTTATCTGTGATTATTTTTAATTCTTTAGGATGATTTTATATTATAAAGTAAAAATACTTTGCCGTTGTCTGAATGAAGAAATCACTCACTGGAACGTTTAATACGATGGAGGAGGGTGGACTGGCAGTATTAACATGCACACGGGTGCAAAAATAAAGCCACCAGTTCTTTCCTACGGCTATTATCTGCATGATTATAAAACAACTTAATAGTTTTGCTAGTCAATGTTAATATAAGCAAGTACATAAATGAAAGTTCATGCACACCTACACACTTATCACTTCATATAGATGAAGTCTTAGGTGAGGAAAGTCACGAGCATGGTTAGTATAGTACAGAATAAGTTCCCTCTTGAGGACAAGTTTTCCAGTGTTCCAACTCGTTCTTTGACAAGTGTCCCAGCTCCTGCCCCGAGTCCTCTTGGTTTCATTAGTGTGCGGCATAAGTGTCATGAACTGCCCCTTTGGAAAACATAGTTAGGACTGGTGGACAAATTCTGTCTTTGGATCTATACAGCTCCCACTTGTTCAAATTTGAACTGCTCACAGAAATGCACGGATAAAAGCTGATCTATGAGAGCTGAATAGCACAAGGAAAGACTCAAAGTGTGGCTGTTGGTCTGCTGTTGGCTAGAACAGTGCAATTCCCGTTGGGGATGCCTGATCTACTGAGGTGTTATGAGTAGATTGTGCTTGAGTAATAGAAACTTTAGAAGTCAAGTTAGGTTGTTTATCATAAATATATTCTTAAAATGAATATGCTTAAGAGCATTAAGTACTTACATTTCTTGCACTCTATATAAATTATTCAGCTAGCTTTGGTGCATCTTCAAATGATTCTGTGTGTTAACTTTCAAATGGTTTTAGTGATGCCTAGAGGAGAAGTTAGTTGATCTTGAGGAGGAAAAAAAAAAGGTATATGCATTAGAAAAACATTTTATTTATGTATTTTAGTTATTACTTATTATTAAGAGTTGGTAGCCAGTAGCTGTTACTATCTTCTCTGGCTCTTATTTAGGTATAGCTCAGGCAAAGCTTTATTAATTTGTTTGGGAATTTTGGGAATTAGCTACAGATATTTGTAACTTTTGTGTAGCTGCAGGTAGGCTGCCTGCATGAACCATTTTTTTCCCCTTTAGGTCTCTGGAACTGATGCTATTTGATCTGTCTGTAATGCATTATCATGACGATTCCTTGGAGGGCTCCAGTGTAGGTCTTCACAATGAATATTAATATTAACATACTGAATGTTTCCAAATGGATGCTTGGGCTCTGTGTGTGTGTATTGTCAGAAAATTAGTTTGGTGGGTCTCTGTGAACCAAGTATAGTACATATATTTCATGCGTTCTGCTGGATTTGTACTGACATAGTGATTCCGAACTCACAATCAATAAGCTGAGAGTGTATTAGTCATTATGTATGAGTATTGTGTCCTTTCCCAGTGAATTTAATCAGTAACACCATATGCAATTAATTTGAACAAATCTAAGCAGGATACAACAGGAACAGGAACAAGCATATATTCGTAATGCTCAGGCAACACCTATATTAACTGTTCAGATTAAAATTATAACAAATTAAAATTCAAGTGAGGCCCATTTGCCTTTAACCAGTTTCTTGGAAAATAATCATTGCTGAAGTACATATTGAGCCCTTTCATTAACCTTTAAAAGAATGCCTCTAAGTGTTGCTCCTTGGCTGAGATGTTAATATGCTAGTCATGCTGATGACCTGTTCACAAAAGCTGAATTACCAGCTGCATTTGCATTGATCTGCAGATGAAGTGTGCTATTTTAGAGCCGAGTTGTTCTCGAATCATAACAGTATATACTTATTTGAGTGATAATACAACAAACATTAATTATGTTGATGAAAATGTGTCAGTTTTTAATGTGATCAGTATGAAATATAATTTTTTATATATATCATGGCAAATCTTATATAATGAATAATAGTTTGTTCATCAAAGACACCAAGATATACAGTTACTGCCCTTCTTAAAGCTTATGGTGTTAATGGGTGAGACACAGGGCAAGAGATTAAATGATCTCAGTGGGGAAAGTTGCTTGACTAGCATTTCACAGCTGATTATTACCTCAAAGGATAAAATTCTTGCCTGTTTTCAGAGGGCAACGTGTCGTGTCTTCTGATACGCTGACTGGCTGCAGGTTTACTAGCTCATTGGGCTTTTGATCAGTGAGGTGCTTCCCTAACAAGCTGTGCCTAAATTCAAGGACTAACAGCGCAGAACTCAAGCAGGTAAGTCAGCTCGGACTGGGAAGCTGGGCAGCAGATGAGGAGGTGCACACAGAGGTCCGAGAGCTCGCTTAGGGACAGGTGACAGAGACAAGAGCAGGAGTGCTCTTCGCTTTGTGTTTCTGCCCTAGCTCCTTCTGCTCAGCGGTTTCTGGACCACTGTGGCTCAGCTGCTTACATTGTGCGGTGGCAAGGAGGCAGAGGCAGGGCTGCATTTGCGTTGGGCCCATAGGTGATACAGAGAAGTCAAAAACAGTGAAGCATCTAGAAGTTTGTAAGTCAGTGCTTTGTCCTACATTGGTTGTCATAATCTGGTCCTCACCCTGGTCATCGACTTTTTCTTACTGATGCAATAAAAAAAAAGTAAAGAAAGTTATTTAGAATTTCAGTATTAGGATATGGAGGTCATCCTTTAGTCTGAGCCTGGCAGTTCAGTTAGTTTTTAATTCTGCTATTACCACTGTCTCTTTGAGATGAAAGCTGGTGAAAAGAGACACCTCTTTGGTTCACTGCTGTAATATTTTAGCAAGTCTTGAAGGTGGGACTTAAAATCTAGAAGTAGGCAAAGTGCTACCTTGAAAGCTCTAGTATGCTGTGTAACTACAAATGGATAGAAAAAAAAAGATATATTAGCAGTACTTACATGTCTGCCTGCATTAAAGGAAAACTGTGAAAAAGTTAGGGAGTGGGAAAAAAAGCAAGGCACATCGTAAGTTTAGTATTTCCTGCTGTGTAAATGGCAAAGTCTTCTGTTCATGATGATCTTTTTGGGTAGGTGTAGCTAACCTGTTTTGGGAATTTCCATGATGTAATAATAATAATAGTTACACTCCTGAGATAAGAAGAAATAGAAGTGATTAAAAGAATTTTTCTGAGGGAAAGAAATGCATGGTTAGAGACCATAGGGAAAAAGATATGGGAACAAATATGCCCAATAGCTAGTAAATCAGTAAACTAGGGCTAACGGGTTCACGGCATAAAGCAAAACAAAAAGTTAAGTCACACATCCTCCATTATGATTATTTTGAATATTTGGTGGAAACTTTGCCTAGATTATCCATTCATAAATGAGACTTTTTTTTTGTTGAATTAAGTCCATCCTAGCCTCACCGTGTGAAACTGAAATTACAATAGTTAAAGCTTGTCAGCTTGCAGCCTCCTCATACGAGGCACAATATCAAATAATCCACCTCAACTGTTTTCCATGTGGTTGCTAGAGTTACAGCTGATGACTGTTCTTGTATGTTGTGCTTCCTGCGAAGTCTCAAGTGTGTTGCTTCAGACAGAGACCAGCTCTTTTATAGGTAACTGAAGAGTTCAGACTGAGGGTATTCAGAATACAAATGTGTTTTGTTTTTGAAAATCAGTGTGTATGCTGATGACAGTGGTATTTTGATTGGGGGGGGTAACTACTGAGTGCCTGTCTGCGAAACTTGCTGCAGTCTGTAGCTTGTGTTAGTTGGTAAGGGAATATGATTCTTCTATATCATAAAAATTATTTAATGGTGATAGAGATCTTTTGTGATCCCTCTGCTGATGGTATTTTAACATGAAGTGTTGTGTGTTTTGTAAAAGAAAGCGAAGATGTAGTTAGAAGAGAACTCACTGAAGCTCCCTTCTCTTTGCATTGTGGTGTGGAGAGATGATGAAGTTTAAAAAAAAAAAAAAAAAAAAGCTAGTCCACTAAAGTACCAAACAACCAAGTTATCAGTACTGTTGGTATCCAAAGTATGCATGGTTTGTTGATTATTCTGTTTTACTCCAGAGATTATGCTCTTTTGAAAAAATATATTTTTTGCTGGTAATTATTTGAAGAATTTTAGTCACTGAAATCTTAGGCTTACACAGCAAGCTGACACAGCATGATCAGTGGCGTTAGTAAGCTTTCACAATTTTAACAGTGCCATCACTCTGCCCTCCAAATAACGCCAAAGATTTGTATGTTTGTAGTAATCACAAGTGGTTCTCTGAGCCAAATGTATACATACAGAAGTCATTTGTTTTCAAATGTCCTGTTTCCATTTAGGAGTATGCCCAGAATAATAAGCACAGTTGTACAAAAAAGATGACCAGTCTTTGGATTGGTATCTTTTGAAACCTAACACTGAGATCTGTCAGCAAGGGTCCATGTGGATGATTGCTGCAGTGACAGGATTTAAGAAAGGGTCATCCTACGCAATGGAAATCATCACTGCATTTATTTATATTGCCTTCCAAATGACTTGCTAAGGAAAACCTTTTATTTCTATTTGCGGTACTTCATATTAAAACCTAGGTTTTAATAGGTGAATAATTCAGATTCATACAAGTTGTCCCTATACTTCAAAAATCCAGTGCAGCAAGGACTGAGTCATTCACCTCAATGCTTCCTTGTGTTGGGGCCTACAGCTGATATGTAGCAACTGTCTTAATTGAATTCTATTTGATTTTTGTACATGCTAATCTTTTAGCCTTTTCAATGTTCTTACATGCCTTTTTTTTTTTTTTTTTTTTAAATTTGATCAAATTAAGGAAGAAAAGGTCAGTAATAGGAGATCTCCCTTGGAGGAGTTTGTGGCATCTGACACCGGTATCTAAGTCCCTTGTGTCCTGGTGACAGAAACTGGCATTCAGCTGCTGTGGTATTAACATAATTTGCAGGTAGTGTCACCTTTTGTGTTTGGTAATAAAAGGACAAATGAGAACTTTGCTTTCAGTATTATTCAAGTCCTTGACTCTGACATTTATTTTAAAATATAGCACTGGTACTGATGAGTATTAATCTGTATTTTCAAGCATGTTTCTATGAGATTATCTATCCGAAGATTACAAAAGAAGGTCTTGTTCTGAGCCCCAGTGGGAAGTTGCTTAGGTTCTTGTGTGGGTAGAAGGTCAGAAATTTGTTTTGTTTTGTTTTTGAATAGAAACTTCCCCCTAGAAAGCCCATAATGCCTTCTGTTATTTCAGTTTTTCAAATATTCCACTGGCAGCAACACATTAGAGAGACATTTTGGGTTGAACTCTGTCCTATAAGACAGTCAGAGGCTATGCTGTTTGAGTAATGCCAGGTTTGAGGCTCCTGATCTTTTTTTCCTCTACCAAGTCAAGTTTTACTTCAACGTATTTTGTCACATGGCTCTTGTCACAAGTACGTGAATTTCTTCAGAGAAAGAAGACTGACTGGAGAGTTAGTGATTTGAATGGCATACTTGAAAAGATACAGCTACAATTTGAAAAAGGTTTAGACCTGGCTGAATTATTTACTGCAAGTGGATTGTGTAGATTTGTAACTATGAGCCATTGTAGGTGGACTGACTGAAGGACTTTAAAAAGTGGATCCTATGTTAAAACCAATGTTTAACAGTTTCCAGTGCATAGTGGTTGTATAAATATAACATTATGCATTACACAACTATAGCAAGAGCTGTAATGTAGCTGGTGAATGTAAACAGCTTACTAGAGGCCTAAGACAGTGAACAGCCAATGCACATTTGCCTTTAGAAATCAATGTTGATAATAAAAGCAGTTATTTCCCCACAACTTGTTTGTCAGAGCGCTTGCAACTGAAGAGGGAAGAATGGGATAAAACAAGGCACCTATTTGGCATCTGAGAAATATTAACAAACATAGAATTAGTGCTTTCATTTGTTGTTTTTCCATTTTGTTTGTTTTCAGATAATGTTACAGCACAGAAAATCATGTGTTTTAGGAAAAAAAAAATCAGGAAACCTGCATTTAAATAACTAACAGTTGACTTCAAAGATGATCTTTGATACTGCAGAGGTGGTTTTGGAACTTAAACGAATTTGCTTTGGATTAACTTAGCTTGTATTCATACCTTCCTTTCTTTTGACATTTCTTTGTAATTTCATTGATATATGTATCAATTGTATATTTAAAAGTATGGTATAGTGATGACACAATTAATATGCCAAGAAGCATGTGAAACAACCTTGACAGGTTTGTGGTTTACCAACGATACCTTTACTAGGTTTGGCTGGAGTTCTCAAACTGACCTATGTGAGTCGTTTACATGGGTCTTAATGCTGGAGTCAGTCAAAATGTGAATGTTCACCATTCTCTTAATGCTGAAAGTCAAGATGTGGTACCAGCTGAGTGGAGCACTCAAGTCTTGTGTGTTTCACTGCTTACTGCTTGGGCCTCTTTGCCTTGCTGGAGTTGGTCACAATTCTCAGTTTATTCAGGATAACAACTTAGCAATTTTGATATGATCTCAGCCACAAAATGACTTGTTTGAATGCATAAGACAGTCTGAGATACAAAGAAAAACATTGTCATTAAGAAGAACAGGACATAGGAAAAAAAAAAATTTAAAAGCACAAAATTTTTTTTAGTACAAGATTTTCTCATCTTTGGAAGGATGCAGTGTCTTAATCTTTCCTATACCGGCCTTAAGGCTTTTCCCCTGTAGTTCTTCCCATCAAAGCACATTAATAATCCTTTTAAGCAGAATGAAGTGTAATCAGCTCCTACCTGCTTTCAGTACCCTGTGCAAGTTCAGTGGTCACAGCCCTGGCCCTGACCAGTCTGACAGTGCTTACTACAAAATACATCAGCGTGCTTCTGGTTGTTTTGGCCATAAGGCTCAGGAGTGAATGAACACGGCTCATAGGTAAATGCCTTCTCTTCCCTAGAAAAAGGTCGTCCACGTCAGGGTAACTGTGTAGCTTACGGATTGTGCTGGTTCATTGGTATCTCTGTGATATCAGTCTCCTATTCGTAGCTAAGGTAGTTATTTCTCTAGATCATGTTACAGTAGGTTGTCCTTTTGGTGTGGAAAGCTTGACACTTAATTCCATAGACACAAGTGATTCCTTGTTATCTGTAACCAAGGCACACTGGAATTTGAAGTTCTGCTTCCTGTGCTCTACTGTGTGCTATGTCAATATACAAGGCTTAGTCTCTTGTCTCCCAATTTATCGGCCTAACACCTGTCTCATTCATATAATAAATTAAGGATAAAAATGAAAGTTCTCTTTTGTGAATTTCCTTCTCTGGAAGTAATCCAAAGCCTGAATTTCATCAGTTTTGCTGGTGCATTTACTGCACATAGCAATAACTACCTGAGATAAAAGTCTACTGTACTTTGACTGCTGTTGATAGTGAAGCTCATTACACCCCCAATATAATTATTACCCTCTTTATGTATATCTTGTTAAACTTCAAAAGCAGGCATCCAGGGGATGCTGTTTTAAGAACCTATTGAAGTGATCAGGATGAATTATGTAAGACACCAACAGTATGTTCCTTCTACATCACTTCAAATCTTATAAAATTTGAGATGCATAATAATCAGAATTTTATAAATAATATTATTCTGTCTAACAAAGCTCTGATGCTTACCCCATATGCTTTTTTTTTTTCCCCCCCCCACTAAAGCAAATTTTTCTCCGGGAGTAGCTATATTAAAGGCAATGTAGGCGTACAAGCCACGGCCAACAAAAAAATGGCATCTCTACCAGTGGTACTCAAGTAAGTGCTTGTCCTGCAGAGTGCAGCAGAGGCAAGGGGCAGTTTGCAGAGGTAGAAATGCAAATAATAGCTAATAAAGATAACTTTGTCCTTCAAATTATGACAGTTGCTGTTTGGTCATTGAAGCTGTGTCATTTGCAACACAGATTGTCAGATATATTTCTATGTGACAACTTCAGGCCTGTAGGGGTGATGAGGTAGCCCAGAGCCAAGGAGATGCAAAGTATCATAAATGTAGCATTCCATGACTTACACCTGTTTCTTTGGCAGCTGTCCTGTTGCGTGCAGGAGATCATATACACTAGATTATGAATTGCGTCTTAAAATATTGGATTCTGAAGTGAATCACAGCACAAAATGAATATTTAATGGCAGGACAAGACTTCCAAACTCTACAGCAGTTTAGAAGATGCAGTAAAAGTCTTTTCAGCTGTAGGCATCCACTTTAACAGAGATTATGCTGTGCAAATCACAGAATTACGGAACGGTTGAGGTTTGAAGGGACCTCTGGAGATCATCTAGTCCAACCTCCCTGCTCAGGCAGGGTCCCCTGGAGCACATTACCCAGGATGGTGTCCAAAGGGTTTTGGATGTCTCCAGGGAAGGAGACTCCACAGCCTCTCTGGGCAACCTGTTCCAGTACTCAAGCACCCGCACAGTAAAGAAGCTTTTCCTCATGTTCAGAAAGAACTTCCTGTGTTGCAGTTTGTACCTGTTGCCTCTTGTCCTATCGCCAGGCACCACTGAGAAGAGTCTGGCCCCATCCTCTTGACACCCTCCCTTCAGAAACTTACACACATTGATCAGATCCCCCCGAGCCTTCTCTTCTCTAGGCTGAAGAGGCCCAGCTCCCTCAGCCTTTCCTCATATGAGAGCTGCTCCAGTTCCTTCATCATTTTAGTAGCCCTTCGCTGGACTCACTCCTGGAGCTCCAGGTCTCTCTTGTACTGGGGAGCCCAGGACTGGACACGGTGCTCCAGGTGAGGCCTCAGCAGGGCTGAGTAGAGGGGGATGATTACCTCCCTCGATCTGCTGGCAATGTTCTTGCACCTAATGCACCCCAGGATCCCATTGGCCTTCTCCGATACAAGGGCATGTCGCTGGCTCCTGGTCAACTTGTTGTCCACGGGGACCCGCAGGTCCCTCTCCGCAGAGCTGCTTTTCAGCAGATCAGCCTCCAGCCTGTTCTGGTGCGTGGGTTATTCCTCCCCAGGTACAGGACCCTAAATGATGTAGTTCTTGGCACTTTTTAACCCTAATTATTTATATGGGAATTGTACATGTCTGAGGGTACTCTTCAAAAATAACGGACTGCATGGTTGGTCCAGGAAGTGGAACAAACTTGACAAATATATTTGACCAAATTATAATGCACTCAGGTTGTTTGTTTGTATTTTCTCCCCACTGGAACAGCAGTGTTTATCTGTGGTATCTTGCCCTCTTGCTAAACAGTTAAAACAGTAAAGCTTACCTGGCTGAGTGAAAGCAGCAGGGAGGATCTAGGATGCTTGCTTTGCAACCTAAGTGTAGTACTAAGATCAAGTTGTTTATAGGATGATAGGCCCAGGCCTACTTAGCAGTCAAGGCTTCTGATTCTCAAAAGTTTTATTATTTAGACTTGTCTTATATTCTAGTACACGTACAACTTGGAAATATTGTGCATTCATGCACACAGCTTCTGGTGATTTATTGAGTAACAGCTCTTTCAATTAAACATTTTACTTTTAGGCACAATGAAAATACTGGTGATAGTTTGACTCAGTAGAAATTTTAGAAAGCATATTAAATATTTAAACAATTTTTTTTCTACTGATGGCTGAGAGAGGTATCTAGTGTGCATCATCTGTTGGTGATCATACAAGAGCACTGCAGGGATTCCTTTCAAATATGTAAATAAACTATCCTGTCCTTCCTGCTCGTTCTGGGTGTAGAAAACTTGATTTCATTGTCGCTGCAAGAGTAATTTTTAAAAAATGGCAGTGGGAGGTGTAAAATGAAATATCTGTAGAGTGTCCTGCTATTTACAACTGCATTTAATAACAGAAAAAACATAAACAGTTACCGTATTTTTAAGAAAAATATAAAAGTCCATAGAATAGTAAGGTGAGCTTTGTATGCAGGTATGCATAACCAAATAGAGTAGCTGCTCATTCTCACTTGTTCATTGTTCTGTGCTTTAAAAAGCTTGTAAAGGTGTTTTTTTTGTTTGTTTGTTTGTTTTTGTTTGTTTTCGAACTGTTTTTATGCTAATCTCTGTTTTAGAGGTAGAAGTGATAGGACATTTCATATTTAGTATAGCTTCTTGTGTTTCTATTCTAAACACCTAAACATGGACCACTGAGTAACGACGACACAATTTTGATATTTCAGGATGTGTTGTGGATTAAGCGTCATTTTGCCCATGCTACAAAAATGAGATTTCCCTTATTCTTGTTTTTACACAGAGATATAAAATATTTTCGCTCAGAAATAAGATCTCCTTTCCCCCACCCCTTTAAATTTTACTTCCAATTTGTTCTATCAAATCCCCCAAAACCGGTGCATAAAAGCACGTTGATGCAGTAGGATGGAGTAGGAATCTAAGAAACATGGAACCTGGAAGGCTGGAAGCGTCCTGGCATGAGCTGGGATCTGTTCTGCCAGCAGAAAATACAGGAGAGTTTTAGGCAATTTTGGAGAGTGCCAGAAACCTGCTTCTTATCAGTCAGTGTTAGTAGACTTGAAAGGATGCTTTGGGACTGAACACGGCTTCCTGTGCTGTAACAGTAAGGCGTCCAGAACATGCTGAGCATGTTTCCCAGTTTGTCAGGATGTCTCAGAAGGCAAAGAGGAAGGATCAGCACTTTATGTATAACCCAATGCTTAATAACAAGTGAAACAAGTTCTAGGATGAGTGGGAAACATATTGCCGTCCTTCTGTTTTGCATTCTTGTGAGTCTAGAAGATTTTTTTTCAAGAATACTATTTTGGTGACAAATAGCATTTAAAAAAAAAATGCTGCAGGGGGTCTCTACAAATGTGTAGAAGCAGAGTTGTCTAGTTGGATACCAAGTGGATTCTTGGCATGTGTCGTACTAGGTAAAACTTACTATTATTCCAGAGGTGCCCAGTGTAATGAACAGTGGCATATTACTCCGTTGTAGACAAGGAAGAGTTGGAACAGGTCTGTGCTACTGTTCTATGATGTGTTTCGTAGCTGTAACAGGGAATGAAGCTTCCTAGAATAAACTTGTAAAACAGCTTCTCTCTGCTTAGGACTGGTTTTAACACAAATCACCCAACAGATCTTGTTTTAAATATTTTATTCATGAGTACTTGAGAGATGAATAGCTTTGTAATATCTGAGCAAAATTCATCCATGCTTTATGTAAAGGTGGCAACAAATGAGCATGTTCTCTTAGACAAAGTACAAACTGATTGGATGGGATATTAAAAAAAAAAACACATAAATTGCTAACTGTCTTTATTTCTTACTCTGTAACAAGAAATGAAAATATGAGAGGATTGGTGTACTTTAGTCTAACAGTATTACAGTGAAATGGATTTACAAATAAGTAAACAAAATGTTTTTGCTTGAATTCTTGAATTTGGACCACATTCAAAAAGTCAAGTGTAGAGTGCTGTAGGGGTTTTTTTGTTTAGTTTTTGGAAACAGAATTTTAATAGACTTACATTTAACTGCTTGAGAAAGGCTAGTGTTTTTTGTGTTACGTATCTCAAAACAATTTAAGCTTAAAAAAACCTTGAGTTTGAGCTCTTGTGTAGTATTCTTGCATTTTGTCAGCGAGGCTGATATGATAACAGGTTTTTGGAGGACGATTCAGTATTTATATGGTGAGTTTTGACTAATGCTGTTTCTTTTATGGCTATCCCCACCATACAATTAGATCTTTGTGAATCCTGAGGAAATATGACTTTCACAGTAGAGGAGGAAATTATTAGTTAAGGGGTCTAATCTCAGGCTTTCCATGAAAACTTGCTTAAGATACAAATGCTCTGATTTTTCAATTTTCTGTATGTAGAACATTAACAAACAGACTTTCATTTTTCTTCATGGGTGTATCTGTGTTTTAATTTAGTTGTGTTGTATTTTAATTTCCTTTATAAAATATTTTGAGAATTCTAGGTGAGCTTTTTTTAGAAGAACAGATACTTATTAAGCATGGGTTTGTGTTGGACTTACTGTAGACTAAAGTAACTTTTCTTTGCCAGCTGGTAAGAACAACTTCAACAGTATAAAAATACCCACTCTGGGGAAAATTGATTACTTTATAATTCTGTCTGTTGAGCCATATTGGACTAACCAGAAGCCTGAAGGCTTAAAGTGCTGCTTGAGAAAGAACAGCTTTTCATTTTAGAGGCAGCACATAGCCCCTGACAATTTATGGACTAGACATGGCTGTAGTCAGGCCTCTGTAGGTTTTAGATGGTGAAAGATGAGTAGGAAAAATTTTATCTCCAATTCTTTCTCGGGCAGCCAAAGCTAATATTGTTCCATCTCCCTAAGATTTGTTAAACAAACCATCTACAAAGATCAGATTTATTTAGCCATTATTGAATTACGCCAGCTCCTATAAAATACGAGGCTAAAGCACACCAAAAGGTGATTTTGTAAATAGAGCCCATTCCATTTCTATTGTATAAACAGAGCTTAGTGTCACACATTCATGCATTTGTATGCTGCAGTTGTCTCACTACCGCAGTACACCAAATAAGGGCTCAAAATAGAGAGTGTTTAGCTTTCCAGGTACTGAGTGAGATCACCAAGTGGTCAGATGAATTTTGTCTAATTCTTGCCCGATAACAAAGCTTTCCGGAAAACTCCAAGCTGTAGGAAGTGTTCGCTGTTATTTTCAACCATTAGAGGATATGCTGCTGATTCTACTTCTTACCAGTTCCTAAGGCCATAAATATGAATTGATAATTTGGAAACAGGTGATCGTCTCCTGTATGAGAAGACACAGTTTTGCTGGTTATGATTTTTTTTTTTTTTTTTTTGGTATGAAAAGTCCTGAAAGAGTTACTCAAAGGACACACACACAAATTTATGTTTCAAAGTCTGTGCTGACTGCAGCTAGCACTAGTTACTGTGTTACTTAGTTTGCATAACCATAGTAGTTCTAGAGGCAACCAGGTCCATCTGTGGCATTGGCCCTTCTAAAATACTACAGAAACAGTGTGTCTGCTTCTGTTTCCACTGAAATCAAAATAACTGACAAAAGTTTCTGGAGTCCAGGTTTTTAGCCGAGTCTTTACCCCTGCACTGAAGTAGAACTGAATACCCTATGACAAAGTTCCCACATAGCACCTGACTGGTCAGTCTGGTATTGGTGCACTCACACTCAAATAACAGAATGCACAAGGTTCTGGAGGTGTGTTTGAGAGTTTGGAATTGGATTGGTGAGGTTTTCTGGGTTTGGGTCAGGCCTGCTGTAATCCGTTAGTAAAATTGGTGTATAGCTTTGTGCAGACACACTGATTGTCTGTTCATTGTTGGGATTGCAGTTTATCTGTGTAAAGAAAAAAATAAATTTCTTCTGTGCTTGAAAGATGTGATGTATCCTGTCTGCGTTTATGACTCCAAAAGTAAGCCTTAAGCACGTAACATCTGTTGTGTCAGGTTGGAATCCAAGTTGCTCTCAGGAACATAAAAGCTGGTTGTTTTCTACAATAACCAATTCAGCTCCAATTTGCTATCTATTTTGAATGAAAAGAGGGACAAAAACATTATGTTTTTCCATCAGTTATGTTTGTTTAGCTATCTGTGATGCATTTCCATACATTAATGTAATTGACTTTATATTTTAATATTAAGTTTAAAATCTACACCTATTTAACTTAGGTGGCAGAAGGTGTGTGGGTATGCTTTTTGGCCTGGGAATATGATCTGGGACTACCAAATTGAGATGATTTGCTTTTGGAGATGAGAATCTGTTGCCATGCCACACTACTATAAAGCACAGAGCAAGTTTTGCAGTCTGATCACAAGCAGATTTTCAGCTCTGTGGTAGAGAATCCCATTTGGGGTGAGGAGGTATGCAGGATACCTTGCCAGTGTGAAGCCTGGTTTCTCTGCAGAGGTCACTAAGCAGGAGGCCAGCTACACTCAGTCTTTTGTCAGATGAGCAGGATTATTACCTCCCACTGATTGTATGCAGGTCTGCAATACAGACGAGCTACTTCTGCCACTGCTGGTTCAGCTCCAGTCAGGCAGGCTGTTACACAGGAGCTGATTTGCTCGGAGAAGTCTGGGCTTCATGAGCCTTTTTCAGGTCCCTTGAACTACTACGGCTGTGATTAAGAGCTCCTTATCTGCATAAATGTACAGCTTTTACAGGAATTCAGTTAGAGACATTGATTTTTCAAAGAATCCTTTTGAAAATTCAGCCCAAGTGTTTGATACCTTTTTTTTTTTTTTTTTTTTTCTAAATAGAGGTAGCATCGGAACTCTACTCTTTACTAAGTATGCCAGAGGCTTCAGCAAGCTCTGTGAATTGTTGAGGATTGTTGTTTTTTTCCCTGCAAACACATACTTAACTGCTGACATCACTGGCATTCAATGAGACATGTAAATTCACACTTACTAATACTTTATTTTTTTTACAGGTTAGTTCAGTTAAGCCAGGCACCCTGTTTGTAGTGGCTTTTTGCTTGATGGCAGCCTCTGGACATAAAAGAGACAAGCTGCAGAGTAGCTAGGCATGTTTGATTACCTTCTGTAGAAAGAAAGAAGAAAGGTTAGGGAAAAACTGGTAAACGAACACGGCAATAGCAAGTCTGATGAAACACTTTCTTCCCTTCTCCTTCTGACAAATCCTTAGATTGAATGGGTACTGCTTTATTCGTCAGTATCAGTAACAAACCAAGTTCAGATTCTCATATCATAGCAAATCCACATTTTTACTAAGTTTTTACTAACTAAGATTTTCATAAGCTGTAACATTTTATTGACTTGAGTGGAAGTTAAGTGGAAGGTGAGCCAATAAGTGCTGCTAAAATTCCCTTACATCATTAACCACACATCTTGAACTGCATCAGAGAATGAGAATTTTAGTTAAAATCAGTTAAAATCCTGTTAGAGCAACAGGATTTTAGTTAAAACGTCAGGCTGTGGAGTGATCAAAAGGAAACAAGAAAGCATCTCCATTAGAGCCAGTGGCACCTTGAGATGGCTGCATCTCTAATTACAGTCATATAATCAATGGACAACAATTCATGTGTATTTTGCCTTTCAGAGTATTCTTTTTTTCTTTTTTTTCAGAAAGGAAGTTAGTTGTTGAACTAGACCCCACGAAAAAGCATGCATAATAATAATCAGAGGAAAGAGAATATAATGAAGAGAGGGAGAGTTTATGAAGTGTGGGGAGAGCAAAAGCAGATGAGACCGTGGAGGAAAGCAGAGATTAGGTTGTGGTGGGTCTAATAAGGAAAGACACAAGGCTGAGTGGGCATCTCTCAGTTCTCCGTTTTGGTCTGTTTCTTCCAAGCTCTGTGGGAGTTCTGATTTTGACTTCCATATGACCTGTGTTTGCAGTGATGCTGAAGAGACACGGAAAAGCAAACAGGGACACAGATTTTTATCTTCCCTATTCTCACTTTCAAACACTAAATTTTGCAATTTCGCATGGTGTAGTGGCAGCATTGTTGTAATCTATAGTTCTGTACTTCAGATGACAACCAATTGACAATAATGAAATAAAACTAAAAAAAGAAAGTTAACATTCTAAACAAACTTTTTCTAGAATCTAATTTTAGAAGTGTATTGCTATATCTTTCACTGAAGACCAAGCAATTGTCAGGATTCAAGAAAAACAAGTTTTAATGAATTTATGTAAATGTTTGTGTGAACAAAAACAGCACCCAGTTTGGAGTAACTTTCCAAATCAGTTAGTCAGTTCAGCAATTTAATTTTTTTTTAAACCTATGTTCTTGCAGTGATTTACATGTATTTTAAAACCAGTTGAGATATCAATAGCAAATTTAAAGAAATTTGAGTTGCCTGAATTTGAAAGTGTATTTTAATTTTCTGAGAAGAAGGAAGTTGAAACCTTTCTGACCGTTTCTAGACTGTCCGCATAACCTTGTTATTGCAACCGTTGTTTTTCTTCTCTTTCTCTATTGTTTGATGACTTGTATTGTCCTTTATTTAGTTTGCAAGCTATGTTGGAGCTGGGAGCATCTCTTTTGATCTGTGATATCTCTAGTGCACTTCTGGGCATAATTATAATCATAAAAATCTTTGACACCTTTCTACCTGATGTCATTATCACTGAAGTTCAGATGTTCTATACTGGCACCATAAAAAAAAAAAAATTAAATAAAGTCTTTTTTTAGCCTTCAAACACTTAGAAAATAATAAAAACAATAAGCGAGACTGCAGTTTACCTCTCTGTAGCACATAAAAATATCTGTTTCGTTGCAATATCTTAAATTCTCTGTTAATCTCTCAAGCCCCTATGAATAAGGCATTGGATTACCAAGTAATACCCGTCATCACAAGGAATTAGGCACTTTAGCTTTGGCCTCCATCTAAACCATTGCATTAGGAGAGATATTACTGACGTCATGTTTTCCAAGTTGCAGCTGACTGGCATGGTGCCTTCCCCCGACCCTTTAAGATCTTGCAGAGATGGTAAAATGTGTCTCTCATGACTCTCTTAGTTGTCTCTTTTTGGGTTGCTTTGAGGCACTAGCACACACATGGTTTTGCAGCTAAGCGACGAGTAGGAAACTTAAGTTCCTGTTCATGTGTGCCAGTAAGTCTGCAACAGAGCTTTGGCAAATTGTGCGATTTCCTTTATCTATAAAATTAATAAATTAGAATACTATTTTACTTCCGAGAAGAGTGTTTTTTTAATTAGGGCCTTGATGTGCCAGTGTCTTCTGTCTGCAATATGTAAAAATTAAACGACATCCAGATCACGATTCCTTCTTCCCTTTTCTCCAACTATCATATTTTAAAATTTGCTCTGGTACCAGTTTTTGTAGTTCTGTACCATTAGTTGTGAGAATACTGTTAGAATTCATAGAATAAAATGGATGGAATGCATCCCTGTACTCCGCTCCCTGTTGCCTCCCCACTTTAGCTGGGCTAGCGATGACGAATGCAGTTGGCACCTGGTCAAAAACTGCCCAGCAGATCTTCCATGATTTTTGGAGGTGCTACCCTTGTTTAAGACACAGGAAGGGTAGGAGTCACCATGCAGCCTTGAACCATCTTTCAGTCCTTAGTGTTTACAAGGTATTACATTCTTGCTAAATGTTTTTAAAACAGACTTCAGTCTTTAACCAGTTTGCTTTATGGCACTTGCTGTGTAGTCCTGTCCAGTGGAGGGATTTCTGATTACATTCATTTTTCTTCCTTTTTAACTAATACATATGATAGTATGTTATATCTGCAGTAACCATGAGTTCCTTAGATTTAGTATGTTCCCGTAATCTGGATAATTGCTTTTGTGAAGCCATTTTAGTCGAACTTATTATGGTTTGCTGGACAGCTGTTTATCTTGTAACTTATTGATGCTGCAGTCCATAACAGAACCTGCATGAGTTGTCTTGGCTTGATTTCTACTTCATCACATCACCGAGCAGGTGTTGACTACTCTGTTTACAAAATTGTCACTTGGCACCATGTCTCCCTAGGAGTTGTAACACCCTGTCATCATATACTTAAGAAAATATTTATCTATAGAAGACCTAATTAGACAAATTGTTATGAATCTGTTGTAGTTCTGCATTTTTTTATGGCGTGTGATTTTGGAATAGGAAAGGTCAAAATCACATTATAGTCTGCAACACAACTGCAATTTTCACCATAAAGTTCATTAGCCTGAAAGTTGGAATATCAGGTTTGCAGTCCATCCTCACTTCACGTACCCTAAGCAATAGCGTTCTCTTTATCCTTGGGACTGCTGTAAAGAAGAATCTTTCTAGTCTGGGGAGTGATTATATAAATCGACAGGGTTTTTATAAAGCATTTTAAGCATCCAGTGGAAGAGAATAACTTCTTTACAGTTTTTCTTGTTTAATGGTAATTACATAATTAGACAGGGTTAAAGTTATCTTTTAACATGTGATTTGTAGATGCCAGAGTCTCTTTTGAGGATTCATACTAAAGAATCCTAAAAATCCTTCATGAAAACAAATCTGCTAGGCTTCCCCCTATTATCAACATCCCAAAATGCCTTTGGTGAGTAGTAAATGCCAAGCGTTTGTTGTTTGGCACTTGACTAGTCACTCATTTATTTAAACTCAAACATGTTGTATAAGATTGTAAAAGTTATGCTAAACTAATAATTAAAAAGAAAAAAAAAGTCTCCCTTAATCCAACTTTTGCAGTTTCCATCTAAATAGTACCATCAGGGCAAAAGTACACAGGACCATATGTCCCAGTAAACGTAATTGCCTAGCGTTAGCAAAATGTCCAATTGGCTGGGAGCAATTGGAGGGCTATTATTGTTGCTTCTCTGTAGTATTTGGGTATCAGCTACTTGGTTTCACTTTTAAAGGTTTCACTTTTATAATCTTGTCCCCACCCAACCTGATTTTTCTCATTCTATTTTCGGATTGATTCTTGTCCCCAGTCAGTTTGTGTTAAGAGCCCCTGTCACATCTTACTACGTTTTTCAGAGTAACACGTATTTGCTTTCCCCAGGGTTGCCTTTCACTTCTAGGAAGAAATTTCTGCAAAACTATCTCATCTTCATCTGTTTCTTTATTAAAATTCTCTTTTTATACGTGGCACCTACCAAAAATGTATGGCTGCAAATCTGATGTGCTATGACTACGCTCAGTCCTGCTGATCAGGAATTTAGACTGGAGAAAGAATTTTCTTATCATTAATAAACAAAAATGTGTGTGGTAAAAAGAGAGTTAGTTAAGCTATGTATTTTAATGCCTTATTTATCACTTCTGACCTGTACAGTATACTCTGAGTAGGCAGTCTGGTATTGCGTGTGTACCACAATTAAAAACATGCTGCCAGTAGGAACATAAATCAGTTGCAAGGACTTGGTTTGAAGAAGCAGAAATCTAAATGGTGACAGAAAACTGAGGAACTGCATTTTTATTCTGATACTGAGGCAGCATTGCTCTGTAAAACTGTATTTTTTCTCTTCTGTGTTCCATATCACTGCATTATTTGCTATTAAATAGAAATAGAAATGTCCATCTGTCTCCGTGTGCCCTGCAGAGTATTTAAAATATGCATCAGACTACTATTTTCCTAAATTTGGCTCTCTGAGAGCCCTGAATTTTAATTGAACTTATGCCAGTAAATATTCTTCTGTAATTTTCATCTCTCCAAGATGTCGAAATTCAAGAAGAGTTTTGAAGCATGGTCCAGTGCACATCCTCTCTCTTAATTATTTGGTGAATGGTTTTTATTCGGTGCCGCTTAATATTATTTACATTCGAGGTTTTATACTTGAAATATTATAAATGGGAATTCTGCCTTCAGCAGTCATCTAGCTTTGCTGATGAAGAGCTTAATTCACTATAAAACTGCTTTTTCTAATTCTCTTACTTTCTTTTGTGCTTCTTTAGAGGGCTTGATAAGTGACTTGATTGCTTTGTTTTTCCTTTTTTCCATTCTTTCCATTTCTTGTTCCTTTTACTGTGTAATGTCACAATCTCAGTTTGAAGAGAGTGACACCGCATTAATTGCTGATACCGTTGTCAAGGTTGATAAGGTTTGATTTATATGAGTATGTGTTTATTAAAAAATGATTTACATTTCATGTTATCAAAACCTGTGTTAAAACCTCTATTTACTATAAGTTGTTAAGATGATTTAAATGACTTTTAAAAGATATGTAAGCTGTATATACACTGCCAAGCTTCATTTATAAGATCAGGCCCCTAACATTTTGATATGTTTGGTTATTGATGACATTTGCTAAATACCTCAGATGTGAATTTCACAACTGGTAAGACAACCTTCAAAAGACATTCTCTGTCTTCAGAGGAAAGAGGTGAAACTGTTTTTCTTATTTTATATATTCAATTAGTGTTGTTTTATTCAAAGGTGAAAATTGGAATTTAGAAACAATAACATTAACTATTATTAATTTATATTTTGCTTAAGTATGTACCATATCATAGAATCATAGAATATGTAAGAAGTCTTTAAATAGGAAATCTTAATAGGATTTTTTTGTGAGCTGTAACTGAATGAAATTGATCTGCAGCTTGAAATAAATAATGAGTATTAAATACCTAAACATTAAAGCAAAGAAGTTCGAGTTACTCTTTTTAATACACTGAAAACTAAAAATTTGAAACTATGTTCAACCATATGAAGGGTGTTGTAATTAATTTGTCAACCCATTTCGTTTTGAAGTGCAGCAAAACCATTTTTATAGAAAACATGGTTTTTGCTCTTGAATACAAGGTGCCTTTGCCTTTATACCTTCATTGCATCACTTTTTTTTTTTTTCTTTTTAAAGGACTTTGGCAATTCAAGTAAGTTTAACTTCAGTGATGAAATACTAGAAGCATAGAGATAGCTGCTTCAGACCATTTGTGAAGATTTGAAAGCTGATATAAATAAATGAATATTAATGTGAGTGGATTATAAAAATAAAAGAAACTCTAAAGTGTATTTCTCAGAGTAAGGCTTAAAATTTGTAGTAGAAATGTCTTCTACGACAATGTTAGTCATGTGCATTAAATGGTCAACGTACTGATTTCATTTGTCGGAATACCAGTCTGTTGTAGTTAGAGTTGCTCTAGATTCATGGTCTGTAACAGACTGTCAGAAATATTAAATTACACAGAAAAGGGAAATATTTTAGACTAAGGCAAAATCAGTGTGAGAAAATCTGCTTTAAACTTTTAATAACTGTTGCATATGTTATTTGTCTTCTGTTTTTACAGATTTCTTTTTGCCTCTGGAGCGTTTCATTATGGCAGCCTCCAGTGAACAATGACATCCTCTGACAAATACAAATGCCAAAAAGCCAAACGAAAACAGTGGCCTTCTTTTCTTTTTACTCCAGCACAGTGAAATGGTGCTCTTACAGTTTTGTTATTGACTCTTACTGGAAGAAACAAACTCCTGACTGGACCTTTTTTCCCCAACCTTCTCCTAGTGTTGTTATGGATGCTTGACACAGTGACATCATGTAGTAGGCCCTGAAGTGTTGTCATAATTAAGTTGCAATGGTTTTATACACTTCCCCATTTCCCAACAGCTTTCTGTCAGTTCTGCATTCCTTTTCCTGGGGCCTAATTTTCCCATGTTACTGGTTTGCAGATAGGCTTGTGGCCTCTTTTGTTCCAACCACCTATGAAAAACGTCAAAGAGCAGATGATCCGTGCTATTTTCATGCACTCTGCATCGTTATTACCACTCCCATCTACCTGGCACTGTTGGTAGCCTCTCTTCCTTTTGCTCTGATAGGCTTCTTGTTATGGTCCCCACTCCAGTCAGCCAGAAGGCCATACATCTACTCCAGACTGGAAGACAAGAGCCATGCCAATGGAGCCACGCTGCTCACTGAATGGAAGGCTGCAGGGAATGGGAAAAGCTTCTGCTTTGGCAGTGCCAATGTTTGCCTGCTGCCAGATTCTCTGGCAAGATTTAATAATGTTTTCAATACACAGGCTAGGGCTAAAGAGATTGGCCGGAGGATCCGAAATGGAGCAAGCAGACCACAGATCAAAATATATATAGATTCTCCTACCAATACGTCCATCAGTGCAGCAAGTTTTAGCAGCTTGGTTTCCCCCCAGGGTGGAGATAGCACTAATCGTACTGTTAATGTTGGCATCAAAAGGACAACATCAATGGAGTATAAAGGAGACAATTCTGGCTCAAACAACAGTGAGGATAGTAGAGATGATAAAGCTGGAGCTGGAGAGCCAAATGAAGGAGAGGAAAACACTTGCATTGTCCGCATAAATGGAGAGGATAATGGCCACATGTCAGACATAGAAACAGATACCGTCAATGGGCAGGCTAATGCTAGTGGCCCAGCAGAGCACTCGCTGGAAGGTGACACAGAGCTCTCAAAAACACCTAACCAAAAACAGAAGGAAGGAGATTCTGGGAGTTTAGACAGCTACTCTGCCTCGAGAGAGTCACTAGTTAAGGTTCGTGTTGGAGATGGTACAGTGGACCAAGGCACTGTTAACAACAAGCTCCTCTACAAAGCTTCAGTCATGAAGAAGACTTCAGTGCGGAAAAAGAAGCATACAGATGAGACCTTTGATCATGAGATCTCTGCTTTCTTCCCTGCCAACTTGGACTTTCTGTGTTTGCAGGAAGTGTTTGACAAAAGAGCTGCAGAGAAGTTGAAAGAGCAGCTTCATCACTATTTTGAATACATTGTCTATGATGTTGGGGTCTACAGTTGCCATGCCTGCTGTAGCTTTAAGTTTGTGAACAGTGGTCTACTTTTTGCCAGCCGCTATCCTGTTATGGATGCTGCCTATCACTGTTACCCCAATGGAAAAGGAACGGATTCCTTGGCTTCCAAGGGAGCCTTGTTTCTCAAGGTAAGAGCCTTTATTTTTCAGGCCATAAATATTGACTCTACATATGTGACAAGTTATAAAGTTATGTTATTTTCTCTCAGTCATTTCTGTTGGGAGTTCAGAGAAGCAATTTTCAGGTCTAGATTATCTGATCTAACCTATATATAGGTTTTGTGGCCTAGATAATGTGTTAAAGTGTTGGATCTACATGAAATAATGATGAACTTTTGGAGGTAAGACTGGCATAATTTTAAGTGCCAAAATTTGAAGTAGTTTTCATGGAATTTTAGTTTCTTTTTACAGAAATCTCATTAATAAAAGGCACACATTCTAAACTTCGTAACACAAGTATAGTACAATGGGCATTACAGTTGGATGCCAGCTCATGCATATTATGTGTTTATGTGGGAATCAAAAGACTATCAAAAGGCTAAATGCCAATAAAATAAAACTGAAAGGATTGCAATGAACTGTGTGGCTCTTCCTCTCTCTTATTTGCAAAATAATTGCTAAGGAGAGATACGAAGAAGAATAAACAAAAAATGCACGGGACGCTGGGGAGCGCAGAGTTTTTTCCCTTTATTAACACAGTTTACTTAAATTAACTAATGGTAGTGAGAACAGGAAGCCTGGGGTTATACTTCTGTAAATCATGAACAGCAGAAATACAAGTCTGCATGCAATGATTTGCTTTTCCAGGACTAATAGCTGTTCTTGCTGAAATCTCGGCAGAATCTGGCAGTGCTCTTCATAAACTGGAAAGTGGACCTTCTAATTTGTAATTAATCACAAACAAAAACTTTTTGCAGAGGTCCAAATCTGTAGACCCAAACCTAGACAGAGCTGAAAATCAGGAGATTGGATACTGGATTTCAGATTTTTGGATTCTGTCACAGCTTTTAGTTATTGAAACGCATTACAAATACAACTTTTTTTTCCTAATGCTAGCAAAATATATCAGGTACTCAAATTTTGTGTATTTTCTGGTGCGTATGCTCACTAGTCCTCAACAAAAGCCATTACTAGCCATTAAGAATACAGATTGTTAATAAGGATCAGTGTTTTTTTGTACCTGCTGTTTGTAAACAAAAATTAATATTGTGAATTGCATAAAAAAGCAAATACTAGATCCTGCACTCTGATAATACTCCAGTATTTCACATACATTTGACATAAGCAAAAGCCTATCCATATCTGAATACAGGTTTTCCAAAAATCTGGATATAAATTATCTATATTGTATTGTTACGTGTTTATAAACAGCTAAAGTTTATTCTTTCATCTTAAAGTGCTGTGTGCAAAAAATGAACATACGTGTTAGGCAATTTAAAAATTACCAGGGTCACAAAGACTACCCTTCGGCATATGCATATATTAGGCTTAAGAGATTAAAAACAATCAGCTTTCAGCTGCCTGTTGCTGAGTCATTGATTTGTTACCCTGCTAGGCGCACAGCAATGTCTCCATTTCTCTTGCAGAAAATTAAGCCTCTTTTCAAAATTCCACTGGGATGATGAACTTAATTATGGATTCAAGTTGTTAAATAACATTACAGTTGAGCAGGGAATAGGGGCCAATTAATAAGCAGATTCAAAGACAACTACATTCTTTTAAATATTACAGAATTCTGACCCAGCTGGAAGACCATTTTACCCAATGTCTGTGTCATTCGGACATACTGTATGTTATACCTAAAGTGTTTTTAATTCTGAGTTAAGTCTGTCCTGATATGAAATGACTTTGTCTGAATTGTACATTAAGTGGTCACTGGTCATTTCTTTCTCAGACCCCCCAAAAATGTAGGAATGATCTATTTAATTTTAGCTTTGAAAAAAAAATAGGTTTGAAGGTTCGTTTTCTCGATGTAGTGCTTAATCAGTAACTGCATGTATGTGGAGTCCTGTGACAAAAGCTACAGTAAGTAAAAAGCCTGGTGTAGTTTTGAAGTCATTGAATCAATCCATTCGCTTCAGAATTCGTCGGGTCTTATGCTGGGATAGCAGGAAGCTAACAAAGCTTATCATAACCATGGTTGGAAGGGGTCATTCTAGCCAGTACTTTGCCATTCAAAATGGTCAGCTTATATCTCGTTTTTAGATACTTCTTTTACTGACCGAGTGTAGCTCTTGCGTTACTTTCTATGTATGTGATGTAATCCGACCCTACATTAGAGTTTATCTCGGTGTGATTTCAAAGATCGCAATATAGCCTTGCAAAGCAGTGTCCTCCTAATTGTCTCGCATTCAGTGGTGGCATGGAGTTAAGTGTCTCTGTCCTGTGCAAATTTTTTAAGTTTATGGCTCCTGTGGAAAGCACAGTGCTCCTATTTCTGGAGTAGGAAACATGTCACTTGAGTTTTGTTTTTGCAGTATACTTGAGAAACTTGTTCCCCTTGCATAGAATCCATCTCTGAAGAAAGGATCAATTGCTTTCCATGCTGTTAAAAAAAAAAAAGTGTGAAAAGCAAGTGGGGGGAGAAGACTTGCATATTCTGAAAATACAGATAAAATCACTTTGTGTCCACTCACTGGGAAGATGAAGCCTTTATTGAAGTCTTTCAGAACTGCAGGAAAGAGCCAATATCCAAATTCAGAGGAATGTTCAGAGAAAGAAATAGGTGCTCATTTAATGAGTGCTGTTTGTCTCCTTACTGCAGACATAACTGTTGAGATAAACTAAAGGTCTCAGAACTAAACCTTTAATGCAAGTTGAATTATTTTTGAATGAAAAGGCAAAACTGTTTTTAGGGAGTGTTGTCATAACAGATCCCTGCTGCCAGCGTAGAAGTGTTCGTACATTTTTTCCTTTTGGAATAGTTCTGTTTCCAGTAAATAGGAATTTTTCCATTGCCCTCCTCTTTCCTCCCCTGCCTTCACCATCTAGATTGTAAAGTTCAGGTGGAGATTTGGAAGGATTTGAAAGATATGCTTAGTCATACAGAATTATCTTACCTGAGAGACTTACACAGCTCAAGGGTTATTATTAGTAGCTATAATAATAATCAGCTCTTATGTACTGCTTTTCATTCATATGTCTCAAAGTGCGTAATAAAGAAAGGTCAATATCTGCTTAATAGAAGGAGAAACTAGAGCACAGGAAGGTAAAGTGATTTGATTGTGGTTTTAACACCTGGGGTGTCACAACCAATGAAAGAAGATGGAAGTAAATTACAGAGGCTTTTAACACTGTCTCAGGCACTGACTTCGTGCTACCTAAGAGCTATCTGAAGACCTATGCAAAGGGATTTTGTTGGTCTTGGTCTGTTCTCTTCCTAAAGATGTCTGCCACAAAAGGTGCTGCTGCTGGCGTTTTCCTGACAGACATCACAGGCTGTTGTTCTCATCTGGATAGGCCGATGCTTTCCAGGTCAGGATGAAGGCATGAGGATGACATAGTTGTGAGTAGCTACTGTGTAAAGCCCATTTTCTGCATTAGTGGAGGACTAATTAGCATTCAGCTCTTTGATCTCTAGCAGTGTTTCTGTGTCCAATATAAGAGGTTCTCACTGGGACATAAGAGGGACACAGTTACAGGAGAAAATAGCATGTAGGAAGGGGGGAAATGTCACTTGCATCTAAGTGACAATTTCGTGTCTGAAGTGTTAAACCACTGTTCTTAGTTGCTGCTAAAGGCTCAGAGGAGAAGTTAGCAAATATATAAATCAGCCAATCCATTTTCATGCTTAGACAGTCAGGGCCCTTGGGAAACTCTGCCGTGACTCTGTGTACTAGTGTTGCATTTCACATTAATTTAAAATGCCTAAGAAAAGAACCCTTGAGTCTGCTTTGTAGGTTATATCTCCTATTGTCTCTTACTGCTGCTCTGCTACCGACAGAGGAGGGAAGTGTGCCTGACGCAGATGCTATCCTGTGCTGGTGATTCCAACTAATAAGCTAGCTTGCATGTAATTGTATATAACATGATGCAGTTTGCAGTGTTCTCCGTTGTTCTGCAGCTGTTGGTTTGACACACACATAATTTTAATTCACAGTATTTACAATGAATTTAAGGGGAGTTTAAACATAAATGTCTCTGGCAGAAATTGGAGTATGATATTGCAGTCAAGTCAAGTTTAAAAGTTACCAGTGAGGGCACCAGTTTGTAAATTGCTAGAAGGCTTCAAAATCATTCATCTTTAGACAGAGGTATTAGTACGTATCTATATCCTCAGTTATATTGCTTTCAGGGATGCTGTGCAAGTTTTGGACGCTAGTGTAATAAAACCAGAAAACTCGACCGGATTACTGAATTGGAGAGTTTGTTGAGCTCTGCTGAGAGATGTTGCCTCTTTCCTAGCCTTAAATTTAGTGGCTGTAACTGTAATGTAAATCTAAGCCATACAAGATACATAAATGCATAGCTGGGATAGAGAGGTCAATGAAAGAGGTATTCTCAGAATGGTTATTAACCGAGTAGAGGTTTTGGAGTGGTTTTCTTCCCACTGAGTCTGGGAGATGTGGAAGTCTATTGAATAGATGGCTGTTCTTCCTACCATTGTTGGTGGGAGACTGTTGTATTCTTTGTCATCTACCAAGAGAGATACTTTCAGCAAAAATAAGAATTCTTGCTTAAAACACAGTATTTGAACATAGAGCAAAAGCAAAACCACAGTCTGATATGGGTAGTTTGAACAGCTAATAGTACCCTAACACAAAGACTGTAGGAATTAAAAAGGAAAAATTGTAAGTCTTGTGGGTTTTGCTACATTTCTGAAAGAACTTGTGTTTAATTGATATTAATTCCTAAGCTTATTAACAGATTTACTTTTCAAATTCTCTGAAAATTAATGCTGTTCTCAGGAAGTACAGTAATTGTGCAGAGAACATGTTATTATTCATTGTTTTAAAGAAAACCTAGCAAGCTTTGCTTTATGTGCAAACCTAACCTTGCTCTCAAAAGAGCTGATACGGTTGTAACAGATGGTAGAAGGAGCACTAGCTCCAATTGCAAAACTGCTTCCAAGCAGCTTTTACTTACTTGCTACTCTCCGAGTGTCTGCTTTTTATGATAAAATGAGGGTTCCCTGAATTACCCTCTCTGATTCTGTTTTATATTACTGATGCAGATAAATTTTGCTTGGGTAATTTAGGCTAGCTTTATGGTCTCATAACAACTTTCCTGTGTTATGGCTGAGAATGAAGGGGTAACTTACGCTATGCAGTTGCACAACATACTGGGAACCTTTTTTACCTAAGGATTACATAGAAAAGCAGGATGGCTGCTTTCTGAGGCCAGTAAGAGATCATCTAGATTTCAGATTTTCTTTTCCTTGATCAGTTGTCCCATACCTAAGTTATCCCAAGATGTTAAAAGAAATGTCTAGTGCTGTTCATGAATTTGTTTAGATAACTCTAAAGCTGTCCTATTTAACTCAGGAGGATAACCTAAACATTTTCCACATGTTCAGTTTCTGCTTTAAAATGTTAATGTAAGAATTGGACAGAGTCCAATAAACTGGCTGAGACTTTTTTTTTTTTAAAAAGGGCAACCCTACCCATGAAACCTTACCATGTTTACTTCACCTTGATACAATTAAAGTTATTAATCACGACCTTTTTCTCCTTTATTAGTAAGGATGCATAAAAACTGTTGTGGAGGATGAAATACAGGTTTGAGAGATCAGGTTGTGGGCTTTATCCTTTCCAGAGGAGGAAGAGCCCTTCATTCATGGCACCAATTTACAGCCAAACACTTTCCCTCACATACAAACTTAATGAAGCTTTGCCAAATAACTGATTCTCTGAGCTCATGAAGCAGTAGTTGTTGTCACGTGGTAGGTGCAGAAAAACAGAATTCTGAAATAATGAGGTGCTACTGTGGCTAGAAAGAATTGCAAAGCACCAAACAGAATTTTGTGCTGGTCTCTAACGTTTAGAACTTTTTAAATTTATTTAATATGCTTAGATAAAGATACTGACAAATTAGTAATTTAACTAATGCATCTTCTTTGGCAGCTGCTACGTATTCCTGAAGGCAAAAGGCAGAATGGTTGAAACACTAGTATAAGATGCATGTTTTCACAATGGGTCTAAGCTAACCAAAAACTACTGCAAAGAAGGCAAAGTACAGGAATAAAGTGCATCTTTATTGGAAGTTAGCTCTAATCTAAATCATCTCTGTGGGACAGGAATGTTTGAATTGTGTTAGTAGCTGCAAGTTTTCCTTGGCATCATCTCTTAACAGGAGCAGAAATTAGGACTTGGGTACACAGTTTGACTCGCTATTCCAGTTAGTTTCTTGGTGCTGACTCTCCTGTTAGCCTTGGAAAATAGCTGAAATGGAGGAAAAAAAAAAAAAAATCCAGGAGGAACTGATACAATTTTGGATACTACAGCAAATTTGAAAGAGGGAAACTGTATTGTCCATTTGTTTTCTCTTTTCTCTTCCTTCACTCTTACTGTTTGCTCATTGTACTTACATAGATAGGACATCTACCGTGATATTCCCCTAGTAGTGGAAATAGGGAGGCACAAACTGGTACTGTTACCAGGATGTCCCAGAGCATCAAACCGGGTCTGAACCATGGGTGTGCGGAGGTACCTACATGCGTGTAATACAGCTGCTTTATCTGCAGTAACTCATTGAATCTTGTGCTCATGTATTTTTAATGGCACTTCCCTTGAACTTAAACAGGATTGGCTACATATGGAGAGATGAATATTTCTGTGGGACTAAGTCACTATCACATCTACTGTAAAGTCTGTTTATGTACCCTGCTCCTGTTCTCGGTCTGGAGTGCTTTATTTCTAAGACAAACAGTAACTCCAGACCTTTGCTTAGATGATGTTCTTTACAAATACAATCCTTATGCTTGTGTTTTTAAGAAGAGAGGGTTTTTTGTTTGTTTGTTTGTTTTTTCCTCCCCCAGAGCATGCAGGTGTGCTTTTCAGCCTGGCTAGTTTTTCTTCATCATATGAACATCATTTGCTTGGTTCTTGTCATGACCATAAATTTGTTTGCCATAGAGCTATGTACTTTGGAGACATACCTTCTTCAAAAGAGTAACACAGGAATCAGTAGTACAATTCACATTTATTCCAGTGACAAAATTGACACCTTAATGATAACTAATCTGATGAAATGAATAGTTTGACTCATTTACAGTCCAAGATGTAATTAAACCATAATGGCGGAAGCTACAGCTTCTGTGTAACATCCCATCTCCCTGAAGGATTCCTGATGTTCCATTCAGATTATTTACCTTCCCAAGCGCTGGTTTATTGGCTGCCTGTGGACTGTGGGGTGATGAATTCTGTGGAGCTCTTTCTCCACGAGTACACCAAAATTTTAGCTCTTTTCTGGTTTGCACACCTGGATTTTCTTCCTATGAAGGAGACGGCAGTGGCATGTCCTTTGAACTTGTACGTATATAAACACTTCATATTAGAGGGTGCACATTTGAACTGACAAATTGTCTACATTATTTAGGATTTTTTACAGTGGCTACCTTCAGGCAATACGAAGCTTCTACAAAATGTCACTAAAGGTTAAATTTCCCTCTTAACAAACCTGTCGTCTGCACATTATTGGTCAGTGTTTCAGAATCTGTGGTTTGATTGTTTAATAGAGTGTGATTTCTCATGAATGGCAAAGCCCAAATTTTTAAGCGTAAAAGAATGTTTCTTTCCAAGTAGCTGATGATTTACTAACACAGCAGTGACAGATTTGAAGCTGTTTGTTGAGCTGGTATTGAAATACCCTTAGTATTTAGGTAGCATTTCCCTGTTTTTTGTTTACATATCTGTTGATGCTTTTCTTGAGATCCAGATAGAATAGAACTGTTGCACTACTGGGACAGATGTGTGTAAATATAAACTGTTAAAGACAAGATGTTTGTCATGTTTACAGCTTTGTATACTTACTATACCGGAGTACGGGAAACATGAGATGTGCAAGATTTTCCAGTTAGCTCAGAAAATTCCCATGATAGCAAGTAAAGTGATTGAATTTAACGTTACTTCCTTCGCTCTAGCTGTGAAATTTCAACTGTTGATATTCGTGAATTTTTTTTCTTGTCAACAAGAATCTTTGCACTGTAGCCTTGTTGGCCTGATTTCTTTCATGAGCACTGTTTATTACCTGATGCAGACTACTACTGTGTCCTCCAGTTAGATGTGTACTGGACAAGCTTTTGATACACAATAATAGGAATAAACACAATTTTGCATTGTATATCACAGCGTCAGCATGGTATCTCCAATATATTCTACTAATGTTCTGTGGCATAAAGTGAAAGGGAATCTTTTATTAAAAAGTACTTGATGTCAGTCTCCTGTGACTGAAAATAAAAACTCAGAGCTGTCAGTTTTGCACTTACTTACTTAATTCACAGGCAGGGGACAAACATGAATATGTAGTGGTAGAGACTGCCATTTTGATTTCCAAGCAGAAATCACCTGAGGAGACTTTCCCCTTTATGGGGAAAAAGCCTTTCTTACCCGCAATGAGCTTCCTCCGCACACCAACAGCTAACAAAATGTAGATGTTCAGTGCTGTAGCAGGGATCAGAATGCACTCCTAGCTTTTACTCTTCCAAATGTTTGACTAGTTTGATTGCTTAACCTTTGCAAATGTACTAAGAATTGGAATATATTTTGCATATTTCAGCGTATTATTGAAAAATAATAATTTTGTCTCTGTCAACTTACAGTTATAGAATAGGGACACATTATTAAACCACAAGTATGTTCCCTCAATTTTAATTTTACTTCTAGATAACATCAGTTTAACAGGATACCACATATGACTTTTTCCTCTTGTAATGATTATCCTATTTTAAAAGATTGGGAACTTATATTTAGATATTACTTTACTAAAAATTTCTGTAGACATAGGAAAGCGGTCCATGATACACCTAAGACTTTAGAATGCAGTATCTGAAGTACTTCCCTGTAAAAGAGTAATTCAGTGAATCTTTTATTGATACTGAGCTACTAACGTAGTCCAGCCGAAGTGAACTTAAGTCAGGCTTATGATGAAGGAGCTGCTCTGGCTTATTTACTTAGATACGTTTTCTGTGTAAATGTGAATTTAAAAGTTTCTTCTGTACTAAGCAGCAAGAAGTATGTTTTACTTTTGAAGTGCTGACTTGGTTTGGTGGAAGTGGAACCTTTCTGCCAAGATCCACGTTGCAGGCTGAAATGAACACTCAGTGTTCTCTTCCTGCGGGACCGCCACGAAGCTCGGGCCGAGTCACCACAGTATAATATGGCCTTGAAAACGGAACAGTCTAAAAGTAGCTACAGTATTTGGCCACACAAAGGAATGTTTCTGCGCAGAATTACAGGGCTTGTAATATTTGGGAGGTCAAGTAGTTTTCCTCTCTGCACATCCCATAGTCCTTTTGCATCTGTGAAATACCAAATTGGACTGAATAATCAGATTTTTTTAATATACTAGTGCTTTTCATGTAGCTGGGAATAGACTAAGAGGCTGCAAGGATATTTATTTTCTCTGCTAGTAGTTGTCACAAATATTTTCCTCCATTTTAATTATACTCAGAATGACTCTGCTTGGCTGTTTACATCAATACTGCCATTTGAAATAAAACCCAGAAGTCAAAAAAGTTGGAGGAGATGTGAAATCTGGGAGATGAGCTGCTTTGGATGTACTTCCAACCTGGCACTTTCCAAAGAAATTCTTATTATGTTAATGAATTATGCTAATGTATTTAGCTCTTGCTTTGGACTTTTTTTTTTTAATTGGAAGAGTGTTTATTCAAGCACCTCTCCTTTTCCTCTCAGGGGTGTGTGTTGTTCCTACTGAGTGCAGAGCTGTGGGGCACTGTCCCTCTGTGGTGGCAACCCGGCGTGGCACTTGTTGTGCTCCCCCAGCTGCATGTAGCAGCAGTCAGTGTTTCTTCCAGGCCATTTCTTGTCATTCTTTGAGACCTACGGATCCCAAGTCCATTTCAGTACAGATATGTGCATGGAGGGACACTGTATGATAAATATTTATTTCTGATTAATGGGTCAGAGTGCGATGCTATGTATGAATCGGTTTATGAGTACGAGGCCTTGTCAGGCACTCCATTAATGCTGCACAGGAAATTCTAAAGCCAATTCGAGTTGACTTCTTTTTCTCAACTGACTATAACTTACATTTGGATGGTCAGCTTTTAGATTTAAATCTTTTATGCTTTTTTGGAAAAATGATTCCATCTGCCTTAGGCAATCAGAGGATTTTAAGAAGCATATTCTTGCTGTAAGACAGAAAACTTTACATGCAGTATTTTCAGCATGGTTATGGCAGGTAACATTGGAAGATGTACCACATGCACACTTTTTCAGTGCAGCAGGACTCCTTGCAAATTTTTGAACTGGTAGACTTCACAATATATAGTGAATCTGATTCTGAGTTACTAAGTTTGGAAAATATTATTCATACACCTGCCTGCCCTAGATAGTAGATTATACTAATGGTTTCCCAGCTTTCTCTTGGAACTGTGTATGTTGCGTAAGAAATTGGAGAGAACGCTCCTTTTAATTCACCTGTGACCCTGTGATATATTCAGACCAAGGCAACCTGAGGAAGAAAGAGGTCTGCATAGCCAAGCTCCTGCACTAGTCACTAACAGGCATCCAGCTGATCACCATATCCTTTGCAACCCTGCTACTATCTTGTGAGTTTAGGAGAATCCTCTGGCGTAGGGGTAAATGCAACAGTGATGCGTATATTTTCCTCATCTTCCTCTGCCTTTGGCCTCCCCGAAGGAGGTTAACTGTATGGGAACAGGACTAAGAACACCATCAGTATTCACTTGGAATCTGTCCGCAAGAGGACTGAACAGACTGAGGACAGAATACTGCAAGATGTTTACTGTATGCTCTTCTAGCTGGAACAAAAACTGAAAGTTAACAAGGCATTGTTGAGTGCAAGTGACTTCTAAGTTCACTTACTGCAAAGCCAACTTTCCAGTTATAAAATTGATGAGATGGTTCTCGGATAGCTGAAAAACAAGAAAACCAAGCAAGCTGACAAAACTGTGCCTGTACAAAATGGTGCCTTGCTTTTTACTTAAAGGCGTCAAATGAAATCTGCGCCTAGCCTCATGAAGGAGAGTGATCTGTGGTTTTGATTTCTGAGCCCTAGATAAAACTTTCCACTGTGGGTATTTTCTTTAGAAGTCCATGCACTGTGTTACTGCAATGTTGACTGTCAACAGGAATGCCATGCACTCAAACCAGTTTCTTGCCACAATCCGAATCTTCATTCTCAAATCATTGGGAATTTTGATATTAGGGAATAAATGTTTTAGTGTGTTACTTTCTGTATTTAATTTTAAACTTCTGGCATTTCCCAAGTGATTTTCATGGTAGATTTCTGTGAGCTTCTGTAAGTTCTTCTAAGGGGCTTGTGCTCGTGGATAGCTGTCAGAACTTGGGTAAAAAAACATTCTAGGAAGAATGCAAAACTAGCACATCCCTTTGTCCTCAGTGATAGAAGGAAGATGCAATGTGCACATGCTACAGTACCCTCTGCTGAAGTGTTACTTAGACCTACTGTTGGTGACATGCAGGATCCAGCTTAGCTTAGCCATCCAGAAGTAAGGTCTCTGATCTCAGGTAGTGTCTTGGCTATCCTTAGTCGGTGGAGAAAGGCCCTTCTCAAGGCCAAGTTATCACATTCCTATACAGGTTTTATTTCAGAGGGCGAATCTCTGTCTGTAAAGGATTTTTTTTAATGTTGATTCTAGAGGGACTAAAAGGACTGAAGTTGGAACAAGGGATATTTCAAATAGATATTCTAGTCAGATATGAGGTGGTCAGTTATTGGAACATGGGCTTGGAGAGGTTGTGGAATCTCCATCCTTGGAGCTAACACAAAACTTGACAAAGCCCTCTGCAACCTCATCTAACTGGGCCTGTTTGAGCAGGGGGTATGCTACATGACCCCCAGATGTCCTTTCCAACCTTATTCTATGACGGTATAACTCACATAAGTCACATGTCTTATGATAGAAACCTCTTAGTTCTACCCTAAATGAGCTTGGGTATAATGTTCTTGCAGTAGTATGCAAATAATCGTGCTGCTTAAAAATTTCCAGATACTTTGGCAGGAGGGGTGCTGTATGATGATGGGTACAGTGTACAGTACTGGCCTCATTCTGTATTAAGAGAAAATCCTTCCTCAAGAGCAAACTAAAAACAGGCTCTGCTTTTCTGTTGTTTTTTTTTAATTGTCACCATTGCTATGCAGCAGCATGAGGCCTGAACTGCCAAAGCCTTCAATAAAATTGAAAAGCCGAACCAGAACTCGATTCTAATTTGCTTGTGTGTCCACCAGCAAATACATTTTTTAAAATACTGTAGCATATGATACACAGGAGGAATTATACTACATTCCAGTTTCCCTGGAAGCGCTGTCCCTTCAGTGCATAAAGGGGTGCGTGTCATATTTTAATGTTTGACAGATATGGGGGCTGCTGCTGTGAAATTACGCAGCTGAAGAATGTAAATCCTTTGTTGAGACGTAGCAAAAATCCCCAACACTTTTGCAGAAGAATGTAAAAAAAAAAATCTATCAAAATCCAAAACTTGCTCAGGAATGGAGGCAACGTGGTCAAAACGAGTATTTATTTTCATGTTTCATCCTTTCCTCCAGGGTCTCTTGCTGTTTTTTCCTTCTGCATTCTAGTCTTACACAGAGGCGTAGAATTAGACTGCTGATAATATTATTGTCAGATGGCGCTTCGGTGGCAGGATTGAATCTTGTACATGAACAAGAGCTGAGATACAAAATGGTAGCAGAATAACTAGGACTGAGAACCAGTGAGACTGTGAAGAGCTGGAGAAAGTCAAATTTTTGCATGTGTTGCAGATCAACACTGAAACTTTGAAGTAGCGGTGATCAGGAAGGAGTGAGTGTGCTAGCAGCAAAGTGGGACCCCGGTAAGGCCAAGCGTGACGACCAGGTGTCTCTCTTGAGGGGTGCGTGCGTGTGTGTGTGCGAGCGTTCAGAATGGAGCTAGACGGAAAGCATGGTGGAAAAAGGCCAACGCTGTGTACAAAGACTGCACAGCCAGGGCTGGAAGTGGAGTTGTATGAGCTCCTCCATTAATGACCTTTTTATTTCTTCCTTCCCTTCCAGGTGCAAGTGGGAAGTACACCTCAGGACCAAAGAATTGTGGGATACATTTCCTGCACTCACTTGCAAGCTATTGCAGGTACCGTCCTAATTTGCTTCTCTTAAATTCTCACTATTTCTAGGCCTCTGTTGGAATTCTTGGGCAAAAGTTGCCAGCGTTGCTCCTCCAGTATTTTTCACAAAGTGCAGTGTACATTGCAAATAGCAATGAAGTAGTGAAGAACGAAGGGTAGGCAAATCACAAAATCTTTGCATTTTCAGTCTTGGAGTAACTAAGTAGTACAAGACATGCACTATAAAAAATCCCTTGAGAACTCTTCTTCCCTTTGCTCCCTCTTAACCAAATACCATTACTTTAGCAAATACATTACTGTCAACATTATTTGCATTTATGAACCCATGCTATGAGTATCAGCAGATAAACTACAATTTTACCAGTTGGGACAGTTTTTCCCATCAGAAATTGGTGGCTGGAATAAGCCTAAATTCTCTGTTTTTACCTGCCAATTTCATACATAAATGGCTGGCAAGTTAATACTACTGTTGAAAAAATTTCTTGGTCATGTTTTAAAAATAGTCCTGCTATTACATTTACTACAGCATGAAATAGCATATTGTGTGTCCTTTGTTTTGTGAAACAGTATTTTCTGAGCTCCTTAAAGATAAATAAAATACAAAAATGCTTAGCAGGGTGTGGAAGGATTTGTTTTGAATTTTCACCGGATTATCAACAAAGAATGATGAGATTTTCTAAAAAGCAGATTTCTGTGCCTGTCAGATACGCGGACTCCACTGCCCGCCATAACCAGATTGGAATTTCATGTAGGTCTGTCAGGTTGTGGCTGGACTTGTTCCTCCTCAACCACCATGAGAACTTTTATGACCTTTTTTATGATGGTACCTCAGCACTCAGCTCTCCTTTCAATATCAGTATTCAGAACCTGACTGGGTGGCCTTATCTCCATTTTACAAACCAAGAAACAGAGGGGAGGAAAAGTTAGTGACTTTTGGTCATTCTGTTTCATTTTTAGTGTTCTTGTGCATACATTTTGAAATCAAGAAGTTTCTCCATTTTAGCTGTTGGCCTGAACACTCATCAATTAAAACTGACAAATACTAGAAGTACTTGGAGATGTCTATGGAAAATTTTCCATGTCTCTCTCCTATCTTTTGCATCAAAACTATCAGTTCTAGACTTAAAATAGGTGTAGTGATAAAGTCAAATCTACAAACCTTTACTTTGTGTAAGATCAGAATTTAGTTTAGCTAGAGGGGTGCGTGTCTTTAGTTTCACTTGATCTGACTGTGACTCTTGGGCTCCCGAGAGCTGGAGAGCCCCACACAGCCCTCCTCGGCGAGCTGAAGACAGCACATGCACTGCAGGCTGAGGCAGGACAGAAATGCAGTGTAACCAGCAGAACTCTGAACCTATGCTCTACAGCATGTCTAGGTTAACCCAGTCAGAGAGCTAACGTTCTATTTACTTTGCCAGTGCTTCAGTTGCACAGACAGACTCGGAATAAAACTGACAGTCCCTAAAGTACATTAGAGAGACTGGATAGTTCTAAAGAAGATTCGTGAATCTTGCAAATACATTTTAACAGTGTAACATTTTTTAGTTTTCTACTTAGAACTCTGGAATTATGGTATTGTACTGTGAGACTGCTCTTGTAGAGCTGAGATTTCCTGCTGTTCTAGTTTAGGTTATAAACCTCTGTTTTTAGTCTTGTTCCTTTTTCACCACCGAGTCATGTATTCTCAGCTAGCCTGTGATAACCGCACTGTGACATCCCTAGAATACTAAAGAAGAATGGGGGGAAAAAAAAAGAACGGAGAAGTAACATTCTGTTTTCCAAAGTCAGTCCAAAGCCTTCTCCAAGGGTAAAATGGAACCCTCTGTTTTTCTATTTATGTTCTTGCCTCATATTTTTAGGCTTATCTGGTTCAAGCAACATTCATATAGAGCTGACAAGGATCTAAGAGTCTAACGTCCTTTGATAAATCATATTAGTTTATGTAATGAAATAGAAAACTACAGTTCATAACAGTTCCGCAGAGCTGTGCTTTCTGATTTGTATAATCTGATTCAAAACATTTCACACATTTAAAAAATTGTCAAAAAAAAAACAACAAAAAACAGTTTGGCTGCGTAAAGATGTGTTATCTACAAAAACAAGCACTGTTTAAAAGGTTAACCATTTAAATCATCTTGTCACACAGGGCTGAATGCAATTTGGCTTCCCTTCTAGGATACACAAACTTGCACTTGACAGTTCTGGTACTTACATGAGTATAAAATGAAGGGATCCAACTGTTTATGGTCAATGAAGAACTCCAAATGCTTTTTTCAGGAGATGTGCTAGCTAAACTCTGTTCTGAGCAATTATTTTTTCAGAGCTGACTCACCTTTTCCAGTAAAACTTTAGAATTAGATGTAGATTGTCCTCTCAATACCTATTACTGAATGTTGCTATGAAGGAGCTCTGCAAATCCACTCTGGAAATAGCTGCATTTCAGTGGCAAATAAGGGGGTCCTTTAGTGAGACCTGAAGGTAATTATTTTCCAAGGGACTGTTAAGTTTATGTGGTTCTTTTATGTCTTTCAGTTAGTCAGTGATTAATGTTCTGGGCAGGTTTTGTTGCCTACAATCCACCTACTTGCCAAGTCCCTTTGAGTCCTGCCCTTAAGGCAGCACCCCACCAAGCCATCAAAACAGAATAAGCCTCAAGGCTATTCCAGCCCAGGTCCAGATGATGGAGTGTGCTGGATGCTCTCATAACCCCAGTCATACCCCTTTTTTGCATTTATTGTGAATCCAGTCATCAGCAATAGCGGTACTAGCAACTCAAGACTTCTCCAGCACTGGTTTCAGGCTCTGCCAACCTACACACAGCTTAAGCAGAATTCAGCTCGGGACTGAGAGAGATCCCTCGGTGTTTGAAATCCTGGCTGTGCAATCAGGAGTATTTCGGTGTTAAACATCCTTAGGCAGTGATTCTGCATAAATTTCATAAGTAGCAAAGCTAGCTTCTCCACACTGTGGCAGTCTGCCCTTGCCCCCTCCTCTCAGCTGTGCTAACACAGCTGCTGTAGGCTGTGTTGTGCTTGACTGGGGACCTGACCTAGCTGAAAGGTAACCCAGCAGAGTAAAAGGGTTTGTTGTTGTTTTGGTGTGGTGGTTTTTTTTGTTGTTTTTGTTTTCCCCCAGCCTATCCTGGCTTAGATATATTACACAGATCTGCTTCATCCATCACACAGTCAGTCATGACACAGCCTGACTCACAGCTCAACTGGATTCTTTGGCTGTGACTTGGAGACAATGTTTCCTTTTGACTAGGCTTTACACCTTACACTTTACTTCCCTTTTTTGCTCATCTTCCCCAGGTTCCCTGCCAATATATCCCATAGCACCGATCAGTGCTGAGAACTCTGGTTTTAAAAACTTCCACTGCATCTTTTCATTTCCAGCCCCTGGCTAGGCCTGTCAGCTGCTTTGTTCAATCTCCGTGGGGCTCCTTCTAACAGCTTTCTGAGGAGGACAAAGCAGTCCTCCTGTCATACCTACCTGCAGTTCTAATTAAAGCCAGGATTTCACTTAAGCATTTCAAAAGTGAATGAAAAGGGCGGCTATGATTATCCTATAATGAGCAAAGGTGAAGTATTTGCTTATGCTGGCTGAGGTTTCGCATAGCACCCTTTCATCCTTCCATGAAATTTGAAGCTGAAGGGAACCTGCAAAGAACTTGGAAATGCTGACTGCAGGAACCAGTCACAACACGATTACTTGCATTTTTCCAGCCCAGTTACCAAGTGTAGAGCAATTAGCACAAATCTGTATGCTCTGGTTAATCACTGGTGGCAGTCAATCAGATCAGTGATTCTATTTGAACATTTAATTAGAGCTGCAGGCTGGAGGAAGGAGAAGTTCAATGTTATATTTGGAAGTTACTACGTAGCTCCCTTCTGTTAATATTAACTGATGATATTTCATTTCAGCAGCAGACAGTTTCTGAAATGTCTGCTTCACTGATTCTGGATTCAGATTTGACTTCTCCTCTACTTAGGTGTCTGATTAGTTCAGTTACCTTCACCTCCAATGCTGTGGATCACTGGGAGGTGTTAAGACTAAGCCTTGCTAAAGAACTTTTGCATCCAGATACATACAGTACCTGCCGTGTAGCTACGGGAAGCTGGATAACATTAGTTTAATATTAATCTCAGAAAACAGTTACATTTAAGTTGCATTAGAGGATCTCTTCATTTGTCACAGAAATGTAGCTCACTTCACTGCACACACTCCACTTAGTGTGCTGAAGTGCAGTTGCTTCCATGACCTCTAGTGGGGAGAACCAGAGCTGTCGGGAGAATTGGAGATGCCAGACTATCACAGGTTCTGCACTTTTTCTAAGAGTAAGGGACAGTTGTCTGTTTCTCAAGCTGCAGAGCTCCTATTTTTCTGAGGTTTTCTGGTGTACAGTGTTCCTACAAAGGCTCATGATTCTTACCAAGAGAGATGTCACTATGTAGTTAATGCTTTTTTAATAATGGCAATGCATGTTACCGGTCATCACCTTTCACAGTATCCTCCTAAAATGTTTTTGCCTTTCTTTTATGTTTATCTCAATAGTTTTGTGTTTTGTAGAATTTTACTTTTGCATGTTTATTAAGTGGGTTTGCTGTTTTCTGTTTCAGGTTCGTGTCTGAGTTTTATGCTCTCATAGGCAATGACTGTATTATTTTATCATTCATCCTGAGAGAAACCACACCAGATAGATACTTCCCAGAAAATGCAAACAGTATCTCGACAATTCAGGGATGAATTGGTCTGTCTTAGACAGTTAAGCAGTATACAATCGGGACTTTGTGGGGAGTAAGATAAGCTACTGTAGTCTTGTCAATAGGCACCATGATAAAAGTTACAAGGAAACAAAGGCAGGCCAGAAGAAAGTACTGCCCTAAGGAGATAAGCTAGGATAGAAAGATGCAGATGATAAAAAAAAGAGGGAGGGTCCATGAATTTGAATAAGCTTCACCATGAATGAGGTGGCTTGGAAGGATCTTTGATCAGAATGCATAAATACCTGGGAGGACATAACGAAGATAAAGGCAGACTGTCCTTGGTGGTGCCCAGCAATGGAACAAGAGGCAATTGGCACAAACTGAAATGCAAGAAACTGCATTTAAACAAAGGAAAACTTTATTTTTTTCATAGTGAGGGTGACTGAGCACTGGAACAGGTTGCCCAGAGGCATACCCATCCATGGAGACGCTCAAAGCCCAACTGGACACAATCTTGAGCAACCTGCTCTAGGTGACTTTGCTTGACCAGAGGGGATGGACTAGATGATTGCCTGAGGCCTCTTGCAACTTCGTGCTTTCCCTGAAGGTGTAATTTCATCTGTATCTTTAGTTAAGCAGAATGTATATGTTAGTCACGCACACCGTCTGTAGTTAGTATCACCTGCTCCAGGCTGTATTTATTCCATGTGACCTATTTCTTGGTGCTTTTGTCTAACTGCATCTCAACTGTAGGGCTTTCTTGTGCTGTGTAGTATATCAGTACGTGTAATCAGTAAATATGTGAAGTGCACTTCTGCACTTTATGTGCGCTGTGGTAGCAAGGGTTTTTTCCAAGAATACATTGGACTGGATTTGTGTCAAGCTGTGTGATTAGGGTATTACCTGAACGTGATGTACAAGTACTAGAAACTGTAGATCAGGAATAGTTCCAAAAAGCACTTGTACAAGCTTGTATATTACAGCCCAACTGTTGTAGTTTGTTGGGAATAACTGATGAGTAGAAGAAAAAAAAAAATCAGATTACTTGCTGTTTGAATTAACAGTCTGAAGAGGTAAGTCAGTGTCAGAACCTACTTAAAGGCCTCTTTTCCTGGTCATGTTGTTTTTAATATTTCATTTAATTATTTAGGATTGTATCAAGTCACGCTTGGTTGAACGTTTCTGATTCAGTTTGTATTTAACTGTTATTTTAACACACCCTCCCTGCTCTCCCCCGAGATGTTCCTGAAAATCCAACCATTCACAGGTTAACCATGGTAAGAGAGTGAAGTCCTGATGCCTGAAGTCTGTGTGCTAATGCAGTTACAGTGCGGTTGCAGAGTTCACGTTTTAACAGTCTAAGAGTGCTGGTGACATCCCCAGTTGAGATGACTGATTAACAAGATGTGAGGGTGAAGATTTAAATATTCACAATCTCCATAGTGAGTCACCACTGAAAGAAGCTTTGGACATACATAGCTGATGTTTCTAATTGTGTTTTACACCATTTTAGTACCATTACAAAGTAGCAAATTAGGTTAAAATAAAATTATAGTCAGAACAAGTGATTTGGGGCTCACGGTTTTTGCTTCCAATTGTGGCACTTGAAAACAAATCTTTTATTTTGAAGAGAAGTAATGTTCTGAATTGACATATCAGTTTAAGTCTGAAACAAGCAAAGTTGCAACTCTTCTTTATAGGTACAGTGAAAACAAAAGGAAAGGAAAGACTATATAGTAAAGAATTATTTCTAGAATGTGTCTCTTCCTACTCCTTTCCCCACATGAAGCTTTCACCGGTTCTCTTAAAATGATTACAGCAATTAATTCTTTCTTAAATTTCGCATCACCTAATGTGCTTGAAATTAAGTGTGGTTAGTTGCTATAATTAAAAGAGCTGTTTTGTGTCAGATGGTTTCACAAACAAAAAGCATTTGTCAACCAATCAAGCTCAGCCCTTTCATTGCACTCTTATAAAAACAGGGGCACAACTTCAGCACTTGTAGTCTAGGATAACTTTCCCGCAACTGGTGAAAAAGATCTGGCTCTTTATTTCTGAAATACTGCCTACCTAAACCTATATCGTACTTATACTTTTAAAAATATGAAAAAGTATTTCCAGCTTAGTAATTCTTCCTCGAACATAAATAGAACCCTTCCTTGGATGGATTACTGCAGTACGAGTAAGTTGAGCGTTGATGTATATATCCTAATAAAATTTAACTTGCAAATGTTTAATTTTTAAAAATTAGAAAGCAAAGAAAAATCGAGTGGTTTACCGCAGAACATGCTGTCCAATTTTGGCTGAAGGAAGATGGTAACTCTGAACTCCTAGTTACTAATGCAGCGTATCAGATCATCCCCCACTTGTGGCTAGGAACGTGATCATCTTGGTCGGTTGTCTGCAGCACAGGTGTCGTGTCTTCTTATTTCTTCAGGAGTGCCTAGTATGATTCCAGAAGAAGATACTTAAATCATCAAGACGTGTGGTTCCTAATGAACTCCATACTGGGCTAAGTGTTCTGTACTGAGCATGCTATTATCCAAACTATTTTTTAATCTTGCACCCTTTTTCTCAAGATGTCTAGCAGTAGCATAGCAAATAATATGACTGGATTTTATTTATGACAGAAATTACTCCACGTTTAAACGACTACAGAAGAAGTTCACCCTTTAGTATTCATTTCAGAATTTTGACCTTTTTGCCAAAGCATTTACAAAGTCATTTAATGACTTTTATCAGCTCATTCTGTATCAGGTATCCCATAGAAAACAAATGGTTGAAACTGCGTAACTAAAGACACCTTCCTATGTATTACATAACTTCATGTGCAGTATTTCATAACTTAAAAGCTGGATTTTCAGCTAGTGTCATTCTATGTATGAATTTTTAATACAGCTAATTATATAGATGAAATTCCTGCATGTGCAGTCAAGGCTAACATACCACTTACAGCTCTTGCAAATCTGACTTCAAGGGCTTAATTTGGCCTTGTGCAGGTTTAGCAGTGCATGTGCTGAGCTTGGTGGTTTTTTTTCCTTACTATTTTAAAAAAAAAAAGTCCTTCAATTTTGTTGCCTCCATCTGCTCTGTTGAAGGGATTATGTTTGATGGATAAGGGGAGAGAAAATGAGACTGGAATAGCTCTACATTATTTTTATTTATGTCTTCCTAGTTTGCTTTAATCTCTGTCTCCTCTGACTGAAACAGGTGGGATTCAGACCCAGCTCTGCGGAGAGACCTGAGCACTGGCCCTAGTGATTTCACTGGATGCACACAGGCATGCAGCGTTCTGAACATCGTGTAAAAAGATAATCTTACTTCTTGGTATTTCTTTTTTTCTTTGCTACAGGAGACACTACTGTTCGATGTGAGCAACTGGATATGCTTCAAGATTGGCTGTCTGAATTCAGAAAATCTACCTCCTCCTCCAGCACAGCCAATCCCGAGGAGCTGGTGGCTTTTGATGTAATCTGTGGAGATCTCAACTTCGATAACTGCTCCTCTGGTAAGACAAGCTTTGCCTTTTCCTGGGGTATACCTACTTGAACAGGGAATAGGAAAGTTCTTGATCTGTTCATCTTTGTGGGTTATAGCAGCATACTAAGTTGTGACTGACTTGTGCATGGAAAGACTTAATTGCTACAGAAATAGGTACTAGCCTTGTGATAAGCCAAGGACAGTAGCTCACACAAAATCTGCCTAGGAATTAAACATGATGCTTTTCTTAAGGCCCAAAGGGCACTAATTTGTGACTTGCAGTAGCAGCGATAAAGACAAACCCAGTGGTTTAATTTTACGTGAGTGAGGCAGATGTGCTGAAAGACACCTGTTGTCACAGAATTTTAGTTACTAATGAAAGAAGTGTATGCTCTGGGATTTTTGTGGAGAAAAATTCACGCAATTAAAAGTCATTTGATAGCGCACATACACAGACATTGGAAATTAATGCCACAGACAAAACTCAATGTTGCTAAATCAATCTTGGAAAAAATTAGCTGATGATGTGTACCTGTTTTCTTAATGCTAATAATTTTTTAATTTTTTATTTCTATATTTGGATGCTGGGGGCACTAGAAAAAAGAACTCCACAGATCCACAATTAATAAGCAATGAATTTACAGAGATGGTAGCCTTTTCCAAGCATAGACATTATGCTCTGTTAACAGTTACAACTGCCAACAGTGCAGAGCTGTGTTTTTGTATCATCTCTGCCTTCCCACTTGGTACAGTTCATGCATCCAGCAGAGATCCTTGCTGGCTTTATACAGTGGCAATCGACTCTGCTAGTTTGGAGCTGGCAAATGGATCAGCAGCGCCCAGCGGCCAGCCTCCCGCAAAGCTGATGGCTGAAAGGCCTTTTGCGTGACTGGGCCAAAACTGAAGTACTGAGATAAAGAGCACAAGCCAGGTACAGTGACGGGGGGTTCAATCACAGGGATTTCATCTGTGCTGTGCGTTACCAGGGAGATGCATAGAGTACAGGTGAGCTCAAGCTGCAGCATCTAAGTTGGGATTCAGCAATTCAGACCACTGAGTTTATGGATTAGCAGGTGAATGCGGCATCACGTGTGAATTCTGTAGTCTTCGTAAGAAGCCTAGGTAATTAAGTGAGACCGAGAGCAACAACTGTACCAATAATAATTTAAAACAAAGCAAAGCAAGCGTTATCTGATTTCAAAAATAACTAGCATTCTCTAATCTCATGAGTTGCATCAGGCGCTTGTAATGGAAGACTATAGCAAAGTCAGAGAAACATTTAATTCAGTAGAAAAGACCACCAACCCAAAACACAGCCCTTCTGTTCATTTCTCGCTTGTTTGTACAAAAAGTAAATCAATCACAACTGTATGATCTGAAGTAAACTCCAAATGGCCAGAGAAGGTGCTGGCAAGTGCTCTGACTGGTAGAAGAATCCACTGTGCACTGTGGAGATGGACAGTAAGTGGTAGTGGCTACAGAATAGCGTAGTGAAACAAGAAGTATTTTAGGATAAAACACAAGGGTAGCAGTGGTAGTGAGTTCTGAAGGAAGGAAGGAAGAAGTGTAGTTAGTAACAGGTCTTCAGCTAGCCAAGCTGCTACAGAAGCAGGCTGAGGAGGCAATTGGAGCAGTCCCAATGAAGGGAGACAGGAGCCGGGGGATACAAATGGGCACATCTGCTGCTATTTGACTGTTCCAGTGGCGATGTTGTTGGATGGATTGAGTGGCCTGAAGGCAAACACGTCCTTCAAGGAAACAAACAATCCGCTGCATACCAAAGGGGAGACAGCCCAGTCAGGCTGTGGCAGTCTGCAGATTGTGCAACTGAACTGTGCTATACAGCATGAGGAGAAGGACACGAGTGAAGCTGTGAGGTAGAACATATGGTCAGCATTCTCTACCTGAGAAGTTTTGGCACTCTAACCAGTATCTCAAACAAGAAGTACAGAGTATAATTAAAGCTGTTGGGACCTGTCTTTTTAAAGCAAAAGAAAACACAACTATTTGCTTTAGTAAATAACAGTTGTAAATGTTGCAACTAATATTAAAGATGATTAAAAAGTCATTTATAAAAATCCATTTTATTTTTGCTATGTCTGTAACTTATTTACACTCCCCTTTAAAAAAAAATCACTCAGCCTGGAAGCTGAAATGAAGCTGGCTATTTCATTTGTTATTTGTAGATTGCTTTGTTTCCTTATGCATTAAGCAAGATTAATGCAGTGTTTTAAAGTTGTCAAGTTGTCTTGTCCACTTTATATTACTTGCTGTTTTAGGAACATTTGTTAGGATTGCAACAGTTGAACTGGTTTGTTTTTTTTTTCTCTTCAATAATCATTTTCCTGTAATTCTGTGAACTTTTTTTTTGTGTTCTTTCCCACTCCGTAGACTGATACAACAAATAATTAATGTTGTGGCAGTAAATATCAAGCTTCTATTCTTAGATGTATTTACAGTACAGTTTTCAAAGATCTCTGGGTCCATGAGTAACCTTATGCTTATGACAAATTTTCCTGAAACTCAGTTTCCCCCTCCCCAGCTTCAGAGAACGTTATCACAACATTAATACAGTGAATTCTCACTTATAGCGAACATTATTAGAAAGCTGTCTTACTGTCAGGTTGGATTGGACTCACTTGCCTAAAATTTGATTATGTTTTTAAACCTTTCAGTATAAGATAAAAAGCATTCCAGTCAGATGGGTTAAAATTTGTCTTACCAGCTCTGACTTGCAAACTATCAGCGCCACAGTGGCAAATTAATCATGACAAAATTTAATCTGTCTTGTTTTTGAGGGAAGTTTTGTAGCCGTATGATATAACAAGGGAAAGCCTGAAGAAATGAATAATTGCACAGGTTACATCTTAGACTCTTCCATAAATGTTAAACAAACCAATTGGCTGTTCAGACAGAAAGAGCAATTCTCTGCATTGCATACCTGCCAAACGTTAGGGAGGTCAGTCCTCCAGTCCTCTGCCACAGCTCCAGGATACCCTGCAAATTCATTTTTCAGTCTCCTTGCAATTACGAAGATGTTCTCAAGGCAAACAGCTGGTTAGGGAGCAGGGAAAAAGCTGGAATCATGTAATGAGGCAGATCCACTGGTGCGGATGCAGTAGCTGAAAGACAATCAGCTGTATTAATCACTATCAGTGACAAAATGGTGAAGCGCCATGGACGCTTAATACTATGTACTCCACATTACTGTTTGTGTTGTGCTTCCTCCTTAACAGGGAGAGGTTAACAGCTCCTTTACTTGGCAAGAGCTCTATTTTGCACAAGTAGAACCAATTTGATTCCTGCAGTGCATGAGCTGCATTGTCCCTAATATACACAGCTTACAGTTCAAAGTTTTGCTTCTGACTTTGGAGGAGTCCATTTTCATGCCTACTTACATATTCTGTTGCCTTGACAATAGACAGTGATAAATAACAGCAGCAGCTCCAAATGCAGGTGAATATTCCATTGATCCCAAGAGAAAACTTCAAGTGTTGCTAAGAAATTTTAACCCTGTAAAAGGTGGAAGGGCTGCAAGAAAGAAAGTTATCAGGAGCTATTGCTAGTTTCTTTGTCATTTAACAAAAATGGAACTGCAGCAGCTGGTATTTTCAAGTTCTGATTGTACTTGCTCCTACATACAACCATCACTATGTTAAATAGCGTGCACAGAACTAGAACTTGCTTCTTTATATGTTTAAGCATCTGAAACTGTAATGTATACATTTTTGTAGGATATCTGTTAATATTAAGTAATCCTAGGAGCCTGATGCACTGTTTGGCTTTAAATGCAAGGAGCACGGTAGCAATTAGGAAGAAATTAATTTGAAAGCTGAGAAATCATGACAATTATATTTAGAATGCCTTTAATGCTGTAGATAATATCTCAAGCAAATTATCAATTGCCTGTCCTTTGTCTTACCTATTATAGCTTGAAAAGCATTCAGTGAATTCTTCTGAAGCAAGTAAAGTACTAGCTTGTATCTTCAAACTCACTGAGATGCATATATACACCCCCAAACAGCCATTTATATTGCCGTTGTGAAGTCAGTCCAAATCTCCATCATGTGATCTCAACAAAAGTTTTGTATAAGTGTAAACAATGCAAACGTTAATGGCAGGGTAAGGCTGTATGTTAGAAAACCTTCACTTCAGTTTACAGCTAGCAGCTACCGAAAACTGTCTTTCGTAGAAAGACTTTGTAGGAAAGCACTGCTATTAGCAAGCATTTGTTGGAATTTCTGGTTAAGACAAGATATTGCTGTGCAGTAAAACTACTGAACTAGTTCAAATCAGTCCTCTAGAAAATAAATGTATACTGAATAGGAAGGAAGACTTGCCTTTTCTGTTGTGGAAGAACACGCAATTGTCCACAGGTTTACACCATATAGCTGATGTGCCTTTTCTTGGGCTTGTTCTTTTCCTGCAGAGGACAAGCTGGAGCAACAGCATTCTCTGTTTACACACTACAAAGACCCATGTCGAATTGGTCCTGGGGAGGATAAACCATGGGCAATCGGTAAGACCTTCTCCAGCCATCAGTGTATGAACATCATCTTGTCTGTCACTCACAGAACACCTATAAGCAGCAGGCAGTACAGCTAACTGACAGTAACAATTTGGTGGAGACCAAATATTTGCAAGGGGTATTTCTCTAAGGTAGTAATGCATATTTTGTAAATCTTAACAATGTTTTGTTGAATTTTAATCAAGAAGCAGATATCTCAAACCCCAGTCTACATTCTAGAGCTTATGCATCAAGATACTTGGTTGGAATGTTCCATTTGGTGTTACAGAAATACTGTAAATGAAGATGTACCAGTAATTCAACAATACGATGAACTTCTAGAGTTCATCTTATATAAGATTTCATGGAACTCAGATACTCAGACCTGGTGAAAGTCAGTTGAGCTGAGTAAAGTTTTAGATCAGAAATTAGCTTTTCTCTAGAGGAGCAATTTCAACTGTGAAGATGCTAAATATAAGAATTTGGAACTACTTAATAATGTGGCTTTACTCAGTTGTAGCAGAAGAAAAATGACAGAGTTTCTCTGCTCCTGAGAAACTCAAAGGGCAGAGGCAACGTTTTGAAAGGTGGCTTTAGGGAGGTCTGGATAGACGAGCTGCTGGTAAAGGCTGCCCATCTAGACTGTAGGCAACAAACAGGCCAGTTCCCTGCCCCTAGAACCTACTACCTTTTGCTAATCTCTTGTGCATATAGATTGAAAATGGAATGCAAGAAAAAGTTAGGGCAAGAATTATTAAGGAACAAGAAACAGCATTCAGAGTACAGAAAGGAGAAGTAACAGAAAACAGTGAAGTTCAAGTTTAGATTGGAACGTCTGCCGGAAAGACGTAAGAGGCTTAGGTGGGGACTGTGCTGTAGGTAAAATGGAACAGAAGACATATGGAGGGAGATAAAAAGAAAAGCTGAGGTACTAAGCCTGTCTTCATCATCACCGTTACAAGTCTGTTATTATGTTACTACATTTGTTCTGAAAAATAAAGAATCTCTCAGACTAAAAGCCTCATTTAGGCAGGTGTGATATGCAGCCTCTGTAATAAGAATAGCTGCTATGGATATTACGTGTGTAATAGAGAAGCGAATAAAAAGTGCTTCCAAATCAGAACAGTGTTGTCCCCCAACCCCGCCACATACACACCTGTACCTCAGGAAGCTTTCTGAGGGGCGAGTAACAGGGCATATGCTGGGACAGTCACATTTCCCTTTCTGTTCACAGGTACCTTGCTGGATCCTGAAGGATTATATGATGATGAAGTGTGCACTCCAGATAACCTACAGAAGTATGCAACTCCTAATCCTCCCACATGCTCTAAGCAATTCCTTAAAAAGCCAGCTGATTGCTTGCTATTTAATGTTTCACAAATTGAAAGGTGTTTCATGGACTGTAAAAAATAATTTTTTACTCGGGGGGACTTGGGGTAGAGGGAAAAAAAAGGGAAGGAAAAGTGGCTGCTTCTCAAAGTCTACTGGAATTGGCTTCACGGGGTGAAAAGATGAGAGCAACTGCAGTCAGTGTTTTTGTCTCTAGAGTTGGTCGTACCTGGACAGGCCCATAGGACAAGGAACTCCGAGCACTACTGAAAAGGGTACACAGACAGCTTGTCTGAAAACCTCTCTGCAGGCAGCCAGTTCCATGGTGATGGCACTGTAAAGGACAGAAACAAAAGAAAATGTAGTTTTCTTCAAATGAAAAACACAAAAACAAAAACAAACAAAAAAAAAAACCACCACCACCTTAGGGTTTAAAACCCCACCCCCATCCCAACAACTAATTACCCATGCTAGAAAGCTTGCAAAACTTGATAAATATAAAAAAAGCAAGCTCACAAATACAGAGAGGAATTAACTAAAATAGCACATCAGACATGACTAGGAATATGGCTGATTATCTTTCCGTGATACAAGTATGGCATTGCTTTTAAAGAGTGTTTGATACTGAGAAACAGGTATCTTTGCTCTGAGCTAGTGGACTTAACGACAAATACAAAAAAACCTCTTAATTTGCAAGAGCCCTAGGATAAACTTCTTGATTACATATACTGTTTGTTAAATAATATGCCAATGGAGAGAAATTAATAAGCTTTGTACATTTTAGAGCAGCATTTAATGAATGTGCTAAGCCTTTGCGCACCTTCTCTACCTTGATGCCCGGTTTCCTGGACAAAGTATATTGTTACCACAACTACCTATAAAAGATGTCTAGCTGCTTATTATCAAAATATACTAAAGCAGGTAAGGTATTTGAATTAATGAGTCTGCACAGATGCTTCAGTTAACACACGCAACGGAAATGGTAAATTACATAGGTACACTTTATGTTGGCATTTTACTCACAGTGCAGTGCAGTGTATGGTGTAGATGGACACTGTTGAATACATTAGGTGAGACTACCCCTGAAGTCGTCTTTGTATCAGTTTGGAACATACGTCTAGAATTTTACTCAATTTCTAAGATCTAGATTTAGTTTATATTCAAAAGATAAGGATTTGTTACAGCAAGTCACGCTTTGCGCATTCAAAAGCCTGAAAAATTTCTAGGCATTTCTATTCACGTGTTGAAAAACATGAATTTAGTGCATGTGAAAAGGATTTTTGGGAAGCAAAAGTAAGGTAATTTGGCCTCTACAATCAAGTTTGCAAATGCAAATCTGTATGTGGGTGTAACATTCTATTTTATGGTTCCAAGAGCAGGCTTGGAGCTCTTTTAAAAAAAATAAAATAAAATCTGTGTTTTCAAGCAGCCTTTTGAGACAATCTGTCACCAAATTAATTTGGGGGTATTTTGTTTTATTCCCTGAAGAGTTACTTGTGTTCAGCAATTAAGTTCCACTGACAAATACGTGAATGATAGATAAATCACCATTAAAGGATCAATAGAGATTTAGAATATTACTTACGCTGCCTATGTGTATGTACAGCACCTCAGTATGAGATAACTGGAAATATTCTGTTACCAAAATTCAAGAATACTCATGTAAAACTTTTTGCCTATTAAAAGTGGCTTTCAGTTTGCTGCAATATATGATATTTCTTTTAAACCGATGAAAAAAAACTTTACTTCACAGGAATTTCCACTAGCTTTTCATGTCCATCTACAAGGAAGCTGGGGTCTGAACGTGTAAATTATGTAGATGTGCTTTTTATATTAGAGAAACCGTCGCCTCCACAGGAGGCCAAGAGAGCCTGTCTTCCCATCTCTGCAAGGGTCTGGTAGACGTAGTTGTAGAAATTACCAACAAATTCAGTAAAATTCAAAGTCATTAATGGAATCCAGGCTTTACAGATATTTGAAGCATTCCTAACATATATAAATGAAGTACCTGGGGACTATGGAGTGCTACTGACGGCACGGAAGCTGTAGAGCACTTTCCAGCTAACAAGTGTCATTCATATACATGGCAAAACAGAGTACAGCCTGCAACTGAACCATTCTTAATTCTTTCAGTAATAAACTTCGATCAAGCTTTACAGATATTTAAAACAGACATTTAAATTGGCAATGTAAGCTATCCAGAGAGTTATTTCTTCATCAGCACTCTTCTGTAGTTTATAAATAAAATTAAGTAGTTCACATTATTGAACTAATTAGGCCATGAAAGCAGTAGAACAGCTAGTTCTTAAGTATCTCTTTAATGTTAAGTACAGCATACGTAAAACATTGGAACAGGAGAACCTACTTGGTACAAATAACGAGGAAGGAATTTATAATTACAGAATAATTAAAAAGCTAGATGTAATGATCTGGGGCCCTTCTGCAGTGCTAGAAGCTGCACAAGCTTCTGCTCAGAGAAGCTTCATGAAACGCACACAACTGATCTTGTATCACAAAGACAATGTTCACCTTCAAGCAAGGACTGGACTAAGCTGATTTTAGTCTCTAAACCCTGAACAGTTGGGCACAGAAGAGCACGTAACAACACAGCTAAGAAACATGATTTAAAAGCAGATTCTTCTAGACTCCACAACCACCAGTCTGCACGGCTGGATAGCGGCTCACAATTCTGGGCTACAGGCAGGAACACCAGTTAGAGAAGTCTTCCTTAACCCAGTGCTTCTCACCCAAATGAGAGGCGGTCCCTTATGGAGTAAGTTTATGGCTCCCTTATGTATACTGCTCTTCATCCTCCTCTGTTCATTGCAACTACGGTCAGTACTACAAACAAACTAGTGGCCCGAGAAATGCCTGACGTAACTTTCACACTTAAACTTTGCAGTTACTTGGGACAGAACCTCTTTAAGGGAAAAAATAAAGTTTCAATTACTTGTTATCTATCTTGCCTTTCTTTGTGTTCTAGGAATTAAGTAAGGCAATTATTCTGAAAAAAATAAGGTTTAGTTGTGTGACAGTCATAATTAGTTATGTTCACTTAAATTGTTAGCATTTAACTGTTAGTATAGCATAGCCAGATGTTTGGTACTTGTCTCTACTTCCTGTAGAGACAAACAGCAAACCATTACGGATAAAGTGATAGCAGTTTCAGTCAGAAGCATGTCCATGCCTACTTACAATTCAGTCTCCCCAGGGATTTGAAATTAACATTTCTCTTCCGTGACCGGTTGTGCAGGTTAAGTGAATACCTAGTGTTCACAGACATGCAAAAGGACAGAATTCAAGCTAAAACAAATCTATCTTTTAAATTAATGCATGGAAGTTTTTGTGCATAGTACTGCAGCACTAATCAGCAGTTTTTTCTACTTTGTTTCTTAATTGGCTTTGCCAAATATAAATACAGTTTTGAAAGAGGTCAGTTCCATCAAAGAGCTTGCTTTCTTGAATCTAGAAAACGAATGTCAGGAAGTGAATCATTTGCAGTAGCTCTTTGCAAAATCAACTTGCAAATGGAGTGCAGAGAGTAAGCAAATTTAACGTGAGTTATTAGATGGCAGTCTAAAATTGAATAATACATAAAAGGAAGCTTACTTTTATAAACTGGTTACAATAAACTCTAAGAACCTTCAATACTTCACCAAGTCCAAAGGGAGTTAGAAAAGTTCAGGTTAAATAACCAACTATATGACCATAATTTTGTCATTGTTATCTTCTGAAGGCACAAAGTACTTCTTGCATGTATCAATTGACCCAATCTAACTGATTATAACATTAATGAGACCTAATCAAGTGTAGGAAGTGCTGTGTCCCTTCTGTCACCATCCAGAGCCTTCCAAAGAGACTGAACAAAAAACTTGACAAAGAAACCATTTGAATCTCAAACATTAAAACACATCATGATAGGCCAGTGCTTGTCTCTTGGTTTTCCTTCGTTCTGTACACTCGCATGCATAAAAAAATAAATTCCCAAACCCATAAAAATCGTCCAAAGTCAAGTCTTAGAAACTGGGTGATCAAAAATATCTTATTTTTCTTCCAAGATGAAATTAAAGGCTTTATACCTGTTAGGACCCAAGTTCATGGCTCAGTGTTTCTCCTGCAACAGTTGATTATACAGCTTAATGGCGCACAGAACCTTGAGCTCTGGTTTTGGCAGGTAAAAATGTTTTTCAGGGAGGTGACTTTGAAAAACATTTGCTTCTGTATTTTGAGTCAGACAGCAAAAACACAACCTAATCTGTCCCTCTCTGCACGCACAGTTATCATGCAAAACAGCTGTGATTGTATGTGACGTTAACGGTTTGCGTACTATCCTACGCGTGCAGTTACTGCGTGCAACTCCTGCTTTTGCATGCACAATCGTATCTGTGGTCTGTAGAGCTACTTTGGTACATCTTTTAAATAGAACACAAGATAGTAAAACAAATTGCCTTTTAAATCCAATAAAACCATAAAACAGCAGAATAATAATAATAAAAATATATAANCAGAACAGCAGAGCAACAACAGAATTATTGTAAAAGTGTAATGGGGACCTTTGTGGGTTATCTAGTCCAAAATCATGTTCAAAGCAGGGCTAACTTCAAAGTTAGATTGAGTTGCTCGTGGCCTTAATAACCTTCTGTATAAAATCTACTGTTAAAAGTTTAAGTACCCAAACTAAAAATTTTAATGGCAAAGGTGCAGCTTATTTGCCTGAACACAAGACCGGAACCTAGAAAACCAGTTCTTCATTTTGACTGCTTATGTGTATGGCCTGGGGCTGGGTAATATCCATGCAAGATGAGGGCAATACTAACACACCTGCTAAGTTCATCTCCGTCAAGGAGTCTGAAGGTAGTGTCATATACAGGCATCAAATAAATTAGGCTGTCATTGCTAGTAAAGTAAGCTTGGGGTTCAAGACGCAGTAACCTGATGCAGAGGACTGCTGAAAACCAACTACCACGTGCCCCAGTGCGCGCGCACGCTCCTGAAAACCGTGCCACTCATCCGTACCCTTTCTGTAAAAGTGGTTGTGTTAATTTCAGAAGGTGGTACACTGATCAGAACGGAGATGCTTGTATCAAAAGTACACAGGTCTGTTCTAAAGTCATCCATGAAACTGTTTCCTCTGCTGGATTCAGCAACACTGGAAATCAGCTGAGGGGCTGTGGGGTGCAGTATACTACAGACAGCAGGTGGGCAAGGTCCTTCTCTCGGATTTTTGTTCTCCTGGCTATAAGGGTAGGTCTGCAGGACCACTGTACAGCATCAGTGATGCCAAACCCACCACGAGGCTATAAGAGCACTGTTAGCAGTGGCACAACCTCATATTGAAAAACATCTGGGAGAAGATGTGCTTCACACTACACATTTAACAGTTCTTTTGGACGGGCATTGCCGGGATTTGGAGAGAATCTAGCATAATGCACAAAGGGACAGAATGAGCCAACATTTAATGCCTTTTTTTTTTTTTTTTTTAAATGTAATAGAGTGCTGGAAAGTGAAGAAGGAAGGAAAGGATACTTAGTCTATCCCACCAGCAAGAACCACAATTCCAGTCAAAAGGGGAGGAAGGCATCATTGAAAGGAAACGGGAGGAGGATTGACTATATGCTTTATACAGAAGAAGGCCTCTATCTGGAATGGAAAGTGGTGAGTTTTACAGTTAACAAAAAGAGCCATAACTCACAGAACAAACATGTCTGGATGGCTCTGCAGCCCTTCTGCTTGTGTTCCAGTTTATATTCCAATAACAACCTGGTGCTTTGTTATGTTCTAATTTTGCATGCAAATACTGAGATTGTAAGCCTATTAGATATATTTTAGATGGAGTTGTAGCAACATTTGTAGATATGCTGCTCTCCAAAATAAACAAACTCTTGTTTCCATTCCTTAAACTTTTGCCAAACTAAGTGTTTTGGCTGATGCTTTCCACACCAGCAGTCCGAATACTTTTTAATCTTTACAAGTGTCTGGATGTGCTTTTCTTATGCCTATGAAACTCTGCCTAAGTTACCAGTCTGTGATACGAAGGCTGAAGTTGACATGGGCTAACCAGAATGAGAACCTGCAGTGCACTGTCTGCTTCCTCACGTAGGACAGAATTCCATGATGAAAATGAGAAACTAGTTCACACTTATTTACCATAACCTACTGCAATTACTACAGAAGAGCAGGCAATCAAGCAATTCAGCATGGCTTAGCAGATGATACCTTGATCCGTCTGTGCACGCTGTGGACATGGCTGCTGAGCAGCTAAATTGTGTTGAGGCTTCCCAGTTCAGATATAAAAATGCCCATTGTGCGTCTGTATGGTAAACCCATCTTACATTCACACACACAGCAAGTCAAGCCAATATTTGAATAGTTTTGACCCACATTAGGTCTTTGATAAGGCTCATGCTGACAGCATAAAGAGAAATGAGTGGCTAGGAAGAGGCTAGACTATTTCCTCTCAGGGCATGCTAGCCAAAAAATTCCTGCAGAACCACAGTATCTATGCTTCCTGCCATCAATTCCCAAAGTACTGGCAAAGTAACTGGCCCACAGGAGGGGACAACTGAACTGTGTAAAGAGAACATTAAGGTTGCTACATCCAGCTTTTGGAAGCTGGGAAGCAAGCAGTATTTCCTACAGAAATTTAATTTGGTCTTACAAAATTTTGCCAGGACAAAGGCTGGTATGGAGACACAAGGAGCAGCAGGGTGCCTGATTACCTTAAATTCCCATGAGGCTTAGCATCTCAGTCCAGTGAAGTCAGACTTTCTTTTTAGCTGCATGCCGTGTCTAGTACAGTACAGTCCCTCCTCCCTTACAGACACGGATTACCTACCACAGCATTACAGATAAGCCCATCTGGAACAACATCGATACAACTGTAAATGGAAAGAACAGGGTACAACAGATTTCATCCAGCCTAGTTAAACTGTGTTGGGTAAGTGGTGCACCTCATTAACTGCATCGTGTCGATGCGCCCTGTGTGGCAGAGCGTTTATCATTAGCTCAGCCAAGCCAGACTAGTCCCAGACGTCCACTAATACAGTAAAGTAGCTCGAAGTAAACTAAAGAGAGGCATAAAAGGTGAATCCTGGCGTGCGACACAGCAGATCAGTTTTCAGATTCCTTCTTTCTTACTTTTGTTTCCTTCTGCAGGAAGTGGAAGAGTTCAGCTTTATTACCCAGCTGGCAGGCTTGACAGACCACCTACCAGTAGCAATGCGTCTCATGGTGTCTACAGGAGAAGATGACCCTTAAAACTGACCAGCTTTGAGACATTAGAAGAGGGAAATGTTAACGATATTAAGAAAATATCACAAGACAAGAACGAACTATTCTGGTGCCACGTTAGGAAAGATGACCAGACCTGACCCAGGCTACTCCCCAGAACATACCAACAACGGAAGATACAAAAAGGGAAGAAATTGAAGGGGTTGTGGCCAAAAGCCAGTCACAAGTGGCTCAGGCAACAGGGCAGGCCTGTATTACAATGCTTTCACTGTGGACTGAACGGAACCAAGATGGAAGTCCTAATTCCTTCTGAACCAGTGCCATTCTTACTAAAACATGTTTTTATACTAATATATAGCACAATTTAGTTTGTAATTAGTCTGTGAGTTAGTGCTGCTCAATGGTTTTTTGCATAATTTCTTTGTATAACTAAGAAGCTAAAGCTTTTTTCTTTTTTTTAGCCTGTTGAAGTTGTAGTAGCGTGCTTGCATCAGTAGCATGCGCCCGCACTGCATGCCACTCTGACATAAAATAGTAAGATACCATGGGGAATATCAGAATGGAAGTTAATTCAAAAATCAGATGCCAGCCAAAGCAAGGCATTCTGGGACAGGCAAACCCTTCTGCCATAACAGAAAGATCTTAAAGCAAACAAACAAAAACTCTGTTCAATTTGCAGACCAATATTCTCCTCTCCAATTTAAGGATATTTAAAAAAATTGGAATTAAGACATTAAGAACACAGTTGTACCACCCTTCTTCCAGCTGTGCTGCCACTGAAATTGTGTTTTGTCTCAATAATGACTCCAGAATTGGGCCTTTAGTTTTCTAAGCGCAAGTTATTCTCTTAAGAAGAAATATAGTTCCCCTGTAATGTCTTTTCTTTATTTCCCACATGTGGGGCAGTTCTGAATTATGGTATGGAATGATGTATGTGTTACAGTAGAGTGAATAGATTCCTGTAGTACTGTTGGTAACACCAGAGCCAACATTCTGCCTTAGCTAGAAAGAGTAAAATGGGAAATAGCTTGTAAAATGCATGCTAGATATAGGGTTAACGTAAACATAAGTGACATTTTGGGGAAAAAGCCTAGAACAGTGTATGACTGGATAAGGCAGGATTAACTTAACAATTTTCCAAAGGAATCAGTACACTTAAAGGGAAAGCATAGCACAGGTAGCTACAGAGTAATTACAGAACAGAACTGTGACTCTCGGCGTTAAGTAACTACTTCCTTCGAGCAGAGTGTAGATGCATGTCTGTGAGACACAATTCTTCATTTGTTACGCACTCACAGACTTTAACAGGGGTCTTGCCATCTAATTAATATGTTCTTTCCACTGCAGCTCTTTAAATGTGGGGCTAACCCTGGCTTTGTCATCTTATTGCAACGACCTGACCTACTTAGCCTCTGTAACCTTAAAAAAAAAAAAAAAAAGCTGAGAATTGCGTCCCTAACTGAGCTTCTTGGCATTTCTAGGGATTTAAATTCAGGAGGGTTTGTGTTGCTGGAAGAACAACGAGACCCCTTGCATTTTAACCAATACTTAGTTTCTTCTGCCTAATTCCTCTCCAATATTAGAGGTATTTCCCCTATATTGCAAATTCCCTGTGTTGAGAAGAATTAATCTAATACTTGCTCCATTAAGTAAACTCTTTTAGTTATGCTGGCCACAAACTCCTGAAGGCCTTGTTATGGTTTAGTTTATACCTACTAGGAATCAGCTTAAGCTAAATAAGAATAAACTAGATTTAAATTAGAAATCCTAGTCTGCACAGCCTCTTGTACTGGCTTAATTAACTACAGTAAACAACAGAACTTACACTTAGATCAGCCTGATTTTGGAAGTTGAGAAACTCTGCATAGTCATGAAAGTACTGAACTAACAGTACTGGCTAATTCCAAGTAGGTATCAGGCCACTTCTCACGCTCTCCCAGTGCACCTAATGTCGTCATGTTTCATGGCTCATTCCCAGTCCTGGCATCCCTTCAGCAGAGACTGCCTCTTGCAAGTGTACTGTGCCAAACCATGCAGGAATCTGCAAAGTGTAACCCATGGGGACTGAAAAAATGGAACCAGACTCAATTCCCCTTTTTGATAAAATTAGGAATTCAAGTTTACAGCATCAGTGATTTTAGTGTACTATCCCAGTGCACCATCAGTTTCCCACTTTGTATGTTTCTCTTTATACAAGAGGGTGCACATAAGTGCAATGTGTTTTTCTGGTTTCTTATCTTTCCATCCAATTCAGAAAGACTTGTACCTGAAACAATGCTTTTAATCCTATTTTCTACCTTGCTTGTATTTTATTAACCTTTTTAAAAAAGAAAAAAACAAACAGTATCAGTAGCAATTTGTGTGCTGTCCAGCAGCTATTTCTCAGTAGTAAGATTAAATATAAGGTATGGTATTTTTAATAGCTTTCCTAACAATGTAAATTACAATTTGATATCAATTTCACTAAGTATCAGTTGCAAGAGCTGAATTTGACACTGTGTGGGATATAATCATAAAACTACTGCCAAACAATGTTACATTATTTACAGTAAAACTAACATTGTCTAAATTACTTCAAAGTTAGTTCTATGGCTTTGTGCTGACTAAAACCGAGGCACTTTTGTCAACTTTTTGAGATATGTTGAGAAATATTTTTTCAAATTTGAAGTAAACTGTTTTAGATTTTGATGTTCTTAGTTTTTCAGTGATCAAGAAATGGATAGTTGTAAAATGTTCTCTTTAAACAGTGAATGTACATTTAACCAGTCTAGGTAGTTCTTACTAATTTACTGTCTTAAGGATCTAACTTTGCAAGAGACTGATGGTGGGAGGTACAGCTTTGCGGCAACACTGTACAGATGCTCTTTGCTTTTTTGCATTGATCCTGTGCCTTCTGATGCCTTGATATGCTTGCAGGAGTTAGAGAGCATATGTACCAGTAAACTGTAAAGAACAGACTTTCTTTTCCAGAAAACTAACATCCTGGAGAAAAACAAGTTTGTCTACACTACTACTACAGTTCCATATCCTATCTCACAAAGAATCGTTCAGACAATGACTGTACTGGCAGGATATCAATCATTACAAGCCTTAGACGGGCATTATGTAATAGCATATTTGCATATATTTGAGAGAGAGAGAAGACAGAGAGGACAGACCAGGCCCAGGAAATCAACTTTTTTAGATGTCAATCCTACCTTGCTGAAGGACAGCATAGCCCAATTTATTAGCAGGATGTTATTTGTAAGAAATTGGAGTTAAGCTTACCCCACTTTGCACTTTGTACAGGAGTTTCAGATATCTTCAAGAAGTGGGTGATAATGCTGTTCTTGGTTTAATAACTGCCACTCAGCATGGATACTGTAGATGATGTGTCATCCTTTTTTATAAAAGCTAGATAACATCTTCTGTTTCTCATATTCAATTTGCATTTTACAACAGCAGTTCTAGAACAAGTGAAGAAAAGACATAAATGAGGACAGCTGAAAACTAAGAACTTCCAGAAGATTCAAGGATGTCAGGTCCTTACAAAGTTGATACCTTCAGATCACTTCAAAAATACAACCTGCAGAAAACAGTATGTAGCCTTTCAGGCACACTCAGATCTGGTTCATCTGTGCACTGTTTGTCTGAGGGCCTGAAAGGGATACATGACCCACCTGCTTTGCACCACAGCTCAGCCACTGAGGACTAGGATAGTAATGTTTAATGTATAGCTTCATGCTATGTGAAAAACTGTTTACTATAAATAATTCAATTGCTGGCCAGCTAGTTTTGTCATCGTCACAAACTGGATGGTTAATAGAAGCAGTCTAAAGCAACTAAACATAAACTGTACCACACAGTGGCTCCATGAGAAGCCTGCAGCCCTCTGAGGTGTGGCCTGCTTTAGAGAAACCCTTGAGGAAGCTGTCTTGTATGAGTTTCTACCTGTCTTGTGCTAGAATTACTACAAGGTTTTGTCCCAGAAGCACTCTCAGCTAGTCTGGCTAGACCCTCAGTCCTACCTGTTGGATAAGACAGTAAGATTTAAGGAACTCAGAATCCTAATACAGATTTTTTTTAAATGGCCTTTGTTTAGTGGTCCCGATTAAACGCATCTGACTGTCTCCGGTTTGGTCTCTGAGCTACCCTTGGATCACACAGCAGCACATCAGTGTCAGTACATATCATCAGCTCAGAAATGAAGCATTTTTACCTCCTCCTGGCACTACAGGATGAGAACAGAAATAACTACAATTCAAGCACTTTGAAAAACTCCCAGTTTTACCATTCATTATAATGAGGGTCAAATTGTTACTGAAGGTCTCATTTTTCCATGCCATCTTGTTTTAAATATAATCTTGATGCTTTTAAAAACTTGTATTATTGCTGAGGTTTAGAAATCCTTTAACAAGAATAACCTTTTTTATTTCAATAATTTTTCGGTATTGTATCCTTCTGGGACCTAATGTTTTTATATGGTAAGCACACACATTCTGACATTTTGTTATAAATGTATTAAAAAAATAAAAAATTAAATATTTTCATTGGTTTCTTTGCCTGTAAGAAAACCACAATCTTAGACCTGATAAAAACAAGGTATTTTGAACAACAGGGGGAGAGGCTTTTTGTCCTTTATTGGTGCTGAAAGGAATCACTGGTTGATGCAAACAAGATAATAAAATTTCAAGGCTCAAATGTTTTTTTTGCAGTCCACTTTTTCTGGTTTTGTGGTGTGGGGTCTGATACCATTAACAGAGATAGGACTCTAAGATGCAGTGGCTTTATTAAACATTTGCCTGCTTTCTTGTGGGGGAATCAAGTACGGTCTCATTGTGCTATGCCTGTTCTAGTGAATCTGCAGACAATGAAGGGTGAAAGACCCAAGTGCTTCTAACTGGACAGCCACCTTGGCTTCTACTGCTCAAATATCCGCCAGCACAGACACACCCCACTCAGTTTTCAAGGTATGCAGCATTCACACAAGCATGCAGGTACCCGCTGCAGGCTGCAAAACTGAACCCTGCACCTCACACCAAGTCCACGCTTTAAGTACGAGGACATCCATTCTGCATTGCAGAATTCAATAGAAACACAAGAACAGTTTATTATGCAGTACATCTCGACATCTCAAGTTATCTAGTCCCTGAACTGAAATATATATTGAAATCTATATACTGTACAAAGTTAATTAAAAAAAAAATACAACATATGTACATGTCCTTAAGAAATCCGGTGATTTCACAGAACAATGTCAAGGAAAAAGAATCCATTTTAGCGATTCGGTCTTTTTGAACAGTCCCCAAAGTCTTCTGTAAAAGCTGATAGAGAACCCCACCTTGAAGAATTTATTTTCTCCACAAGCAGAAAGGAGGTAACCAGTGGAATGCAAGCAATTAAGGAAGAAGACAGTGAACATGTATCTTGTCATTAGCTCAGGAAGGAACTACTCCATCTTGTGAGACAGGATGTTAGAGATGGATCTCTGCAGCTTTCTCCATTGCTGTGCAGTTGATTGCATTCTGATGCTACCGCTGCATTATAATTTGACAGACTATTTCCAGTGGTGGATTCCTAGTATGTGGCTCTCCTGCAAAACCGCATCTGTTTTTCCCTTGTGTGAGTTTGCATTATTACGTCAGCGCCTCAAGAGCAAGTTCCCTCTACTAAGTGCTGTAGAACCACAAGGTAAAATACGGTCTTTTCTGAGAGTTTACATCTTCCAGACATTTCACTAAAAACAAATACAGAAAAGCATAGGTCCTTCTTCCTGCTCCCCCTGCCCCATGAGTCTTAGTGTAGTTTACTATGAGCTGATGCCCACAGCTGCCTGTCAGTCAGCCCTATAACTACAACACCATCTGCCTCTTCGGCTATTTTACAGATTATCTTGGCAAAACACCCATTAAAACACAAACCTCCCTATCCCACTGAAATTTCTGCTCAGATTGCTGCTGAAACCATTATTCTTCTAGCCCTTTTCTCTGATGATTTAATACGTGGATGTACAAATCCTCCTTCTCTGTGGCAGCAAATTCAAGTTACTCATCTATATTTTCATGGCCTTTCAAAACACACGCTCTTACCCTCTACTGTTTATTTCTAACCCAGATTTCCCTCTACCACCTCCTGTATTTGTAAACCCTTCATATTTTCTTCCATACTTTCCCTGACATTTAAGGAAGGCTCCATGGAGCCATTAGTGAAATCAGTGACCTGGGCTTGCTGGGACAACTGGCAGGAAAACAGCGATCCTGATTTTCATCTTTTACATAATGGCAGATTTAACAACTGCTCCTTACAACCATCAGATGTGGACAGGAAGAAATATGCATTAATTGCAGTTAAGACTAGAAGGAAAAGGAGGAGGAAAAAGTATCTGAGGGCAGTTGCACTCTGGATCATGAAATCACCATCAACATTTAATCTGAGCCTTAAATTCATTCCCTTTCTTTCCCTCCCAGGCCCTTTGCAGGTCTGAGGAACATCTCATACTATGGCAAGTTGTTTGAGCTCTTGAAGTTGTGCTCAGCCCTACACGCCTCGTGGCCAAGTCAATACCACTGCCTCTCACAGTGACAAACACTTTTCCTACCTTTGAACCCAACTCAACTGCCTTCACCTGTTCGTTATATCCTGCACCCTCTTTCTGTCTCACTCACAGACTCTTTGGGTCAGAAGACCATGTCACTGCCCTGTCACAGTACCCAGCATTACATGGTCAAGGAAAATGGTTCCTAAGCACTGAGAACCATCAAAACAGTAAAGAGTAATCAAAAGAAGCAATTAACTGTAGGAGAAAAGCGTTCCAGCCTTCCTGTGTGCTTTAAATGACAAGATAACTGAAAATGATCACATAAATGGACATTTCCCTCTACCTTTCCATTAACATACTAGCTTTCAGCATCCTATCTGTAAATATTCAACTGTGAATTGCATAATTCACAGAGAACAACACCTGTTTACTCTGTTTCTCTAGAAATGTTCATAAGCTGATACCTCGCCTTCTCTCAATTCCCACATGAGAATGTCATTCACCAACACACGCCTGCAGTTTCCATCACTGCCAAGGTCTCCCTTTCCCTTTTGTAAGCAAACCTTTGATGTCTGCGAAGCCTGACCTGGCAGAACAACTCCAAACTGCTTGAAGTGCCAAGGCACACTTGGTAAGCCATGTGTGTCAGAATACCCTTTATCTTTACAAACACTGCAATAAAAGCCTACAGCTTCATAGATCAAGGAATTTTCGCTGTTACGCTACATTTTTAAGAGCAGCTCCATCTTTCTCAATTTTTTTTTAAACTATTTTGAGCCTCTCAAACTTCATATAAATCAATAAAGTTAACTTCGCTCACTTTATTGTTATAGATATATTGGCTGAGTAACGCTGTCAGAGACTTAGGCAGCTTTGAACAGATCTAAGTATCATATTGGGCATAATGTCACAATACAGAAAACTAAAATATTATTTCTTTCTACTGTCTTTATTTAGGAATCCAGACAAGACACCTGCTGCAGTTCCAAAAGGTACCGATTCTAGTACTTTACATACAAGTATACATGGCTGTGCTATTATTGGATCTCAAGAGCAAAAATAACCTGGAAAAATCACCATTTATGAAGTTCTGATCCCTACTGTTCAAATTTTTTTTTTTTTAAATCTGCTTTTAAAGCTATCTATTCACACCTCCAATGTAAAAGTTCTCCACTCAACATAAACATGTGAAAGTACATAGTTAGGCCAGTATTTCAAGAACAGGAGTTTCAAATTTACGTAACACAAACCACTCTCAAGATCCTAAACAGGTAACCAGATGGGCAGTAAGGAAGACAAGCTTCTAATTGCTATCAATCTAAGGCTGGGGTGGTTGTTTGTTTGCTTTGTTGTTATTTTCATTTATTTATTTATTTAAAAATCTGTACTACACCCCAGGTACTATCTGCTATTTTGGAAGTACTCAAAAGCTGTTAACAAGAAAGGGATCACAAGCAGCTCTAGAGTGCATCATCACATTAACTCCATGGTTGAGGTCCTGCTGTTGCATTCACATAAAGTTTCAAACTAAGCAGTTCATTAAGGTCTTGTTTTAGTCATTTTCAGACATTTCATTACATATGGACCCAAGGTCCATATGCGTACACAGACAGCAGGTAAAGATGAAAAAAGTAAATAAATCAAAAAAAAAAAAAAATCATTGCTGTCTATCCCCAAGCAAAACACCGAGTTGGTTACTTTAGCTAACTACTGAGTAGCTGGTAGCATTGGGTTATGTACATCAATTGTATTCTTCAAGGGCCACCGTCCAGGTTCAGAGAATGATCTGGACTCCCCAACTCATTTGTTGCATCAATTACATTCTCTGGCAGAAACCCGGCTAGCTCAAACAGAGCCCAGAACAATTCAAACAAAAAACCTCAAACTCTCACTGCAAGTATGTTGAGCCACTTCAACACTGTCTGCTAAAAACTCCTCAAGACCGCCACTTAGATCACATCAGGTTTTTGCAAAGCTCTGCTGAAGCTCCTCAAGTCATGGCAACGTGTGTCAAAAGCAGCCAGAAGCCTTTCAAGTCCCACTCCTATTTGCAAACATTTGACTCTACCAAATCACAGCAATACTGTCACAAGTGTATCGAATATCGATCTCTGACCACTTTCCACCCAGCTAAAATGAAATCTGCCTCACAGATACATACACGAAACACTGTATTAGCTAGTAATTGATATAAATCCTTCCGCCTTAATGATACAAGATGGAGGACGATTACTAAGTCATTGCAGTGTCACGCCAGAGAAACAGACCTGCTTGTAGCAAGGATAGCAACATCTTCCTAAATCAAAGGGCAAGGGAGGGGGGGACCTTCGCATTTAACCCGTGAGCTGTGATTCTCACAAACGTCCAGCAGAATGACTCACACAGCAGTGGTGGGGATGCAGCTATGGTAAGAGCTGCCCTATTCCACAATAATACTGTAATTTTAAGATTCTGGAAAATGCACTAAAAACAAATGCAGGGACTTCCAATGCTGCCATAGCATTGCATGCTGGAGGAGACAGCTACAGTGCCTGCATGGGCAGCCTCCAAAGAACACTGCCTCTTTCAAACACCGAGATGTGGGAGTGTGTGACCTGAAATCACCCAACGGCAGTATATTCTGAATGGATCCCACTGCAGTGACTGCGAAGAGACGGGCATGAGGAGGGGGGAGATGACGTCTTTCCACATCAAATGTAATTAGGTACCCTTATTCCCATCAAAGAACTTCTAAATTAGCAGAAGACTGTTAGCTTGAACACTCTGGCCCTGATAATTTTTGGATAAGATCCTCACTACTTTTTTCTAATCTAACTAGGCATAATATTGTAACATTCTTTGTGTTTGGATGCAACAGATTCTTAAATACCTTTCAAACGTCAATCCAAAATTTTGAATACCCACCAAAATCCAGCTAAATCTTCCTCTACAATTAAAAATTTCTCCTGAAGTCAACAGCAATATTGTCAGCTACTGCAAAGCCAACATTTAATGTTATATTTGGCTCAGTAAGGACCTTCAGGCTATCAAGGAACAAAAGGCAGTGGAAGGCCTGCAAGACACCAACTGAAAAAAAAAATCCTAGGCCTAGTATGGTGCCAAGCACTATGCTAAATATATTTCTAATGAAAGGTGTATCACACAAGACAAACTGATTCTCAGTGTGCAGCCTGGTCCATTATCTCAGCCCCAAATTAAGAGTGTTATGAAACAGGTATTTAAACTCTATTTTCTGTTACTCCTTAGTTACATATAATTTCCCTTTTCCACGTTTGCCGAGAAAGCTATTTATAGCTGCCGCAAACTCAGACTTCTAACAAAATGTGTCTTGTACAATAAGCACATAGGAAGGACTTCATGCTGTAGCCACTTCATTAATTATTGGATTGGTGTTCTTGTAACTCTGTGGCACATACAAACTATCGGTGCTTACACTTGAGATCCCTCTTACCCACAGCTGACCTTGTGTGTGCTTCCACCTCACTGCAAAAACCTCGGCCTTACCATTCTGCAGCTGTTTGTTCCAATGATAGAGAAAATTAGAAGCTGTAAACGTAGCATTTATTACACACTGACAGAAACAAATGCTGAGTCTGGTTAAATGCTGGGCAATGGCTCCCTATCCAGTATAAAAAGTCCTTGTCTATGACTGGACTCCAAGGGGCTGACAATTAGAGGGAGGTTTCTGACCACAAGACCAATGAAGTTCAAAAGCAGCTTCCAGATGACCACAGTGGAATGCAAAAAAAANAAAGTAACTGCTTGCTTTTAAAACATGAGTTTGATGTACTTGTAAAGAGAAGAGAGATTATACGCATGAGGCTTACCACAGGGAAGGGACTAGACAGAACAAACCAGAAGGTCCCATGGAGTCCTGTGTTTGGTTTGAGGACAGGAGAAGGGTACAGAATTTCTTTTGCTTCTGGGTAGCGATTATTTACGTGTGCATACAAAATCAGCTGTTTGGGACCTTGTTTGTTCCTTAAAAAAAAAAAAGAAAAAAAAGATACTTCTGTTCATGTTTTAAACATGAGCAGAACTGGCTTTTGCTAGCAGAAACTCTTCAAGTATGAATAACTCCCTGTCAAGGCTCTGGGTAAGAAGATTGTACTTAAAGCTCCCGTTCAGCATGGGGGAGGCAGAGGGAAAGGGGGATGTGAGGAGGAGACACTGGATCTGCAGGTGTACTATAGAGATACAAGAGCATGTAAAATGGGGGGGGGGAAATGGTTTAAGAACATGAAGAAATATTAAATGGCTCTTAGTTATTTTGGAAACATTCCACAGAATACACAGTTCTGGCTAGTTTTATTTCTGAGAAGCATGATTACATCCTGCTTGCCTTTAGTGTTTCAGATGCTTTTATATTAAAACTTATTTTAAATATAATTATTTGATTAGCTGTTGCCCAGCCAACCTAGGGAATGCAAATACAGACTGTCTCAAAAAGAGAGTCATAGCTCTCAGCTTTTAAAGGGAGGTAAAGAATGGAGCAGTGTATCTAGTTCTCAGCTAGAAGCTGAGACACAAGCAGAATATTCTTCCCTTCAGGAAAGGGATATAGGCAGCAGCATCCAAGAAAGCAGCAGGAAGCTGGCAGTGGATATAAGGCATTGCATCGATCCGAACAGATGATCTCCTGTGAGAAAATACCTTTATTTATTCAGGCAGACTACATGGCTTAGCTGACTGGCACCATGACAAATACAGAAAATGGCAGCATTCTAAATGGGACGTTCTCCCATTAAGTGAGGCTTCAAAGAAATAAAAAAAAGGAAAAAAAAGGGCTAAACAGCACTTAGAAGCGCCACGTGGTATCCTTATCACAAAACTCCTGTTGATAACCTGATGACTTCCACTGTGGAACAAGGAACCTGCTGCCAACCGCATCTGTACATTAGCATATCTACAATGAATAATTAGAAGAGTTGAACTCTCCATAACACATCCCTGACACTAACCTGTTTCAGGATGAACTGCTTGGATGATACAAGGTGCTGGTGCCCTTCTGGAAGGGAAATGCTACTTACAGCCCCACCCTGCTGTTTCATTCATATAATCTATAAACCTCAAATAAAAATCATAGCCTGACAGCACAGGCAGTGCATATGAACACAAGAGGAGATTGACCTTGAAGAACTTCCTCTCTGTGACAAGCACAAAAGAAAACACAGAGAAACTGAATGTATTGTCAATATCTACCTATGAAACCTGTAAAGTTGAGTGCACTGGTAAAACAGACAAAAAGACTGTTTGGTATTGAAATATAAAGACATAGTCTTTCCTAGATCTTTCCCTGTCTTCTTCCCTTTTTGGAGACTTCTTTGATGTATCTTGCAGGGAATGTGCCAAGATAATGCAAGAGAGGGTGAAAACAACATTTAACATGGAAGTTGACCTTGCTATTCTTTTGTTCTGCTGTGCAACATAGAGGGAACTGCTAGTTTTTGTTGAACACTAGTCATATTATGCAAAAAGAGAAGGGGGGGATAGGTAAGTAGAAGAGATGCAACTTCCCTGCCAGCTTCATGCAAAGCAGAAGACATAATAAGCATTGATCTGTAAAAAGAAGTTGCGGAGACTAAGAACCATCATACTGCAGTTAGCATCACCCCTGATCTACCATTGAAACAAACATATGTCCCCGTGTTTTCTAAGGACCTTTCTCTTCATATCTCCTGTGTCCTGTGAAGATAAAATTGAGTCAAGTACATAAACTAACAGAATGGAGAAACTTTTAATAGAAAACAACGTAAAAAATACGAATACCAAGACACATACAGTTAAACCCAAAATCATGAGCTTCTGATGTCCTTTAGAGAAAATAGCTGCAAAAGCCCATCATTCTTTAATACATTAGCAGTTTTCAACACAAGACGATAAAACATTAACATGCCTCCAACAAGACCTTCATCCTTCCACATGCTATGCCCAGAGACTCAGTAATAGTGCTCTCTAATGCCACAGAGGCTGAAAAAGATAGACTTTGATTTCACTTCACCACATTTTCCACATGCCTTGTCAGTACCTTCAGATAAAGTTCTGTGGTATTTTCTCCTAGCCTGGCACAGTTGCGGAAGTATACACCTTAGATGAAACCTTTTTGTTGGCAGAAACACCTTTTGCTTAAACGAAGTCTCCCTAATTCTGGGAGACTCCTGGCTTGCTTTTGTGTTAGCCTTTTAAAACCTCTGCACTGCTCTCAGAATAGACAGCCTGGTCCTCACAGCACGACGGAGGTGGGAGGAATGAAAGATTTGGCCACTGATTTACGCAAGGCCAAGACTCAATGAGAAGTGAGCCAACAAGGTCACTTTAGGGACCATCATGTAAACTCTGTGAACAGAATGAAACTGCCAGATTTTGAGTCCAAAGGCCATTCTAATCACTTGGATGAGAACACACTACCTGAGATGCATAATCACAGAGACAGGTAGGCAGCTGAGGCTAATCTGCGTCTCAGCTCCCTCACTTAATACTGGAGGTATGAGAAACATGCTTTCTTTTTTTTTTTTTTAAATGGGAAGCAATTTTTTGTTTTAAAAAGAACCAGGGATGCCTAGTTTTTAACATAAAGAGCCCTCCCCTGAGTGTTCAGCCTTGCCTGTATAGATTACAACAAAATTAAGACTATAAAGTTAAACCAAAACTGAGCTCTGTGACTAGTATTTTCCTTTCATACTCCCCCCACCCCCATTGCCCTCCCTCCTCTTTCCCCTTGAGCAAGGAAAGGTATAAATGCTAGCCTTAACACAGAAAGGGATCTTAAATGGGAACAGAAACCACACAAAAACAAACAAACAAACAAAAAACTGCATTCTGCTTTTTTGTCAGTCAGCATGGCTTGAAAAACGGCTGTTTAGAGTTGCTATTTGTAAAGGCATATCTGTAAGAAAAATGTAAGTTCTACAGTGAATTGGACCTAAAAGCAACTAAATCTCAGTGATAAAACAAAGAAATTAGGCGTCTTGTTTTATATCTCTACAGAAAGAGGCTAAATGCGTTCAAAACATTTTTTCCTCTTCAAAAGCTTTCCACTAAAAGGCCATAGGACAGAGGCTTCATTCACAGGAAATGAGCTTATGAAGTATCATGGAGAACTCTTGAACAACATCAACTAAGGAGATAAAGAGACCCTAAATGCTACTACTGTTTTAAAACACCAGAGGCATAAGCATGCAATAGCAAAGCCACCGTCTTGTCTTTAGCTTACTCGGTAAAAAGTCCCAGCACGGCAGGATACACATGCAGCAAAAGAGCAAGCAAAATTATATGGTAAGAGTATTTTTTTCGTACCAGTTGTTACCCATATGTGTGCTTGGTTTCCCCAGTCTGAAAGTCACACGGACACACTCAACACAAGTTTTATTTCTGAAGTCCCACTATTACTTCTAACACAAAGCAGGCCTCTGACCTAGCCAACGCTCGCTCCCACATGCAAACCTGCAGGCTGGAAACAGGTGCTGACACTACTTATTTTACTTAGGAAACAACCAGGCACGCTAGGAGGTGCGGAGCGGCCGGGGCCAGGCTGGGCAGCGGGGCCAGGCTGGGCAGCAGGGCCAGCTGGTGCAGCAAGGGCAGCCGCAGCCCGGCGGGAAGAGCCACCGCGGCGAGACGTGCGAGGGCCCGCCCGGCGCCCCAGGGCCCCACGACGGCAGCCCGCGACGCCCTGGCTGCCCGCTCGGCAGCTTTGCGGCCCAGGGCCGCCCGCGGCTCGGCCAGACCAGTCCCCCCCGCCCCCGCAGCGCAACACCTCCCCGGCCCGGCTTACGGCTGCCTATCCCGCGGCGCACGGGCGAGCCGCTGCCCCCACCGGCTGCTCCCTCGCCGCCTCGTCCGCCGCAGAGGGGGGGGGGGTCTGAGGAGAAAATGTCCGCCCCCTCCCCTCAGGCGGCAGGAGGCCAAAATGGCGCCCGGCCGGCCTGAGGAGGGGGCTCGGCCAATCAGGAGCGGGGCTCGCGCCCGGCAGGTGCAGGCCGGCGCCGGGGAGAACGGGAACGGGCGCGCGGCAGCGGCTGAGGCGGCGGCCCCGGGACGAGGCGCAGCGAGATTCCAGAGGGATCCCCGGCCAAACGGTCTCCCCGCTGCCTCTCCCATCACCTTCCCAGGAGAGCCACTTTATTACTAATTAGTTCTGGATGCTCTCACAGCCCTTTCTGTCTAGAGACAGGGCTTTGATCATCAGTCCTTCATTAAAAATGACTTTGCAGTTGCCTGCGAGGTGGGTATGAGATTACGTATGTAGACCTACAGCACAGTCACTTCAACAGTTCCTAGAAATATTACAGTTGAGAAGAAATATGACATGTTCAAGTGCTGTAATGAAGGCTGTTTGTCTCCCTCCCTTCCAACGCCATTCATTGCAGCAGCTTGATTTATTTGCTGATTCTCAGAGTTGTGAATAATTGGTTTCTTAGATACTCTTTAACATGAAGCAAGCAGTTGCTTTATTGGAGTACAGATATAGCAGCATCCATCAGCCTCGAGAAGCAGGAGCCCTATAAACCGCAGTGCCCATTATTCCTTCCACTGCCCAAGCACACTCTCCACATCAGGGAGCGATGTGCAAGGCCAGAAGGAGCCGAGGTCGCAGAAAATGAGAAGAGCAAGAGACAACAGCCACAGCCAACAGGCTGCTGCTGCTGCAGTACATTATGCAGCTGCACTTCAGCAAAACCCTGAGGAAGAAGAGAAGGCTGCTTGCCCAGTCTCTAGTGGGTAATGATAGAGCTAACGTACCCTGGGACTGTGCCCACAGAACTGCGGAGAGTACCATCAGACCCTCAGTCGCAGGGCTTTCCCTTCACATACACAAAGATAATCAGCTCTCATTCTTTCCTTAGTGCCCTTGTCCACAGAAGAGACATCTTTCAGGCTCTCAAATCCTAGATAAGAATCCTGCTGGGAAAAAAAAACTGGGTCATCTTTGTGACAGCCCTTCAAAACAAAAACAAAGCCCTACGGCC
>VXAL01015071.1:1891-24923 GCA_013399475.1 Chauna torquata
TAAAAATGTATATTATTTATATGGAACATATGGAGTATATTCAATTTAATACATTCTAGAAAATACTTTGGAAAAATGACATTTTGTGAGTTCTCAATAATTAAGGATGAAATACGCACCAGTCTTTCCTATGTTATTTAATAAAATATACAATTTCCGTTTGTTGTATCAGTCAGGTAGTAGCATTCAAATAATTCAGTGTTCATAGGCTTTGCATGTAAAATATTTTTCATTTGGAGCTTTAAGACCATATAGCTTCATTACTTTAAAGCAGAGCTATACGCCCTGCATCACTGAGTAGCTTTGTGGTAAAAATCAGAGAGGAACAAGTTACATTATTTTAATTATTAGGAAAAATAATGGCCATACAAAATGCACTAATTTGAAACATCCTACAAGTCCTGTCTGACAATATACTAGTTAAGATTATTTTCTCTAAAACACCTAACAGTCACTTGAAACCTTTAGGATGGTTCACACTTCGTAGAATTAAAATATGAAGCTTGAGAAGTCAACTACAATAACAAAAATATTGATTTCAAATATTTCAGATATTTCCTGCATTTCTGGAATGTGTTTTTACTCCAAACTTTGAGTTAGTCTGTACAACTCTGCTTCACTATATTTCATCATTTGGAAAAATATCTTTATGTCCTTTTAAATTATTTTTCTAGTTTCTTGCATAGTTTTGTTGTTGGATATCTTTCTGTAAGTAAGGGGCACTGGGGGCTTTTTGGTTTTGTTTTTTTTTTCCAGAGGAGTGAGGCAGGAAACTTGAAAAGGATGCAAGTCTCTCAGGGGCTTGTAGTACCTCCAGAAGATGGGTTAAGTTTTCCTTCTCAGCTCTGTCTGCCGGAAGGCTGTTGACTTTAAATTTGTCTCTAGCCTTTAAAAATTTGGCTGAATTATTTTTTCTGGGTCTAGGTGGGTCTGACTCCTTTCTGTTGGTAAGTGTTCCTCTCTTTTGCATATCACATTTCAAACTGGGGATGTGAGGAGAGCTCCGCCCTGATGTCATGACTTGTCAGTGTAAAGCATGAACCCCCCACTTCCCCTTTTTTTTGGTCAGGCTTTTACCAAATGATAGAAACGCTTTCAGGTGACCTTGTGTCCACTATTCGGTCATTTCTTTAAAAAGCAGCTTTTTTTTTTGCCTGTAACATTTTGCTTGGCAGTGTGTTTCTAAGCATTCTGCTAAATAACCTGTAACATTTAACAACTTATATCTAAATTATCCCCTCAGTTACAGTGGTGCAGACCCAATGACTTCTTTTTTTTATGTGGTTAAGAGCGTGGGACAAGCTGCTATTCACTGTGGTGTTTTTTTCCTGCTGATCTCCTTTAATTGAGCTGGTTCCTTCTCCCACGTACTCTGTCATGCAGGTACATTAATTCAATTCATATAGAATAAGCTTTTTTTCCCCACTCCTCAAGATGAGCTCTGCCTTCTGAACTCAACCTGTTATTCAGCCTGTCTTGCAACCTGGCAAATCTGTGATTTTAGTGATTCCTGCCATACCCTGCTTTCTGTCTCATGCATTCATTTTGCTCTTTCCTGATTTTTTTTTTTTATACATAATATTCTTGCCCTTCACATACATAACTTTTGATTGATTTTTTTTTTAAACATTTTTCTCTTCTCACATTTTTATATCTCCATCTTCATTTCAAGGTCCTCTCACCTGTTACCTTCATATAAGAGCAAGTTAACTCACTTTTTCCTTGCAGTATTTTCTACATCTTATTTGTTTTGTTCCAGTCCTATATACCACTATGTTTTGATCTGTCAGTAATTTTGTATATTTTCATTTATGTTCCTGAGGTGAACAAAATTTCACTGGGGAAGTAATATTTTGAATGATGAGTGCAGTCATTAACCATTTGTTTTATGGAATCAGAGGAAACATGTCCCTCTGTACATTTTGGAGTAGCAGCCTTGCAGAACTGAGTTCAGAGGTGGAGGTGAGTGTTCCTTGTCTAAAAATGGGAATTTGAATAATACTAGGTAGGCTTTGATAGGCTTTTCTCTAGCGTTTATTGTGGTGGAATTATTCTTGAAACATGCGTATGAAATGTGGCAGAAAAGTAATGAAATCACCTAGAACAAAAAGGGGAATGGAAACAACAGGTTTAAAAGTTTTGCTTAGAACTGGTAGATCCAGATGGTACCTAGACCTGCAAATGTCCCTTCCCTCCTAGAATCTCCAGGCAGTGCATTCAGTCTTGGTAGCTCTTTTAAAATATGAATGTGGTATCCTACAGAAGACTGCTCTGATGCAGCTGAATTGTGGCTTTAAATCACAATCTATTGTAGGAAGTATGAGGAAGGCCCTACTGCCCAAATATTTCTGTGTTTCTGAGGTACTGTCTCAGCTGAGCTAAGCCTCTCTGAGAGCAAGATGGATTGTGATGCAAAATCTTAAAAAAAAAATAAAAATAAAAAAATCAGGTGCTTCATGTCTCCCTAACTCATCCTCATGTCTCCTACCGAGCTCAGACACAACCAAGCTCTTTGATTTTTTTCATTTCATTATTCAGAATAGATCGATATGTCTGATAACTTTACAGCAAGGGTCAAAGAATCAAAAATATGATCAGTCACCTGTTCTTCAGGCAAAACTTGCAACACTGAGAGAATTGCTGAAGTGAGAACAACAGATTTAGACTCCTGTTTGATGAATTTATTCTATATTCTGAAAGGTACTCTTAGCCTCCAATTTAGCAGTCTTAGACCGTTCTGTAGCTGGTGTAAAATATTATTGTGCTGATTGGGACTAAAAAGAAAGGATAGAAATAAGGTAGGCTTGAATCTGCTTCCTGCAAATATGGAGTAATTTCTACATGTAAATGAAAAAATACAAAATAGATTATTAGGTAAGTAATAGATTGTAAAAAGAATACAGCCCGGTGTAGATAATGGGAAATCCTATCTGCCTTATTTATTTAATTATTTTTTTAAAACTGGAATTTGTATGCATTGAAAATATCCTCCAGTAGCTGTCTTGAAATATCAACTTTCAGATAGCCACCTGTCAAGCTGCTTTGTTCAGTGCTTTCAGAATGGTTTGAGCAGTGGTATGACACATCATATCTTGGGCTGCTGTAAGGATCTCTTTTAAATATAGCAGTGCTTTCCATGCTGAAAAGTTAATATTTTAGTATGACATACAACACTGATGAATGGCAGACTGTAAGCCCAGTACCTTTTTTTTTTTTTTTTCCCTAGCAAATATACTCCTCCTTTTGTAAAGGCCAAGAAATTAATGAATGATTTTATTCTTCCCCCTTGCAGCCTGCACAGGGTAATTATATATTATTAATAATGCAGCAGTACAAATGATATTAAATGAACTACATTTGTTAATGTAGATCTTATCCAACTGCTTTTTCCATTGGTGGACTGTTTCTCATCAGGGGGTACTAATTAGCTGTAATATGTGGAAAGATGGGACAGAAATCCAATCCGATAAATAGGATAGATTTGGAAAAATTCAGGAAGGCAGAACACCATTTAAGACTGTGAATGTATTATTAAGAGGAGAGATGAGAATTTTTGCTTTTTTTTCATACGTTTTGTGGTAATTTGAAAGCTAGAAGGTATCAATTCTTGTTCTACCAGGGCTATAAAGGCTCACAGAATATTTCATTTGTCAGATTTGTCATTCTGCTCTTTCGCAGTAACAGAAGTGCATATAAAAGCTATCAAAGTCTTTACTATGCTTGCTCTTGCATTTAAACTAATGTGTTAATGAAAATTAGTGATCATCTATTACCATTAGAAATATATTTTTAAAAAATTGCTGGCCTTCTAATAAAGTTTATTCTCCCTCTGAATAATAATCTCTTAATTTTTACAGTTATATTGTCATACATTTAAATGTGGTTCTACAAGATATACACATATGTAATGCATAAAAGTAAAAGATTTGATCTGACTGCTACTAAAATTAATTGAAGGATTGTTGTAGATATCAGAGGGTTTATTATGAGACCAAATAATTGTCCTTACAGTTAATGTACAGTTAAGTGTTAATGTACAGTTGAGACACAGTCCATATCAAAATGAAAGCAACATAATCTCATTTGAAAGCAGTTGTTTGCACCTGTGTTCACAAGATGGATATTAAATTAATCTCATTCATTAGGAGGCTTACTACACGTTTGCATTGTATTTCTTATTAGCAGAGTCCAGTGGTTCTTGCATGCTGTGGGACCATTCCCATCAACCACATAGTTTTCTTTTCCTGTCCTTTTTACAGGTGCTTTATTTCTAGAAAACTTCATTAAAATATCCTTCCATCTACAGCATCGTGAAAATAGAAACTTGTTTGAAAACTCATGGTAGCAAACTTGATCCTATGGCACACACAGATGTGTAAACCACCACAGCAGGCACTGTTCAAAACCTCAAGCAAGATGGATTGCCTCATACATTTTTAAAAATGATCAATTACAGGATTTCATATTCCCCTCTGCAGTGATAGAATTTGCTGCTTTTCCTTAAAGTCCCCACCCTTATCATTTTTTACTGGTCATGTGTATGATCATCAGTGACGCCGTAACAGGCACTAGCATATTCCATTACCACTAGCTGATGCAGAGCGAGCGGTGTTTGTGCTGGGCAGGGAGTGCTGCGATGCAGCCGCGGAGCCAGGCCACGAGGTCTTGCCAGGCTGCGGTGGCTGGCGGAAGCCATCGACCCAGGATGCAGTCTCAGCATCCAGGAAGCTGTGCCTCTTAAAACCCTTCACAGAAATGCATAGATTCAGAACTATTTACATTTTAATACAACTATTTCATGTAATTAAAGTAAACAGATAAACAGATCAATATGTTGAAACAGATGTATAAATATATAGATAGACATATTGCATGGAAACCTTAATATTTCATCCAAATGAAATACTCTATTCCAAATATGCCCCGTAGGAGTTTTGCTCAAGGCTATGCTTAGGTATACTCAAAAATTCCCGATAGCTAGTCACGAGGGAAAATACGTTCTCTTACAGATAATTGCTACTGGCAGCTAGAGACCTAGAGAATTTCATGTGCAATAATGTGACCTGACTACGTATTAAACTTTTTTGAAGGACATATGTAAAGAAATTTTATATGCTTCTCACACTCCTTAGTTTTTTTTTTTTTTGGATTTCACTTGTGTTAGCACATTTTTAACAACTTCCCTATGTTTAATCCTGTTAGGGTTCATCCTAATAGTTCTCAGCCATAAGAGATCCTAGTTTCCCCCACCCCCAAAACTAATGGGGTTTAGAAATGTTGGGTGGAGAGGAGAAGTGGAGAAGAATAAAGCCTAAGTGACTTGCAAGGAATATGTAAACAAAGCAGAATTGCATTATTGATGATAGAACTTGAAAAAACAAAACCAGTAAATAGTTTTTCTTTAAAAATACATGAGATTAACTATTCAACTGCTGCTTGTTTCCCTGCTTTAAATTTGAATGTCATCTTGTAAGAATCTACTTCATATCTAGATGTGTGCTAGTGACCACTCTGTTATCTCTTAGGAAAGCTTAAAAGATGATTTCCTTTCTGTATTCAAAAGGGTTTATGTTCAACATCACCTTTTTTTCCCATTGGAAAGCACATAGTAGTTACACAAAAAAAATCAGTTAAAAGCAAATGTAACTGTTATTAGAGGTATCTTTTCCTTTAGTGGTTTACAATATTTGTTTCCCAACATTCAGTATTATCACTAAGCTAAATTTGATTTTTCATAAACTGCCAGAAACTGAAAATGAAATTACAAGATACAAAATGATGCAACAACTTCAATAAATATCTTTATATAGCTTATAAAATTACTCGAATCATCTTGTCTTCTTGTTGGCAGATTTTAATAGGCCATAAATATATATATTGTTCTTCACTGGCCAAACAAAGATGAAAGAAAAGTAACTGTTTCCCTGCATTATAAACTCCTTCAATTCTTCTTATTTATTTAAAAAAAACAACCACACACAAACTCTAGATTTAGATCTGTGGTCAATACAAGTCACTGAAATTTTGGTTTTATATTTTTAATTTCTATTATTTGTATTTTTACTTTAAAACTTTATATATGAATATAGACAGCAACATAGTGTTTGTGTGCAAGTTGTGATAATATTTTAACATGGAAGTTTAAATTAAACAACATTTGAATTTGTTTATATAAAAGAATCCTGACTTATTCTTTTTAAAAAAAAAAACAATGAAATCAAAACAAACAAAAAACCCCATAGCTTTGCTATAATTTAGATTTTACTAAGTGGTAGTTGTGGAAAAAAAAGTAGAATGTATAATATAATTAATTAGAAAAATGAATTGCACTCCTGTTTCTTGAAATTCTTTGATGTGGCCAGTTGGACAAGTTTCTAAGCTTCCTTTGGTACATCATTTTTATGGAGATGAGGTCAGTACAGATAGTTTTGCCGAGGATGTTCAGTAAGTGTTAAGTCATGTTCATACTTTCTTCTGAAGATCCCTTCGTGCATTGCTGCCAAGCAATAAATACAGCCTTTGATAAACAGGGTTATAATGAGGAATTATAAAATTGTCACACAGTTTTGTCAGGAAGGAAGTCCCATGGCTGAATTGTCAGTGGGGTGCATGTAATTTAGCTCTTTGACTCTCTCCTAATATGCTGCAAAACTGATCTTTCTACCTTTCTGAAGATACTTGAATTAAAAGCTGTTCCGTTTGAGCTCTGACAGGTTTGTTACAGTGCTCCTTCAGCTCTGTGAAAAAATATCTTACTATTGTATCAGTGGAGTTATAAACACACTGGGAGGGAAATTTATTTCCAGCTTTCTGTGTGGTGGAGACGATCTGGTCCCAATTGCTGTATCATGTGAGGTAGACAGGTGGCATCAGGCAGTTAGCAAATAAAAGATGAAGGCAGCAGCAGCAGGTTACAGCCTTGGGCTCAGCAAACACTCGAATCAGCTGCAGCAGGTTCAGGCCTCAGGCAGGACAGCATAGCTGACTCCTGCAGAAACAGTCAGACCTGTCACCAGTGCAGCTTGTCCATGAATGTGTGCAACTGGGATGCTTCAGAAGCTATGTAGATCCTCACAGTTACAGGTCAGCTGTGCAATTTGTGACATCTGGCTCACTCCTGAAACCAGGAATTCCCCCAGAAATGTGAATCGGGTAAAACCTGCTGCTGCTGCAAAAAAAAGTGTTTATTGAAAGGTGCATTATGAAACCAAGCATTTCATTACTTAGATAATTTTTTAAGTTGTGCTTATGGAATGTGAAAAGAGAGATGGGTATAAGCAAAGAAAGCGTAAACACAAATGTACTAGATGTCCCAGTCCTGCATACCTGCTGCTGCTGAGTGGTGAATGGCTCCCATTGGATCTGTGGTCAAAACCGAGGAGCATGGGAGATGAGAGCACACAGGATTAGCAGAATTAGTTGCTCATGAGGAAAACCATAAAAGAAACAATTCCTTGCATATGCTTTTAAGGGAATCTATATTCAAGCATATATATATTTGTGTCTTTTGTGCCTATGCCCCTGATAAAAGGTTGTTAGCACAAGACCTTGTTCATTTTTCCAGTATTGGTCTAATAATTATTTTCTTTCTCTCCGTAACCTGTGCCTCTCTTGGATCTTTATGACCAATGTTGACCATAATAGCTGTACTACTATTCTTTCAAACAGAAACAAACAAACAAAACCAAAAAACCACACCATCCTTTCTTCAAAAAATAAAACATAAAATCTAGTGAGATGAGCAGAACTTCCATCTTCTAAAATTCAAATCACAAGATGTGAATTCCAACAAGTAGAAAAAAATCCCAGGTCTTTTTAAAAAACAAGGCAAGCTGTTGACAACAGAGCAAGGGAAAAATATCCAAATAAATGTCTAAATGCAGATTAAAGTGTGATGTAAATTACACGGGGGAATAAGCAGCTACCTGTAAGATAATGGCTCAGGGAAGAGTGTAGATACGTACAGAGCCTTATCAAGTCCCTCAGCCATAGCAGGCTCTCAGTGCGTACTGCTGTCCCTCCATGAAAGAAAATGGGGTTTTCCTCTGGCTTGGCCTCTCCCAACAGAGCTAAACATGGTTCACCTGGCAGCTGCCCTCTGGGGAAGGAAGCAGATGAGTAAACCAAGCACTAAAGCAGTTGCTGCAAACTCACCAAGCTCAATGGTGAGAGCTGTTGTCCTTCAGAGAAACAGTGGAGAACACAACGTACCTGACAACAACTAGTAGAGGGGCTTCTAACCAGAATAAGATGCGACTGTTTGATTGCTGTGCAATATTTTAGATATTAGCTTGGGCTCAGAGGTATTTTAACTGTGATAATGGAATTTTTGATCACTTCAGAGTGGAGGCAGAACGAGCTCTTACCTGCCTACCTGTGGTTACACTACATAGTCATAAACATTCAGACTTGTTATTTCTAGCACTGAGTACCTGAAGTCAATGGGAATATTTCCGTTAATATGATGCTACAGATCAATCCTGAGAACACAAGTGTTGTTCACTGTAAGGCTAGACATCAACAACAACAACAAAATAATGTGAAATATAATTTGTAGAAATCAGTCAATGTATTGATCTTCATATGCTGATGGCAAAAACCAAGTTTGTGCTGTTTTTAACAGTATCCTGCTATACAGTCTTCAAGTGGATCAAGAATCAGAAGAAAAAATCTGGCATTGTGCCTTCTTTACACGTGAATCTCGTTTGAAATCAGTGTCAGTACATCCTGTAAAACTACTAAATTAAGAACTGCATCCAGAGAATCACTGAGTCAGTGTACCAAGAAGTTTTCTCTTTTGCCAAGCATACTTGCATTAGCTTGAAATGGAATAAACTTGCCTAGCTGAAAATGAGGTTCTCCTTTTTCTAGAGGAGAGCAATGAGAAATTACTGGTCTCATCTTGACCTCAAAATATTTAGGCAAAGAAAACGAATAAACTTACTGTGTAACTGTATAATGATTTACATCAATGACAGACACCCTGCTTGTCTGAATACATCAGTGGCTATGCTTTAGTGCAATTTCTAAAGCAAATGCAGAGGTCTAACCATTCAGGGTGGCAGTTATGAAATATTAAAAAAAAATCCACAGGAACAAAAATCCTTACTACTAAACACCAGTTAAAAACTACATAATTACTGAATAATCATTTTTTGCAATGAAAAGTATCTTAAATTGGTGAAATAATGCACATGTAACATAGATTAGTATCTCTGAAGCAGATGTCTCCTTGACATGTGCGTTCAAGCTGTTGGTGGTGACCTTGTAGGGTGAAGCGGTTTTGAAAATAAGCTTTTCTTCCCAATCTGTGAAAATAATGCTGTAGTGAAGATTTAATAAAACTCATAGCTTCTCATAGAAGCTTATTTCAGCAAAGTAAACTATTAATTAAAATAACAAATGTCAGCTATTTCTCAGCTTGACAGTTAACACAACACAGCTTTTGCCTAGCATGATGTACAGAATGTATGGGAGGTATACCTATAATTCATTTTATCTACGTATGGTTCACTTCTTATATTTTAATACAGTGATAAATTAACAAAAAAGTGCTGCAGTTTCCTTAGTGGTGTGAGAGCTTAGGGAAAACCCATCTGGCATGTAAACAGCGTATGGTTAAAATGGAGAGAAAAATTAAATTAGGGAATTTCTGAAGGATTTTGAGCTTTGCAAAACAAAGAAGAAAATTTGTAACCCTGTCACTTGCCCTTTGTTCCTTTACTGCCTGAGGTGGAGCAGATGCAGAGGAATGGGAAAGGAAGGTGTATGCTGTTGTTGTAACAAGTTTTTTGCTTAAAAAAAAAAAAAAAAAAAAAAAATTAAGAGAGGGGGGTTATGTGAGTTATATGCCACTGTGAAGTTAAATGCCACTCAGGAATTGAGGCAGAAGGCAGCTGCTGTAACATTCTTTCAGAAGTTTAGGTCTGGCAAAAGGGCCTGCTGGATCTAACCACAAGTTAAAGCAGCCCTTTGGGGTTTTGACCAGTATTGCCATGCCTTCTGCCAGGTGATACCACCAGCATAGGAGGAAGCGGCGTACTGACGCCTGTCTTACCTTGCCTGTATACAGCAGCTCTGCAAAAGAACTGATGTGGGCATTTCTGTGGATGCCGTCTGCCTTTGCTGTGCTGATGGTCTGACCTAAAAACATAGATATTGAATGTCTGAGGTTTTGGTTTCCATTCTTGACTTGCATCTGAGCAACCTTGTTAGCCTCTGTGTGAGAGAAATGGGTCAAAAGTAACCTCTTCTCTTGCTGCTCTGTGTTTCTGTGAACCCAACTCAAGGTGTCCAAGCACTTGTAATTTCAGCTACGGGCATTACTCATTTGTACGCTCCTAACTTGTTGCACTCTCCTGTTGGAATCCTAGAACTAGAGAGCACTCTTAGTGAAGCTTGTGCTTAACCTCTGTGACTGGATTCTTACCAAAAAGGTGTAGAGAAACGTGTCCTCCACTGCAGACTTTTTGGATTTGGGAGGGGAGCATTTCTTGAAAGCAAAACAACCTGTGGAATTTTCACTTAACTAATAATTCATTGTTTAATTATGGCAATTGTCATAATTGTTTTAATTATGAAAATTAGAATTATGACAAATTAAAGTTTTGACATTAAAAAGACAATTTCAAATTACATCATGGAGTAAAATTTATTGAGGTAGAGATCAGAAAATTTTTAGCAAACTAGTGCCTTTACAGAAAAAAAGGTATAGTGTGTGGATGATCCTAAAATACCACACTTCTCAAGTTGCTACATCCCACCTAAGCCACAGGAACTACGTGTGTCCTCCTAACAAATGTGAGGTAAAACATGTTGGTCTACACTAAACTCATTTTTTGAGAAACTACCTGGAAAACAGCAGAAGACAGTACATTATTTCACATTTGTAAAGTGCATACACAGCGTAAGTTACCATGGCTCAACTGCGTGGTTCACCATAGGTCACAATAAACTAGACATGTATAGGCCCCCAGTGTTATGCAAGGTATTAAAAACATACTTTTAGGCCAAAAAAAAAAAAAATGTGCTGCAAGAAGACGAGAATAGAATGCATTTATGAGTGTATTATCTTAAAACATTAAAGCTCAGTGAATTATCACATGCAGATTATTTGCAATAACTGATTGTGTGGACTGCTGTTGCATTGTAAGGTGTCTGACATCAGTAATGTCAGCGTGTAAAAAAGCTGGTATATGGAGTACTTAACAAAAGCTTCAGACAATACTTTTTTTTTTTTTTCAGTTTTGCTCCAATTACTCCAATTATTCCCAGAACTGCACTGGTCCAAGTGCAACCTTTGGCTGTAAGGTGATTCTTTGTCTGCAGTGAATATAAACAAAAATGAATATGCAGAAGACTGGGACAGAGGTACCATTGGAGCCAGAATGAGGGCCAAACCTGAGACAGCTCTGGCAGCTCTGTGTGTCTGCACAGAGTAGAGCCAATGCTATGAGTTTTGCGCTGCTGAGGACCAAAGCAGCTATCAGACTTGAGTGGTGCATCATGCACCGCGCGTTGCTTGTACTAGCCACCACCAGCACTGCTGGGACACTTCAATGGATTGTCCTCAATATAATGAAAAGAAATTACAAGTTGAAATTTTTCAAACCTTAACTCTTATAACAACTCGTATTTGAAGCAAACGTACAGTTTATAAATTAAAACACCTGTGTACTTCAATTGCACATTTCACTTAATACTTTTAGTGTATTCTGTATTTATTCAGTTACAGCTTCACAAAGAAAATATGATTCTCCTTGGAATCCATTAGAAAGTGCTGTCTTTTGCTGATCAGAATTCTGCATAACACAGGTCTGTTCTAATTGTGTAATGCTTGTCATAAAGAGAAAACCGGCCATGTCATAGAGGGTGCTAAGCTGCAAGAAGGGAGCTATAATACAGACATGTCTAATGCTGCTTTTGCTGTGCCCTGTATCAATATATGCACGTCAGAGTGGGTCAAATAGAATAAGAACTAGCTCAAACATTTGTCTTTGACATAAATAGAATGAGGCTGTCGTGTTATTTTTCACACGTTTTAAAATACCGAGTTAATAATGGCTATTGCAGTGCCTGCTTTCACTTGATATGTTCAATTACCTTTGCTGTGAGGGAGTAAGGAGCTCATAGTCCATTTTCCTTTCAAGGTGTTTGTCATACACTTTCAATGCTGGAATTTTGGGTGCTTCTGAGGAGTAACTTTTTTTTGCCATATTTTATTTCCCCTTTTCATGTAAGAGCTGAATGAATGGGTCTCATAATTTATTACCTGCCTTCCACCTAAGAAGGCAGATAGTTCTAGTGCAGCAGGATCTCCAAATATTCATTTTAAATATTTTGATTTATAAAGTTTTGCACTTGTCATAAACAATCCTAATATGTAATTCCTCTGTATGGGAGTAATATAGCCAGAACTCAAATTGGTGGCAAGCTGTTTTTATGCATAAAGCTGTTATTGCAGGAAAAATATACTCCCTATATTTCCTGCAGGAAAATGTCCCTATAATTAGTTAGTTTTGAGGAAAAGTAGAATTTATTCATTATGTCAGTTTCTTTGTACTGTGTGGTATCTAAAAACTAAAATGTGTATAGTATCAATAAATATTTATTTGAGAAATGGTTATTTCCTGGCACCAGATCTGTAGTACATCATAAATTGACACAAAGTATATGAATATTTTGGAAAAAAATGTGAATAAACCATTTACTTTAACTTTTTAATGAGAGTTCAGTCAATTACATGAGAGATGAAAGTTGTTTTTCCCAAAGGTGGGACGTAACAAAAAATATAGTATTTATAAAGCCATTGCAAGGTATTGTTAAAATCTGAGGCAACTCATTTTATATGTAACCTGAGTCATTTTCTGTTCAATCAAAAACCCAGCCTGACAAGTAGTGATCAGCTTTCATCTCTTTTTATCTCTAGTTATGAATACGTTTATTTCCAACTCTTTTTAATTCACATGCAATAGTGCTCAGATCCAGTTGTGAAGATGAGACTCGCTTTAGAAACTGGCATCAGACATTCTGTTATGTAGGATATTAACCACTTATTTCCCATACCTGTTTCTAGAAATCAGTCACTGTTTTTAGTGTGATGTGTTGGAGGAGGGTTCTGGAGAGAACTGTTTAAAGTGAGTTGGAATAAAATGTTGTTTATGGGATGTTGTTATAGTCGTGGTGGTTAAGACTCAAACTTTCAAAAGTGGTCACTGATACGGGAATTTAATATGAAGTATCTGTGATCTTTGAAGATTTTAGTTCAGTATCCCAGACTTGGATTATAAGCATTTCTTAGTGTCTCTGAAAACCAGGCTGTGACTGATGTATTATTGCATGCTGCATGTTTAGGTGCTTCTAAGGAGGGACAGGATGTATCCTTCCTGATTTTTTTTTTTTTTTTAACCCATGCTCTTATGGTTTCTTAAGGGTGCTCCCAGTAAAACCAATAGGATCTGCAGGTACTCTGCACTTGTTAAAGCAGGCTAGGTCTTGATTTTCCAGGGTGCTAGGCACCCTTTGTGCTCAATGAGTCAGAGGTGTTTGTGCTTGCTCAGCAACTCACAAATTTCAGTCCTTACTGCAAATAGGTGCAATTGGAAATACTGGCTCTTTTCCTAGAATGAATCAGGTTTAACTCTATGCAGAAGAGAGCTTGTCTTACCCTCCCATTGTCCTCATGCTCACAGATAATCAGCAATATGAGCTATATATAAGTACAGAATAACTCATTTAGATGCAAGAGCCCACTTTTCTTGCTTCAGTCACTTTAAAGGCTTCACTACAAAAGAGCTACAACGTTGCCTGCTAGGGAAGAGAGCCCTAAAAACTATTTAAAGCATACATGAAGTGTCTTTCTTGAGAATCACATTTTATAATGCTGAGTAAGTGCTGCTTGGTTGCATTTGGTGAAGCAGTATCAGTAGTGCTTGACAGCTGATGACTTTTAGAAACTAAAAGAAAAAATCTCACTCCTTTATCTCTCTTTGCTGTGGGTAAAAAATACTTACAATGCAACTCCACTAAACTAGAGAAACGGGGAAAGACCTACTATAGGTAGGCTTCTATACTGAGCAGTGGATTTAGGACTGTATTGTTGAGAGGGTGAATAATGGCAGCTGTAGCTCCTGGCTTGTCTTGTGTCTCTGCTACTGGCACTGGCACTGATATCACCAACTCAACATTTTTGTTACACAACAGCAGAAGAAGCAAAACTAATAATCTAAAATTAGAGGACCCACCCACCCCCTGGGAAATTCAAACACCATACGTTGGCCTCTTCACAAATAGGGATTATTAGTTTTTTTTGTAGGCAGTTACTTTATCTCCCATTTTGGAACGCACTTTAGGGACATCATAAACATTCTCATGCTGAAATTATATAATTTATGTTTATAAGGTGAACTGGGATGCTTGTATGGAGGCTGCTCACTTTGTGGAGCTGTCTCCCTAAAAGTAATGAATTTCTGTGGTCAGCATATATTGTTGATTTCACAGCTTTTATAGATTTCCCATGCTCAGAAGATTAAATCTTTCCACTTACTAGACAAATCACTCATTCATTTAATGGATTGCTTATCTTGACAATGACTATTCCTATTTCAGGAATATAAAAAAATATAATCTGATAATTGGCTCTATTTACTGGCATTTTTCTAGTGAAGTTTAATATATCTTGTATAGATATTGATTTCAAATGTTGCACATGTATCGACCGAAATTAAAGTTCTGTGTACTCCGCAGTCATGGCTCTCTGACTAGGAATGATGATAGTGGATCTAGGCAAAATATACTGTTTTAAATGAAACTGGCATTACTTAGTTTCAGACAAATGTACTTGCAACTTCACTTACCACAGGATGGTATTAGTAGACAGACAGTCTGAAAAGAGACATGTATCTTTCTCCTGTGAGGGCAATATCAGAACAATTTTGTTCATCTTCCTGTAAATGCAGGGAAGTCAGCTATTAATGGACTTAATTATAAAAGGCACTGTTGGTTTGTGTTTAGTGTTATGCAGCAACAGTAAGAACAATGTATTTTTGTCATCCAGAAGCAATTTAGGGTCTGGGTAATGCTGTAATAGAATGATAAAACAGAACTCTATCTTTTTTTTGTTAAAATAAAAATGTGTAACGTAAATGTATCTTGGAAACCCTGTCAATATTTATCATGAACTCTATCAAGAAATAAGTTACCAGTTTTTGCTAAATGATTAAGCACGAAACATCTAGCTCTTACTTTGTCAGGCATGTAACAGAATATCTGGGTCTACTTCCATTGCCTGGTATGGGGGCATAGTTCAATGCTGGTGGGATTATGGTTTATGAGTTGGCTAGAATAAATCAGAATTATCTGTAATTTGTCTCTCTAGATATGTGTGATCTTACACTGTGCTTAAATTTGCATGAAAACAAAATACAATTGCCTGCACTGGACAATTCATTACATTAAGGGTGCTCCTCTTCTTCCTTTGCTAATTGTTAAACAGGATTTTGTGCTCAGCCTGAGCTGCGGGGTATGGCCAGATGAGCGTGTTAACTCACTCTGTTCCATGCCTCTGTCCAGGCACAGTTTTCTTGAGAAGGCAGGTGCTAGTGGCATTGCAGCCTCCTTCCATTAATGGTGAGAGGGGTCCTCTGGTCTCAGCTGAAAAATGATAACTTTGAGGCCACCTTTTAGAGTGGTCAAAACCAGCTGCTTCAGTGTGCCTCCTCTCTTTGCTTCCTGGGGTCTGGCAGGTATTCCTATCAGCTGCAAATGGCTGTATTTAGTTGCTGCCTTCCAGGAACAGGGAGAAGATGCATACCAACAGGTAGTTCTGGTTTCAGCAGAGATTTATGTGGCTATTAGTACCTAAGGGGCATTAGGAAATAGCTCCATAAACTGCATCTAAGCTTTGATTTGGCTTTCATTGAAACAGTGTTAAGACAAGTGGGCTATTTCTTCTCTGCTTTGATAAAGATTGGAAGGCTTAGCATAACATATAGCATTTAATTTTTACCAATAGAGTGTTGAGGATTAAAACAAAGATATCTTTGGCTGTCTCCAGTTTTGCTTAGCACTCTGTTTAGATACTGGCTCATTACTGAAAGCCCGTTGTTGCTGAAGAACAGACTCCATTTACTACCTGAATATTAACTTTAACTTGAGTTTGATCTAGCATGAAACCTTGATGTTGAATGTCCTAATAATTCTCATTTGAGCTGGTTAACCAAAAGGGAGTTACACTGCAGCAATAGCTGGCAGAATTTAGCAGCTTGTAAAATAATGTATATATTTTTTGCTTGTACATTAGTTCCTCTAATAATTGAATAATCTGATTCTGCAGCCTTTGATAATAACATTTATTTTTCATAACCATTTTAGAAAATTGGCAGTGTTATGTATCTCGAGTAAGAATAATTAATTTAAGAAAAGATAACTCAGATATGGTTAGCTTACATGTAACCTGAATCGAAGCAAAGATCTCCATTCTGAACTGCATCACAGTAACACTTCTGCAGCCCTTGCAGTCTTCTGGTGTTTGATTCAAACAGTGACCTAAGCTGACCTGGCTTAGTTTGTGTGACCTGATGGGAGCATAGTTGGAGATGGTATGGCTGCAGGCATATTGAACATTATTATTTCGGTATCAGAGCACTTCACTTAATATTTCATCCAGCAGTTTATAAATGAAGCATTTATCATGGGGAGGCTGTTGTGCTTCAGAAGATTATGGAGCTCAGTTTTGTCCTACCTCAGGCAAGTATCCTATTTGTTGCAGTGTAGTTTTGAGTCTGGAGTTTTATTTCATATCTACTGAATAACTAACAATTTGAACCATAGGTCACAAAACAGGTGCTGGTCACTTTTCTTTGCTGGATGCCACCACTTCTAAAATAGGTACCTTCAATACAGAATTTTTACTAGGTTTTTAAAAAAANCTTTCCCAGAATCTGAGGACTGGAAGAGTGCATATATGCTTCTCTTCCTTAACTCTTGGAGGTGGACAAGACTTCAGATCAGAAATCAATAGGGCTGGTTAAAGAAACGTTGATTTTTGTGCTAGAAAAATGTACATACAGAATAGATTTCTACATTTGTCCTTTACTATTGCATTGACAAAAAATAAAAAAATAAAAATCTGCACCTGTTTGTTTTTCATCAGGCAGAATTGTGTAGTACACAAATATTTGCCACCTTGCTTGACCTTGTCCCAAGATATTTACGTTTTGGAACCCATTTAAATTTTCTTGTTGTGTTGGACTTTGAAGTATTTGGCAGTGAAAGAGATTTTGTTGACATACCAAATACTAAATATTACTCTTAGTTTTAACTGCTTATCATACTGTATATGCTGCATGGAAATGAGAAACATTTCAACAGCTTGACTTCATCTCCTGCTTATTTCAAGGTAGAAGTGTATTTATTTAGGGAAAGGAACAAACCATCAAGGTTCAAAATATTGAGCCTGGTATACCTGAGCAAAATAATAACAAACCCTTTCCTAGGGAGATATCAAAGACCTCTGTGTTTGTCACTTAACACTCCTTGCCTTAAGAAAAGAAGAAAAAAATACCAACCAACCAACCAAAAAAAAACCCCAAACGGCAAAACCCAACTGACCCATGTCAATCAAGGCAGGGACATTCTGCAAGATGAGGGCACATTGGTACGGCCAGTCCTAGTCTCTACCAGCCGTGACAAGTATCACAGACACAGGTGTAAAATTTCAGAATAGATCCCTTATCTTAGATTAAGTAAAAGAATAACACTTCCCTTTCCTGCTTGTTCTAAGGTAGCAGGACCGCATCTAATGCCTCTATCACACCTACAAGTTTGCTTTATTTGTCCTGAGATAGAAAACAAACAAACACCCACTTAAACCTCTGGATAAAAATGAGTCTCATGGGTACACCTCCCTCATTGTAGCTGCTTGTTTCTTCAAGTGGAGGCAGCTGCCTTTCTAGGTTCTTAAGAGGTCCTCATGCCCCATTTTAACTCCCACATGATAAGATATGAATTCATACTGGTTTATTTTAATATGTCAAAATTCCAAGGTAAAAGTGCAACATAAAATAAGCCAACTGAAAGCAAAGGTCCCAGATGAAAACTGGGGAAACAGGGGGAGAGGTTAAGCTGAAAGGCAGTAATAACTGCAATAATAAACACCTTAACCGAAGTGCAACCCAAGTGACTTTTGCTATAATCCTATTGAACTCACAGTTCACCATCAGTTATTGCTGACCTAAATTATGATGTCTGCTAGAGACCCTAAACAAGGCTGCAACTCCACTGTGTTGCGCAGTGAGCATGCATACAGCTAGGGGCAGTTCCTGGCCTCAACAGTTCATTTTCTATACAAACCAAGAGGGACACATCAGACCAGTTTTACTAAAAGAGAATGAAGGATGCATGGAATCCTTGAAGGTGTGGGTTTCATGTTGTTAAAGTTTTGCGTACTTTAATCTCTGTGGTAACTATTTTTTTTTGATATACGTGAAAAAATGATTGAAAAAAAGGTGCTAAAGACTGACATTTAAATATTGTGGATCCTGCTGCTTCACTGATTACAATAGTAGTAACAAAAGTATCTTTTGAGGTCACCTGCCTCACTTGGTAAAGCATATGCTTATTTTTGTATATCTTTCAGGATATTTTCTAATAAATCTTACTAAGTAGTTGAAGTCGACTGTCCCTCATTCAGTGTGTTAGTGCATGGTCTCTCAGTGCTTAGGTTTATTGCTTAAAGTTTTGCATTTCAACATCTAAAAAAGTCTTTAGCTTTTAAATTAATTTCTGTTAATATTGAACAACAGCAGATAAAAGTAAAGAATCACATTGGTCTTGTGAGGTTTTTCATAGAGGGAATATTGTACTTCAGGCATAAAATGCACTTTTTTTCTTAGCTGATTTAGTGCTTTAGTCTCATGTCTTTAAAATGAGGATAATTTAGTTCTTTTTTCTTTGCTACCTATTTTGAGAATATGGTCTGCGGGACAGGAGTGCTTCTCCATGCTGAGCAGAAACATCAACAGCAGCGTTGAGTCCTACTGTGCAGAACCTGTTAGAATGTCAGGGGATAGGGATTTCTGAGCAGAATCAAGCTGTTTGATGTTCATATTCTGTTTAGAGGTTCTGCGTGATGGTTTGTGTGGGGATAAAGGAAGTATAAATAACATTTGCTTGAGCATCTGTTTTAATTTCCCCTTTTTCTCTGTCTTTGGGCAAGAAATTTCTTAAAATAGAGGCTGGAGGGATGTGAAGATGACAGAGGCTGTGAGAAAGGGGAAAGCAATTGAGAGTTCTGCAGGCTAGGGATAAGGCTTAAAGCAGTTCAGGGACTGGGAAAGGTGAAGAGGTGGGAATAGGTTTAATTTAGATTACAGGACTTCCAGGCAGGATAAAGATTCAAGACAAACCCTTGAGGCTTACTAGCATTTCAGGAAGGGACTGTTAGCATCCCTGAATATAGATGCTCTTTTAAAGAAGAACAGTCCATTAGCAAAGGAGTTGTGGAGTCAGTAATGGAACCACAAAGGTCAGGTGCAGTGCAAACCATCCAGCTTCAAAGGATCTCTGTGTGATCAGTGATGGGGTAAGAGCATGAATAAACCAACAAAAGAGCTGCATTCTGTGATGGCCTTGTCCTTTACAAGGTTCCCACAGGACACCTCAAAGGCCATGAATCCTTGCTTAGGGGAAGCTGGTAAGGCTATTATAGGAGCTCTTTGGAGCTCAGTAGAGATGTGTGAGGACGTGAAACTGTTGAGTAGCTCGTCAATCGCTTTTCTGCACTGCATTGGAATTGAAAGCTGACGCTGTCTGGCCTTGCCTGGCTGTCAGTCCAGGATTTATCCAGTATGATGTTGACTCCTCTCTTTCACTTGCCTTCATTCTTCCCTAAATGTCATCAGTAGGGAATCAGTAGAAATATTTATGCCCAGGAAATAAGAATTATTTGCTTTCTGAAACATGTAACTTTCAGTAAAGCAAACCAGAGTAATACAGATTCAAAATAATACTAACTATAATAATGTTTTGTTCTAGTATGTTGAAGAGGAACAGCACGAGTCCAGTTTGAAAGTTAACCCCAGGAACTCAGTGCTTTGGTAGTTATTTTTCATGCATTGTTTGTTACCGAGATAGGCGTATACTAGTGTTCCTGTCCCAAATACATTGACGTTAGTACTCAAAATATAATTGATGTGCTACAACCACCAAAATGGTAATGAGAAGTTCCTTTTCTCATTCCATTTCTTACTAATAAGAGAAAGAGGTTTTTCTAATTAAATAGAAGTGGTCAACGTGGTCACTGTTTTGTAGTTAGGAAGAGGACATCTTCTGAGGTGAAGTATAATAACAAGCTTAAGTTTTAAACTCTTGCAGAAGCTTAAAAAAAAAAAGAAGAAGAAGAAACCAACACAAAACCCCATTACTATTTCTGAAAACACATGTATATTCACAGACACCCTCCCTCTCTGGTTATAATTAGTCTGTGTGTGGTACTTTCTGCTTTGAAATTCAAGACAAAAACCAACCAACGATACAAAAAGCAGTTGCCTATTTACACATACAAAATAAAGATATCAGATGTATGTTAGCACATGCATGCAAGTTAGAGTTTTATGTAGGTTACTCATGAGCATTTTTTTTTTGGGACAGCTATGGTGACCTATCTAGTAAACTAAACAGAATTAGAAAACACTGTGTAGGAAATCAGGTACTCATACTGTCTCTCACTTGATCAAAACATCTGGGTACAAATTTACAATAGTAAATTGAAAATATTACCCAGCTGAATTCATTGTTGTTGAATTGATCTAGGGAAGGCAAACAGCCTGTTAATGAAATTTGCAGATGATACTGAATTAGTGATAGTTGCAAGCAACACTCAGAGTGGAAGAATAATTTAAGTCATCCTCATGAAAGCAGAATTATGGAAAAACTAAAATGAGATTTACCTGGGGGAAGGGAAGGGAAAACAAACTATGAAAAGAAAAGGGTATGGGAAGAAAATGATGTGGGACAAGAGTGGGGAGGAAAAACTCTAATATACAGGGGAAAATGGCTTTTTGATTGGATGTAAGCCAATAAAAAAAAAGAAATTGTCCATGACGGCAAAAGTGGTAGAAATACAAGTAATTGGTTTTAGTGTCAAGAAAAATTTTAGCCTAGTAGTTAAAAATTACTTCCTGTAACTTGAATGTCTATGATAACAGAAGAGCCTACCAAAGAAGAGGCAAAACCTCCAGTGCTGGAGATTTTAAAAAATAAATTGAAGAAGGTACTAGAAGACTGCAGGAAGCAATCCTGCATTGGCAGAGGAACACCCTGAAGATGACCTAACAGGTCTTTGTCATCTCCAACCTTGGTTGTATATTCCATGATTTGATTCATAAGTCTGGGAAGCAGACATTTATTTGTCATACAAAAAATAACCTCTAAGCATCAAGTTAGAAGTTTATTACTGAAAGTCTGTAATAGCTCCTTTGAGAGGGGACATGGAAGCGCATTCTGCTGTGCTGACATCACATCTATTGGCGAAAAGAGTAGATTCCCCTATCTCTCTGCATTCTGCCGTCTCCTCACATGCATTAATTTCATCTGTACAGTTGTAGTAAAGGCCTTGTCCAAGTATGTTGAAAAGTGCATGCCAAGTTTAAATCAGCCCGTATCATTTGGGATTAGGGAAAGGTGCAGTTCCTTCAACATCTGGAGGCTACTGAATTTGTAATCTTGCGTACAGTTCAATGCAATTCTGGTTGAGCATAGCCAGCCAGCCTTCATGTGTGAGGCATTATCATGTTGTATCTTGAAGATAACTTGGAATGTGGTCCCAAATTGAGCTATCTCTTTGCAGTCTACTGCTATAGGAGTTCAAATGGGGCACACAGAAAGAGACATTCCCCCATCACCTTTCCGCCTGCTGTGCAGCGTATTTAATCAACAAGGAAAGGACTCTCCACAGAATATGTGTGATCATGACCAAATGAAAAATAAAAGTCATGCTAAGTGTGTTTTAAAAGTCTGGGGAACTGTCTGTATAACAGCTTATGCAGTCATACCAGCAAGGAAAATTTAGCAGAGAAAAAAATATTAGAAGTTTGAATTAATTATTTAGATAGCTCTGTAGACATTCATTACCTTTTATTTCAATTTTTAATTATTAGCTTTTGTACTTAATAAAAAAGGTAAAAATAAATTCATCTGCAGAACTGTTGTACTCTATAAACATAATGTAAGTTGGAGGAATGGATAATTATCATGTTTCAATCAAACAGTAAAATTTATATCAAGTAGCTACAGCGTGAACCCCTGTTACAATACTATTAGAGAAATATTTACTACATATTTGAAAACTGGTATGCAGAGATTCTGAATACTTTGATTTAGTCTCTTCTGCTTTGATTTGGTCTCAATCAGAGTTTATAAAAAAAAAAAGTCAAATTATTCATGTTTGTTTTCCTCCAGAGGAATTTAGAAAGCCTGTCTGTCTTTAGATTGGGTACAGAGAGGAATAATACATTATTTTTCCTCACCTGCAAAAGAAAATAAGTGCATTATGACTGTTAGTGTTAGCAAGGTTGCGTAAGCACATTATTTATACCAGCATGAAATTTCCCAGTATCATGCATACTTGCATTGCATGGATCAATTTGAACCAACTTGATAAGTTCTGAGTTTCTTATGGAGCAGGAGGACAGGTTATTCAGCCTTAAAAGCTCCCAACTTTTGACCAACTGAGTCATAAGTAGTAGTCAGGAGTAGTCTGCACATTCTGTCCAGTATAGGAATTTGTTCTCTGATTAGTCCTCAAAAGCAATATATGCTATGCTTAAATTTGATATTAATGTTACTTTATGTGCCTTTTCACTATAGCTATAATGGATTCTAATAAGCTCTATAGCTAGTATGTTTTTCTGACAATAAACTTTTTTTCATAGCTGTCATTAGTGTATGCTTTCTTTTGTGTTAAGAAAAATCTTTGCAGGCGTATCTTTGATCATGAGACCCTTGACTACTCAGCCTACAGCTGTTTGTTTCT
>VXAL01015071.1:37404-52795 GCA_013399475.1 Chauna torquata
GCTTGGGTAAAAGATGCTCGTGGAGGATATGGAGTTTCCCTTTGACATCTGCTAATGAGAATCCCCACTTGATGTGCTTAGGGGCATTCTTCAACAAACTCCCAATTTTAAAAAATTTGTGAAAAACAGCAGGGAATCTTCACTAGGCAAGACTTGAGCTGACTGTACAGAGGAGCAGCCCTAAGGGTAGAAATGACAGTTGATGTCACGTAACTTCATGACCATTAGTAGTATTTATACTTTGCATGATAAATGCAGGGGCAATTAAATAACTTACTTCAGAATGTGTGCTGTTCACCCCAGTGACTAAGAGAGAATATTTTCCCCGAGTGTAAACATTGCTTCTTTGGGATCTCATCCTTTCATGCAGTCCCCTCTTTCTCAGAGTAGTGGGGGTCTTGGATACACTGGAAAATGGAAGAATCCAGAGAGTACCCGTGCTGGAAAACAAATCCTAAGAGGCTTTGTATGAACCAAGTCCCCTTCTGGCATGCCTGTCACTGATCTGGCCTAATACTCACAGAGCCATTCAGAAACTTCTTCAGAAAGGTTTATTAACTGGACCTTAGCCAAACTGGAGCTAAATCAGTGCATTTGGGCTGGTAAAAAAACTGCAGGCTTCTGAACAGCTCTACTTGTATCAATTTGGACTGGAGCTGTTTCACTGCAGCTTAGTTCTGGTGCCTGTTCTGGTTCTTACGTGCTGTCTGTTCTCAGACACCACTGCTGATTTGGTTCAATCTGTGTAGAAACTGTAATTTCTGAACAAATTGGTGGCAGGAAGACAATGGTTGAGCTGTATATAAGCAACAGTGTTTGCAGTCTGACATAGATGTATATATGTAGTGTCTGTACTATTCTAAGCAGAAATTTTAAGATTTTTATAGGTAGACTTCCAAATCTGTGACACAAGAATCTCTCTTAATTAGCAGAGATTTTCAGCAATGGTTTGTAACTCCTGTATGAAACAGTGGGACTCTGAAAGAGAGAAACAAAATTCTAATACCAACCTTGCACTGCCTTTTATTTGCAACTGTTTTTTCACTACTTATCTAAAATTTGTAGAGATAATTAAACTGTATCCAGAGTGCTTGAAGCTGAGGAGGCTAACAGTGTTTCAGTTCACTCCACTGCTGAAGAGACAATGTAAAGTACAGTCTTTTTTTAAATTCAGTCCTTTTCTAGTGATGGTACAGATTTCCATTATATTGTTGAAGCAGAACTCAGTATGGAAATTGAGCAGAATTTACCAAGACCATGATAAATATTTTCTCTGGATTAGAATAATTTTCATGTTAAAATCATAGAAACGAAGTCTCAGTTGGTTCATTGCCTTCACTTTGAGTCTTCACATGAGTAAGACGAACACATTTGGAGCTGGAGAATCACAGTTAAATCCAGTATGCAATAAATCTTGTTTTTCAGCAACTTCTCTGTGGTCACAGAAGGTGTAACATGGTTTGTGGACTTATATAGTTACATACACCATTGCTTCTAGATTTCTTACAGTAAAGCTTAGCATCTGTTTTGTGATTTGATGAATGGGTTTGATCTGTTATTTTAATTGCTTCCTGGTAAGACACTAATGACCTTTTTTGTTCCAATAAACACTGTTTTGCTTAGTTGTAAATTAAATTTAACTAAACACTTGGAGCTTTATTACTTGTTTCTGTTTGATGACTAGTCAGGCAATGTGTTAACTCCATATGCAAAGACTTCTGCAATTATCATATCTTTGGTTGCATTAGGAGAAAAATCCTTATAATATCCTAAATAAATAATATAAAATATGGATAGATTTCACTTTCATGTAATTAACAGGTACACAACTGGGATCTATTTACTGAATAAAGCAATATATCCATATTCTATAATTTATTAATTTCCTTAAAAATTGGTGATGTAAACAATTTTTATAAACTTAAAGAAGAATTTATAGAACAGCTAATCCAAAAACTTCCATATTATCTTTATCTGACTAAATCCCAAGTAGCAAATGGAGTGAAGCTTTTTTACTGCATCGACTTTGTTTTGTGGTAAAATAAGGAGAAAAAAAAAAAAGGCAAAAGAAGAGGGCATGTCCAAATGAATAAAGAAGCCCACAAAACAGATTCTAAACAGCTGACCTTTTGAGTACCATTTGTTGTGATTTGTGGCGTGATTGTGTATTGTGGGCAGAGACTCTAGGGCTGTCATGGAACAGAGATTCTTAAAACATCTTGCATAGTGACCTAAGAAGCGTATAACAAAAGCCAGTTCTGCATTGTCAGCTTGTAATACTACTGTTTTGCTCAAAGCTGCTATGAAATCATGAAGGATCCCTTGGGGTTGAAGGCACACAGATTTTACTGTTTATAATGTTTTGTTCCATCTCATATGAATAATCCACCCAGATGTCCAGTTTAGGGTGCTGTTTGATAGTAAGTTCAAGCAGATCCAAGTCTGGGCTGCATGTGGTGACCGTATTGCTAGCTGTCTGTTTCTGCCTCTTCTCTAGTGCCATTCAGTTTGTTGTCATGCCGTGACTTGGTCTGGTAAATGATCTGACTAAAAACTATCCCAGCAAATGAGATACTTAGTTACACCAACTCATTGCATAGCCTGCTAGGCACAGATGTAGGATTGTCTGTTTGGCAGTGGTCCACAGTTAGATCAATTTAAATTGATCGTCAAACCACACCCTTAGAGTCTGAAAGGCCAAAAGTAATGTGAGCTACTCAGGGAGAGGGTCTGCCATTTGAGATTTCAAGTTGATAATAGGTCTCTTGAAAGAGTGCATTAACAGAGTTTGCTGCCCTTGAGGTACAAGTGCTGTCTGAAGTTTTGCTCAAAGAAGATTAATCAGAGGTTCAGAAAGCATTAGCAGCATCTAAGAAATGTAGTTCATCCAAGAACAATTTAGAAGCTTTGTCTTTGGCCTACTAGGTTCTTGTAGAGTGAAATAGGATCCCTATCAATGTGTCTGGGAGTATAAAAGCCTGCTCTGTTTACAGAGAAAAATGGAGCGAACTGCAAGACTATAAAAGGCTCTATGTTAGCAGGCATAGGGACAGCAGACATAGGTTTCCTTAGTGATGATGGGTAAAAAGAGATCTTGAGGAATAACTTTAGCATTCACCTGCCATTGCTGCTTTTCATAGTAAATCTTGCGTGAAATGATCCAGTTTTGCAATTTTCATTAGTCTCAAGGGGAGGAGACTTTTTCAGTAGATTAACTGCCATTGCAGTATTTCTCTGACAGAATTGGCAGTATTGTAGCTTGCTTACTTTAAATTTTTCTTCTTATGTATTATAACCTTTTGTGCCATTTTGTTACCACTCTTGAATCTTTGACTTTTCATATACCTTGCTTCCTAAAAACGACAATTCATTTTATTGAAGAAAAAATGGTTGGCATTTCTTCTACTTGTGAAGTGAGTCATGTTTCTGTTGTGTTTTATTTGATATGAAATATATACTATCATTTCCAATGTCTATCTGTGATAGATTCTAAAATACTCATAGAGGGCTATGAAAATTGCCAGTCTCAACTCAGCTGAATTCTCTTATCTTATTCTTCAGCAGTATTAAACAAACAAGCTAAACTATGTATTTCAGTCGTAACTCAAAAACCTGCTTTTTATTCTGAGCTGTTTATTTTGAACTTCATAAGAGGTTTTTCTGAAAGGTGAGTGGCCTGGTTTTCTCTGGGACTTACAGGTCCACACTTTCAGTGAGTTCTTTAACACAGATCATTAGGAACCTCAGGAAGTCGCTCACAGAACAAACTTCTGCATCAGCATTCTGCAGAGAACTCCAGAGTTTTTTTTGTTTTTTGTTTTTTTTTGCCAACGATTGAAAATGGGTTAATGCTGTGCTGTTGCAAAAGACATGGTGTGAGCTGTTGCCTGAGATGGAGGTGCTGAGAATTCAGGAGTTGGCTGGTTGGTAAATGTAGACAATGTTAATGTCACTTCAGGGAGAAAATAAGAGCTAAGTACAAATCTGTACGAGCTGAAGGTGAGAAAACATTCAGCTCCATTCACCAGCAAAGAGAATACATGCGTATTGCAGACATTTTGACTACGTTACAATTTAGGTGAAAAATATTTTTTGAAGTGAAAAAGGGAGGGCTAAAAGAAAAACATGGCAAAATATTTCAGCTATAATGATCTGTTTCAAGATCTCTTCCAGCTTGTAATGATGAGCAGGAAGAATAAAGGCTAGAAGCACAGTAGAGATCAATTGATATTCTTGCAGCTTATTATTACACGGCTGGTAAAGTTTAAAGAGCAAGTTACTTGGTGACACTATGAATCCATTTTAATTAAAAAGAAATTTTATCTTCTCTGTTTTTGCTGTTTTTCAGATTTACTATCCCTTTGCTTATTGTTACCTTCACTGCCATTCAATTATAGTTGACACAATGCATAGCTTTTAAAAACATTCTGCTGTAACAAGTCTGTATATTTTTACGTTGAAGACAGATGTGAAATATTTCTGCAGTCTTTTTTCTTCCACCTTACCACTAATTTTGATATTTCTCTGTTTTTAATTTATTCATTCATCTGTAGTTCCTCTTCCAGCCATGCATTCCATTCATGCTTAGCTTCTAATCTCTCTTGCCTCAGTCTTGCTCAGCCTTCTTCCTCCAGAGCCTTTGCTTTGTTTTGGATTATTCCCAGTCATAAAGTAGGCACAGCCTGCTCTCCTGCATTCTTAAAATAAAAAACCCTTCTATCTTCCCAGGTATCCCTGTTGTTTCTTTTTTATAATACACTTCCAAACTCAAGGAGCATGACATTCAGAGATATTACCTCAACCTCCTCTCTGGTAATCCAACCTGGAACCATTCCGAGTCACCTCCAGGCTGGTGTCCAGCCCTTTTGCTTGACTGAAATTGCTTCTGCTAAAATCCGAAATGACTTTTCCTAGTGGAACTTCAGGGCTTTTACTCTCATCTTGGTCTTATAGCTACTTAGGACATTTAGAGTCATTCATTTTAAAATCTTGCATTGGGTTTACTTTCAGGCACTCTCCTTCCTGGCCACTCCTTTGGTGTAACTGTAGGTGGGTGATTTCTTTTCTCAAAATCCATAGGATTTTCATCGTTATGTTTACAGTACTTTGACAATTGAAGTTTTAGACTGAGTGCAGAATGGGAACAGTCTTAGGATCTGCTCTGATGTGCAGTGTGGAGTTACTCACTAAATTCTGCCCTGGTATACCTGTCTTTTCTTCCAGACATTGTAGATCTGATTTGTCATTTGGACATCAGTGACTTTTAGATTTAATACCCTGTTCCTGATCCCTGCCTTGTCGTGCTCTGCCAGGTCTGTTTTTCAGCTTGTTCTGTTGAAACACCCCTCCTTCCAGTCGTGTGTGGTGCTGGTTTTCTGAAACATTATATGTGATGGTCAAAATAGGAGTTAGGTTGTTGGCATGGGAGAAGCAGAACGGGAGCCTGATTAGAGCACGTGAGGACTCCTGTAATGTAAAAGTGAAATAATTATCACTAAAAGGGAGTGGATTATACCTAGATGTGGCTGACAGACCACAAGTTCTGGTGCCTCATTATTTCAAACAGCTTTTGTCTTGCCTCTGCTCTGGTGTTTAGAGACAGACATCTGTGCAGTCAGCCACAGACGGTGGCAGCTGAGGTAAATGCTGTTCGTCTTCCCACAGAGGAGTTTGCCCAACTAGGCAGAGCTCCCTGAGGCTGGTGGTGTTGCTCTAAGGACAGTTCCCTCAGCTTTCCTTAACTTTCTTTTTTTCTGGTCAAGGAAAACCCCAAGTAAAAGCTGCTCTTTCTCTCAGGTTTGTGTGGAAGAGAGGATTCATAATTGTGCTAATTCATCTTGATTCCTGCTCAGCCTAACCGCTGCTGCAGGGCCGGTGTGTTGGGGAGGGCAGAGCGCAGGCCGGTTGTCCCTGCACAGGCAGGACCTGCCTGGTGCTGTGCTGTTACTGGGCGCCATGAGGCTGGGGTCTGGGAGCGGTGGGGGCTTCCCGGGGTGGCAAGGCAGGGCCTAGCAGCCAGAGCCTGTCCCACCGCCCCAGGCAGGGAGCGGGGCAGGCCGGGGGCAGCCAAGAGCCCATCAGGTAGGTTCATGCGTCAGGGTCAACGGGGTCGGTGGCCAGGCAGGGGCACCGCTGCGGCGTTGCTGGGCCAGGGATGTAAAGCTCAGGGCTGAGCCAAAATGGGGACCAGGATCCGTGGGCAGGGCGGGGGGCTGGTCAGTGCCCTTAGGGCCTGTGAGTGCCTCTTGGAGCCTGGGTGCTAAGGGCGGCTAAACAGAGAAGCACAGAGGCTGTCGGTGCGGGCAGGCTCTCAGTCCCTGCTGAAAGCTGGACGGTTCTGGTGGCACTGCTCAGGTGGGCTTCAGGCAGAACAGCACCCGAGTAGAGCAAATGGATTAATTTGTTCCCCTCTGCTTATTCTTAAGCAGATGGGAGACATGCTGGCCAATAAAATTAATGAATGAGATGAGAAGTTGGCACATATGGATGCACAGAGAGGAATGGTTTGGGGAATTTTTTCAAGTCTTTGGAAAAAAAGGCATCATCTCTTTGTTTAGAAAATCAGACTCTGTACCCCTCAATACCACCTCTATTACTTTAGCCTTAATTATGTGATGTAGCAAGTAGTACTTTCTTTCCTGCTATGAATTACATGAATTTCTTTTTTAAGCCCACGTATTTACTTAACGTTTGAGGAATGGGAAAGAGAGATGTATTTGATCACATATTGCACAAATGACAAAAGGATTACAAGAAAAACTCCAGCTTAAAACTTCTTAATGAACATTCATTTTTGAACTTTTTACTTTTAATTTGTCAGCTTTTCCTATGAATGTATTTAGCAATTTTGTAAATAAAGGGAAGATAAGAGGAAGCTTTTCCTAAGCACTAGGCTACAAGTTTTTTTTCTTGTCTTATTTTTCCCTTGTCTTATTTTTCCCTTGTCTTATTTTTCCCTTGTCTTATTTTTCCCTTGTCTTATTTTTCCCTTGTCTTATTTTTCCCTTGTCTTATTTTTCCCTTGTCTTATTTTTCCCTTGCCTCTATGTTATAGAGGATTAAAAACCATATAAGCCCCCCCCGCTTTTTTTTTCTCAAATCCTGAGCAGTGGACATAGAACCCAAAGTCACTGATGCTTTGACTTCTGAGGTGATGCATTTTGTTATTTATTTAATGCCCATAGATGTGATTTTTTCAATTTCTTTATTAAAAATTCTTTGCTCATTTTGCTTTTGTGATGGAGGAAAATTTCCTTTCTCCTCACTCTCAATGCCTATATTTCTAACATGCGTGTTATATTACCTGGAAGAAAAGTTTGTTCTTTGCCAAACCAGATTGATCTAGTACAGAAGTACATTAAAGAAATATTTAAAGCAAGAATGGTGGAAATTTACAGCTGTTGAAAAGTTTCCATTAGAAACCTCTGGTTTTCTTAGGGTACCATGGAATAATAGGTGCCTTTCTGGCCATTTGAAGAGTTCGTGGAGCCTATTCGCAGCATCCAGGTGAATGCCAATATGTTTCTCAGATGTGTTCATGCTATTCTTAATAGTCTCGGAAGAGGGGTCTCTACATGGGATGGGAATGTAGGCAGGTATATCCTACAAATTATGCTATACACATGGGATGGATCATGGTGAAAAAGCGTGAAAATGAACATTTAGTTGCCTGTATTTTTTATGTCCTATTTTTGTCCTGAGTTCCAGCAAATAGTTACCTGAAGCATACAAAATATTGTTTACTATTAATATCAGCCCTGCTGACATCAGTGCAGTTACCTGTGTGAATTGCTCTTGCAAAATAAGGGGAAGGGTCTCAAGAACAGAGCTGAATGAAGTTATTTCCAGTATTGTACAGTATAAGGAAAAATCCTGGCATTGTCCTTCTGGATTGCTGCATATTGACTATCACTCTTTTTTAAATCATCCTCAAGTTTACAGTACAGCTGATTCCACAACTGACCAGTTATGGCCCAGTGTTAAGGAATCCTGTGATTTTAAAGGAAAGGCTGACTGAGTTTTCATGCCTGTAACATCTGCAGTAGTAAGTGATGACCAGGGTAGTCGTGGGAACAGTGAGGTCATGAGTGTCTTAGAATGGTCAAGAGAAAATCTAAGTTCCAGAATGATAGATTTTTATTGTTGTTGTTAAATGCAAATAATCACAGACAGGGGTCTGGATTATAGGGTTACAGAGGAATAATCTTAACTATGTTTAAAGGCAGTGTTGATCAGTTGTCAAATGAAATCCTCATTTCTTGGTATGGATCTTATTACACTATGGTTATTACATTGACATGGTACTGATTCCTCAAGAAGAACAAAAGAACTTCAGAAACCACCAAAAATCTGTTTTTGTTTGTCTTCCTTAGCCAAACCCTCTGACTCTCCAAGAAGACAGCTGAACTGATTTTTCTCTAATTAAAATATAAATCCCTTTTGGAATGAGCTTGTTTGCTACATTTTTGCCAAGAAGACATTTTTATAATGGAGTTTTAATTGTAAACTTCTGAAAACGGGACTGTATTATAAGATTGCTATCAGTACTCTCACAACAAAGTAGCCAGTTTGGTACTGTGATAGATGCTGTATGATTCAGTCTGCTCTCACCACTCCGTTTCCCCCCATGCCTGGCAGGCCAAAACAGAAACAGCCCTTCACTGAGTTTTGTTGTAGGGCTCACTATATCAAGAAAACTGTCTTATGCAAAGCCTTGAGACATTGCAGATCTACTAGACTGTAGCATGGAATATTGTTTGGAAAAAAAAAAGGGCTTACTGTGTCTGGATACTAAGCTAATCAATCCAGTATGGCTGTTTCATATGGTTAAGCCCATTACAACTTTGTTTGACCTCTTTCATCTTTGTTGAGGATATAGGGTATCATTAATGTTACCAGCTGCATTGTTTTCTCCTAATATCAACAACAGAGGGAAAAAATGGTTCTCTTGTTTTCCACTTATATAGCTCTACTATTGCCAAACAAATGTGAAACAGGCTTTTACAATAATAGTATTTTCCCAAATGCCCTGTTAATTTTCAGTAAACCAAAATAAAATGTGTTGTTGTTTATTAAGACAGTGTGACCCATATGGATTCCAGATGATAAAAGTTTCAATAAAATGCTGCAATTAGATGCAAGTAACTTGGGTTTTCTTTCAGTTCACATGCTTATGTGTAGCTCAGGACAGGAATGGTCATTTAAGTTGTGTCAGCAGTTAGATTTTACTTACAATGATGATAGTTCTTTTCACTTCCATGCCACTTTTCACTTGAAACTATCCAAGGAGTCTTGAGCCATCTGGGAGTAACCTTAATGCAGAAGTGTTGTAGGCACATTGATCTAACTGTATGTTCCAACCTACATCTTCTGGCTTCGTATGAGGATTTAGGGGCTTTATATGACTTCTGGGGAAGTTGCATGTGCAAGATGGCTCACAATGTCCATTTTGTATTGGCTATGCCACCACATATTAACGATTTGGACCTCAATAACTAGATTTTTAGGTAAACTGAGTAAAATAAGTCAACATGACTTTCTGCTAATTAGCATCTAAATAAAACTTTCCTCTTACTGTATTTGCTATGACATATTTGTCTTTTTTGGAATAACTGTTATTTTCAAAAACAATTAAAGTGATTCAGATGTTTTATGTAGAGAAGTAGGACATCTCAGAGTCATAACTGAATCCTAAATATGTGTTTTCATACAGCAGTGTACCATAATCAGAACATGATCTATGTTCTGTCTTTATATTAATTGTCTGAAAAAGCTGTGGATTCTTAACAGTGTGGAAAAAGTTGTGTCTTAAGGACAAAACAGGAGCTGAAGCAATATTTTCTTTTTCCCTGAAAATGTTACTAACATTTTAAAATATCTATAACATTTTTGCAATTCACACAAGTAACAGGAATTTTTTCCTAAGTACTTATACATCTGCACAATATTTGCAAATAAATAATTGACTTACAGGGCCATGAAAAAGTATGCATTTGAACTGAGCTACATGGTCTCTGTAATGCAGATCTTACAGAATGTGCGTCATCTGATGGTCTCTCAGTCTAAGCAATGAATAATAATGCTTTTCTGGGCAGTATATATCTGAAGATGTTTTTCAACGGAAAAAATCTTTGTTTTTCCAATGGCAGCTTGGGCAAATTTTACACCAGATTCTTTTATGTACCATACAAACTTGCGAATGCCACCTACTGCTGTTGAAGAAAGTACTTGCATGCCAGAAGTATCATAGGACCATATTTGCACTAACTGTTGTGATCTGAATAAACATTTTCTAACATTTTAATGACATCTTTGCTTTCTCCTTTCTGCTTTTCTTTTAGTACAGCGATGATTTGATTAATTTTGATATTGATAACTCGGTTGTAAATTGCCACGCTGCACTCATTCTTAACTGTCTTCAATTTCCATGTCAGCAAGGCCTGTAAGGCATTCTAATATCATTATGTTCTTTGCAGTCTTATCTGTATAGCCCAAGAAGAACTGTATGGTCAGTATCTAGCGTCCTGGGTATTATTTCATGCTATTTGATATTCATAAATGATAACTTTCACATTCAGTGCCTTCCAGAAATTAACTACATTATCCTCAGAACATTTCTTTAGCGGTGCTTTCCTGTAGTCCTTTAAAACACCTGAATGAGATATTTGATGGAACATAACTAAATTTGATGACGACAACTAGCTAAAACACCAAGAGCCAGAAGTCTGTTGACAGAAGTTCATTCTTGGATGAAAGCGAACATTATAGTGAGGAAAATCATGTTTTACTGAAGTCTGTACTTCAACAAATGAACTGGCATGATTAGCATTTGATACCTAAGAGAGGGATAATCAACTGTGCTATGTCACAGGTTAGCTATGTTGATTTATTGCAATACTGACCCAACCCACTGTAGTTAATAAAGTTGTCTGTTAAAAATATGTAGGTGTTTCACATGTCTACCATTGTAGCACTGTTTGTCTTAGCGATAACATGACCTGTGTTATGATCTTTGTGTTGCTTACTCTATCTGTGGCATTTTAGACTCACACTGTGCAAGAACTGCAGGCTACTGCATGCTTACCAAAAAAAAAAGAATAAAATTAGCCACGTAAACTTGAGCAAGATATGGTTTGCACATGTTGACAATGAGACAAGATTGTCTGAAATGTTTTGATTGCATCAAAGACAGTTTCATGCTACGTTTCCAAGTTAGGAATTTTACAGCAAGATCTGGAATGCCTAAGCCGGTCTTTCTTGGCACCCGTTTGTTCACCATTTGTTAAGGTAATTCTCACTTCTACCATTAGCATTAAATATGAAAATAAATGAAGTTTTGCTCAAAGAAGGTAGACCAGTTAAGGTTCAGGTATACCAATGCACCATGTTAGAATTTACTTATGCATTTGTGTGCTTCCTCACAGACTTGCAAAGGTCCCAAGTTTGCACAACACACGTTTACTAATTCTCTGCTTTGCTTCCCAGATTTGATGCTGAGTTTGGCAAGTTACTGTTTAGATGGTGGTAGAATTTGAGGAAGATTGTTTTCAAAGTGCAATCTTTATGCACTTTTAGCTTATTTCATGATTTTTCTGTCTAAATTTCAGTATATTTTGTGACAACCAAGTGTTTTGATCTGTCAGGAGTAGTTTTAGTGTAGAAAGGGCATATATCACCTTTGGATTGGTGAAGATGATGTGACTGGTATTTTCTTCAGAGAAGATGTGTTCTCTGAATACTTGCTTATGTATCATGAGTTTCTTTGCTCCCTTCATGTTTAAAAAGGTGAGTAAATTAGGCTGTGATTTTATATATACTAGGTGGGCATTATGACCCTTTGTTGTGGTTTAACCCCAGTAGGCAGCTAAGCACCACACAGCTGCTCACTCACTTCCCCTACTCCCAGCTGGATGGGGAGGAAGAGAATCGGAAGGCCAAAAGTTACAAAACTCTAACTGGGTTGAGATAAAGACAGTTTAAAAAAAAAAAAAGAAAAAAAAAAAGAAGTTATGATGTTAAAGTAACCATGAGCTATTTTGATGGAGTGTACTGGACACTAGTTATGAATTTATGATACAGATGAGTGAAGGAGTCTTCACTTTAGTCCCAATGTTAAAGATACTATGATATATCTTTGGAACACAAGAGATTATATGGTGCAATGACCTAGATTTTTTTCTTGCCAGAGTCATGAGTAGAATGGAATTTTGATGCTTAAACTTGTTTATAAGGTTTAAAGGAAACACAGGCAGCTGAAGGTGATGCTTTGGATGAAAGCAAGGTATATGGTTTTGATAATGCATTGAGGTTAGAAGTCAGTATTGGCTTTGCTCTTGTAGGTATTTAAGGCTGGCTGTCATGTGGGATGACACTGTGCAGAATGGTGTCCATGGAGACAGGGATGGTGTTGTTCAAAAGTGGATTATGTTGTTTAGTTTGTAAAGTGAGTACATCTTTCTTCATATCTTACTTCTAGAGTGCACTGCTTGGAGGAAATTCTTTTTGGTGGAACATGTTAGTTTTTACAGCCTCTTTCATTGGTAGTCTACAGGAGGGTTTAAAGAAAATTAGTCTTTCTTCTTGAAATTCACCTGTATTTTTGTTATGCAGGAGATAGCTTTGCTATTCCCTTTAAAAAACAGATTTTTTAACTTCTTTACAAAAGCGATGTTACAGTAAGCTTTACCTTTCCTATTGGCCTGAGACCGCACTGCCAAGGGGTGATCTCTCATTTCCTGAGCTAGATGCTGCTGCTGCTCCCCTGCGTTTGCTGTACTGGTCATGTTATTGCTGAGTGGACTAGATCACAACCCATTGATCTGTCAGAGAAATAATTGTGCCAAAAAGAAGGAAAAATCTTTTTTCAGCGGATTTCACTAATGGCTGTATGCAGTCATGGCTATATGCAGTGGGGCTTATACAAGGAAAGGGGCAGGAAAAGGTAGGGATGGCTATCTGGCCCACTGGGAGCCTGTATGTAGGTCTCCTATGCTTCTTGTGAAATTGCCGAGTTGTTGTGCGCTATTTCTGTCCATTGAAAAACATATTAATTTTTGTGTTAACATACATACAAGAATAAATCTAAATGGTGTAAATTCCTGTACCTCATTATGTGCTCTTTATTTAAATGCCACATAAGAGTTATAGCATGACAGTGGCCCTAGGGGGGACTGAAGTCCCCTAATTTTCCTTTTAATTCTACTCTAATTACCCCAGAAATGAATTTCACAATTAAGTTATTGTTACAGGTTTATTAGTTGCATATTGTCTTTCAAACATTAAATTTAAATAAACAAATAATCTGCATATAACTGAAACTTGGGGCATATAATGTTGCTATTTTTCTCCTAAGTGCTGAAAGAACTTTACTGGAGAAAAATTCTGTTTCAGTCAAGCAAAACTTCTTTTTCTTCTTATTTATAAAAGCAGAACTTAGAGAAGGAAGTGATTATTATGTGCTCAGAAGCAAATGTGAAACAAATACATTGTCAAAATGAGCAATGTATACCAGATTCTGAAAGAAAGGCCTTACGGACTCTCAAATTAAACAATTTTATTAATATGGCTGTGTACAGAATCAGAAAAACAATAGGTGGTTGTGTTCCTCGCCTGGTAATTGGGTCAAAAATGAGAGCTCACAGCCTCCTAGTTCTTTATCTCCAATCTTACTAACTCCATATTACTTTACTAAGTTATAACTAGCAAAAACATGTTAGTATATATATAGACATATTATTTGGACATTCTGACAGTGATGGAATAACTGACAAAATCACAAGTCAAATGTGCATCTCAGTACTGTAACTGCTAATGAAATACATTACGGCAAAAAGACTGACAAATTGGGAAATATATGTGATGACAGGGCAATCTTCTGGAGTCGTCTATATCATTTGCTGATGTAGTTCTGTAAAACAGAAAATGCGGTAATTCAACCAACTGATGTGTTTTCTAGTTAGGAACAAGGTGAGATAATGGAGAACTGTGGTCTGAGAAGTGGGGCTTCGGGTGGAGGAGGTTATTGCTGTGAGTGAGCATCTGATTGTGAGTTTGCACATCAGTGCTGAGGTAAAGAGCCAAGTGTTGTCCATGGAAATACAAGCTGGGTAGAGAGAGGTTCATATAGAATCTGTAAGATGGCATTAGTAGAGTCCTGCATACAGTTTTAATATTACTTATTTAAAAGATGTTGAGAGGTAGGAGATGAGAACAGAACTACCAAGATTATACTAGTAGTGAAGAAAATGCCTATGGTAAGAACTGTAGAAAGCCTGATGTGAGAATTTTAGGAAAAAGGAGGGATTTAGAAGTGACTTACAGTGCGGAAGAAAAGTGACACTTGTAGAAAACAAATATATTGGAGAAAATACTTCACTTTGTAATTTCAGCACTGAGGTTGTCATTGCAGATGCAGTAGCATCAACATTTGAAGGTCTGGTAGCATTTCCATTGGAAGTCCCTTGAGTATTTTCAGGGATTTTACCAGTGGCTGGAAAAAATTACTTGTAAACTTAATAAAGTGAAACTTTGCAAACAATGTATAAAACTTGGAAATTAATTTCTTCTGAATAGAGATTTTGACTTGTTTAGTACTTGTGAGCTTTCAGAACGAAATAAAAATAAAGTAAATAAAAATCCCTTTCATAGTTCATCCTTCCAAGAGTTTGTTTGTGTGTTTGTTTGTTTTTGTTTGTTTGTTGGGGGTTGCTTTATTATTATTATTATTATTTACGGATTTTTCATTTTTAAGCTCTTAAATTTGTGACTACCCAATATTGTTATTTAACCAGATTCAGTGGGAAGAAGAGGATCTGCCAACATGAGGTGGATGTTTTTTGCTAAACAAGACACTTTTTCTACTGTTGGAGTCAAGCCTGACTTAGTTTTTTAAATACAAGATCATACTGATGTAAACAGAAATACAAAACTGATAAATAATAATGCTATTTTTTTTGATACACAGATCTTGTGAAATTCAGTGGATGTCTTTACAGTTAAAAAGTTCTTCTATTTAAAAAAGTCTCTAGCTAGATTTTGACAAAACAGATGGGGTTCGAAAAGCGAATTGTATGCTTTTAGATTAATAGGACATAGAGTTGTCTGGTCAAGTGTCAAGTTTTAGAGTGAAAGAGCTATTACACTTTACTGTGTTATTGACCTGTAAAGCCTAAGAGCTTGTGTAGTAGTGTATACCTTGCTGTGCTAACTCCTTGTGTAAGTCTATAACAACTGCTTTAGTTACAGTTTCCTAATTGTGTACCCTATTATGCACCGTTCTAATACTTGGAATGGCTTTGGGAAGTATGTGCATGATGTGAAACCTCTTGAAAGTGTTCATAGTCTTTTGTAGGGTTCTAGATTTCAAGTGCCCCCCCCCCCCCCCCACCTCCTT
>VXAL01015071.1:58657-71588 GCA_013399475.1 Chauna torquata
TCTTTGAAACTACAGCATAAAGCAGTCCTTTTTGCTTCATTGCATGTAATATAATAGACAACTGTCTCTGTTTCATTTGGAAATATGAAGAATCACTAAATACACAAGTTCTGCATAATCTCTTAAAATCCTTTCTAAGGAAAAAATCCGTTTTAAGGAACAAACATGCAAGTGAGACTTGCCACAGTAACTGGTTTAACTTCAAACTTTTGGCATCAGGGTCCATTTGCTGATCTTTTTGTCAGTGAAAAAATATGCTTTTCTAAGAGCTCTCTAGGAAGAGAATACTCCCTGAGGGTGCTGAGGCATTTTGAAGAAAATAAAAAATGAGTTAAATCTTCACCCAAAACTTGAACTGGACCCAAACTTAACATTTCTTTAGGCTTGACAAGTTTGGAATGTTTCCTTCCTCTCCACTCTCATTACTTTTCGTTTTCATGCTCTTCTGCATTTCCAGTTTCTGGCCAAGAAGTGAGCTATGTGTTGCCGGAATTCTGTACCAAAAAGGGGCAATATTTCTGTGGTGTATTTTGGCCTGCTTCTAAGAAAAAATTTCCCACAGAACTCAAGGGGAACTTGTCCTTGTCAGAATGCTGGACAATTTTTACAAAAATCAAAAGGCTTTGGTAATAATTTAGTAATGACAGTAATTGTTTATAATTTAAGAAAATAGTTTACAATTTCTCCTTCTTTCCCTTGCCAGCTCTAATGCTGTTAACATAATTACCTAAATATACTAGTAACATTACTGTATATATTTAAAATTTATGTAAATAACTGAAGTGGACTAGAAATGAAGATTTAAAACAAAACAGGATGAAAAAAATCCATATTTAAAAAGAAAAAAATTACTTTTTAAAACCTTTTACATTTGGTCAGCACTATCTCTAGCCTGAACATCACTAACCCTAGCCTGAATTGAAAGTGAAGAATTCTGCAAACTTGACTGAGATGTCTAAGTACTGTTCTTGTAACCTTAAATGAACTAAGAATATGACAACACACTTTCCACTTGCCTCTTACACATTTTTCTCAGTATGTGCTCTGCCAGTTTCTGAATGCAATAAAATCTTCAACATGTCAGACACTGAGTGTAAACCTAAATAGCTCTGGCTTGCAGATATCGAACCAGTGAACTAAACCCTTGAGAAATCCACCCTATAAAACTTGCCTTGATACCTGAAGCTTTTTGCTTCTGAGGTTCAGTAATATGAGTTATTACCACTAAGGACTTACACAGTTTTGTTGTGATGATACACTGCTGCCACTGCTGCTCTAATGAAAGATAAAAAATAAAACAAAACAAAAAAACCCACACCAATAAAAAAGGACTTCTGTCTCAGATTTAAATAATTTCGGAAACATGGCTTCCTTAGGGACAAGCATTCTTTGCAGCCAGAAGGTACATTTACTTTCTGACAGCCTGTCTGACTCTTTTTGACAGCAGCTACCCTGAAATTGCTGTGGGCCTTTGGAAAAATTAACTGGCTTTGTTTTATTTGCTTTTAAATAGTATTTCAAACAGCTAAGTCATTTTTTTTCCTTCTGATTAGAGGTGATTGCCAACATTTCTGTTGCTTATCTGTAATATACCTCCAGAAATTATTTTTCATTAGGAATGGAAATATACTTCCAAAAGGCATGAATTTGACTAAAAAAACAATGAAGGATGTTAAAGGTGGAAAATAACCTTCTGGGTTACTTAGTTTGCCTATGCCATTGATCCTATGCCATTGCATTATTGTGTGGGGTGGGTGAGGTTTTGAGGAGAGGGAGAGCAACTCCATTGTATTAACTAATAGTACCTATATACTAATAATACATTTTACTTACTGAGATTTTCCTGCTCTAATGAAGTTTGCTTTGGCATCCTGTACAGGAACTTTGTGTCTTTGCACTGTTAGGTACACTACTTACACAACGTCTGCAAAAATAAAGGTATGGATGCATTTTGCTCATTTTCTGTTTCTGATTCTTTTGTGTGGGTGGGATTGAGCCCATAAGCAAATTTTCTTTTGCAGCCTTTTTTGTTTAGGAGTAGATGCAGAATGGCAGTGTAGGAGGTCCAACAGCCAAATGCCCTTCTTGTGGCTGGATATGCACATTGAGCATATGCAGAGAAGTCACATGCAATGACACTCCCAAAACTACTGTCTGGTCCTCACTGCTAAAAGTGTTTAACTAGTTTGATCTTAAAGATGAACAATTTAGAATTTACCTTCAGTGGGTCTGCCTTCTCTACAGGCACTTCCTCTTCCAGATAGCTACTTTCCCAGAGTAACTGTTAATCTTAGCTTTTCCTAGCAGTGTATATAGCCAGAATCTTAGGTTTCATAAGTCTGCAGAGCTCTGTGAAGGAGTAAGTGGTATGTTGATTTAGATGAGCTGACAATTTTGCCTGCAGTGTCAAAGTTGCTTTTCCCAGGCCATTGCCACTAACAGTTTTTCTTACCTTCCTCCTGATCTCCAAAAAAAAGCCAACAACAACAAAAACCAGGCAAGTTTTCTTTAAATCAAATTCTAAACATATTTGTATATAGAGGAGAAATTTGCACAACCCAATGTGAGCCATCTAATTAAGCTAGTTAACCTGTGCAGGTATGTGCCCTGGGTGCCCTTTACTGTCAGCTGAGAGCCATGGGTTGTTCTCCAAGGTGCACACCAGTGTCTTTACATTGACTGCACAGAAGCCAAGAAGTCTTGTTGGCTAAAGCAGGTGCCTACTCATTAGCAGTGTGCAGTAACTGTAACTGTCATCATTCTGGTTTATGGTATGATGCTTCTGTCACTGGCATTTAACAAATTCCACGTGATCTGAGGTTTTATACTGAATCATCCCAGAGACTTTAAATGAAGCCCCAAAGCTTTTTGGAATTCTTTAGGTTTGACTAAAGAACCCTCGAAGGAAAGTTCTTGTCCACTTTTTAATGAAAAACAACTTGGACTTGCTAGATTGTGAATAGATGACCAGAGGGGTTTTTTTTGTTTAATATTTTTTGCAGCATATTGTAGGCTTTGCCATGTTGATTTGGTACCCTTTGGCTACTTAGATGTTTGCCACACCAAGGCTCATTATTCCTGATCCAGGTCCTGTACTGTGAGGAGTGCTGAGCTCTGAAAGGGGGCAGCAGCTCAGAGCGGAGCTCGTGGAGAGTTCTTGTAAATATTGTGCATTGAAGACAGGTAGAGAGTTTGCTTTATGTTGGGATATTTTAGAACTGGAAGTCAGAATTACTGTATTCTCAGTTACAAAATTTAATAAGGAATTAAGATTGTATAACAATTGTAATTCAATTTATTTTTAACAATTCACAGGTGTAGTTACTGCAGGTTACTCTAATGACTATTATACCTGTGCATTTTGCTGAAGTGGAGTATACAGAATGCCTGCCTGCTATATTTATGTACCAGGCTGAATATATGTTCTATACAATTTAATAAATGACAATAAAGTATTTATAAATAGGAGAACAATATAAAATGTTACCATATGCTCAAAGGAATGATCAGGCATTTACCCCAACTCATGAGAAAATGTTTTGGATCTAAGCTTGTTGTACCATATGGACATGGACGAGAAGAGAAAACAATTATGTGTGTTTCATGAGAGTGTAGATTTTACACTTCATTATGGACAAAAAGAAAGGAAAAATTAATCATATAATCAGGTTTCTCAAAAGTCTTTCTAAAACTGAAAAGCCTCATTGCATTTATTATGATGCAAATTTTTCACCTCTGACATGGATACCTTGCCAAAAATGTACCTCAGGTGCAGTTACTGTTAAATAAGTATACTTTGTCACATGCTTTTAAATTTATTTGGATAAAGACCTTTTTTTATTTTATTTTGTTTTATTTTTTTTCCTTTGAGGCTGTGTTATTCAGGGAGAGAGAATTTGCAATTTATTCTTTTCTAATTTTATAATAAAAGTTTAAGGTCCAAAGTCTCAGCCAATGTGGAATTTGGCAGAACTCCACTGGAGTCAGAAGAGCTTTGCCAGTTCATACCATCTGAGGTGTCACCATTTATTTTATTTTTTGCTAATGATGATGTATAAAAACGTCATGATTGAATGCAGATAAATTATTTGTATTGTAATCCCAAAGTTTGATGCAGAAGATATTTCTTTTATATCAGACAAAGTCTGTCTTGAATTGCTCAAGTTAAGCTGAAAATGAAAAAATATGAAATGGAAAACTCTAGAAATAGAATTATTCTGTTTTATTATCTGAGTGCTTAGCACTTTGCCTGAATGATAATGTTTTTCTTAATATATAAGGCATAGTTTCTGCTTGATTTCAGTTCTCTTTTTCTTCTTAAAAGAGAAATGAATATTTGGATAAGTTAGTGAAGCACTAAGGGGAACAAAAGAGGTATTTTTTTCTTCAGAGATAATGAGGGAAAGCAAGTGCCCAGAACCAAGTGTTTCTGTCAAGCAGTCAGTCTTTTTGTGTCCCAGGAAATAATAAAGGGGAAAAACAAACAAAACAACTTAATGAACCAAAACCAACCCCCAAACCTTGCCTGCCTAAAATAATGAAATAATTTTATATCCCAGATAATATTATAGTGTTCCCAACTCTACAATCTGAATGAGATGTGAAGTTTTGTATTTCTATAAGGCAGTGATAAAATTCGAGTATATGATTTTGGGAAGATATATGGAAGTAGCATGGGACAGTTAGGAAGTTCCATTTGATATTTATGTGACAACATCCTTTTTCCAAAAATGAGGTAATGGAAATTTTCGGGAACATCCCTGTACCTATCTTCTGTCTCACTGATAAACACTGAGTTGAAGTCCTAAGCAAAACCTGTAAATTGGTCTACTAGGAAAGCAGGAAGTACTTATGGCACTAACTTGGGTCCCAGAGAACATAATCATAAGGCTGTCAGCTCTCTTCTTTACAGCAAATAAGTTGGTAGAGAAGGGGCATCTTTACAGATTAATTTGAAGTTTAAATTTAACCAAACCTTACAGCAACCAGGGATTTCCTTATGGATTCAACAGACACTATCATAGCCACTCCCTAAACTGCAAATTGCTTAGCACTGTAAATATATATATTCTTTTGTACATACAGGCATGCATTCTTCACACTTTACCATGTGTTGACACATCATATATATTTTCCCTGCACTGAATAATGCGGCTACCACTCATTTCCCCTCACACTTGCCTGTAAATTCCATGCTTTTTCCATATGTATTTTGTTATGGCAGGAAAGAATAGCCTTACCTTTACATTTCAAGGTTTTGTCTTCACTGGGAAGTGTGGTGTATTCTTGGTTTAGCCATCCTGAGTTAATTAACAAGAGATACAGTTCCAGTCAAGATGAAGCAGTTTGTGGTTTTCTTATCAGTTATCTGGTCAAATCTGTGTCAGTATTTCATGGTTTTGCAGCAGGCTGTAAATCTCATCTAGGAAGATGGTATTTACTGGAGGGTCAGCCAGTGGTACCATAACAGTATTGCTAGTAATTCCTGAGCTAGGTAGTTTAAACCTAGCTCAAATATACTTAGACTATGCCACAGACTCATGACGTACTCATAGACATGACTTATGTTTTTAAACATAGCTCAAAAAAGGTACACCAGCCGCGAAGCAGCTTCCCAGCAAATTTCTGTTTCTGTGCAGCCAGGGTTGTAAGCACACCCAGAAAGCTAAGGCTTCCAGCTTTGGAGCATGAAATCTGAAAGCTCTGACAGCAGAGTTAGCTGAGGTTCTCAGGGCTACATTGTGCATCGCCTGAGGTACAAGACCTGTGTTTCTTTTGAGGCTGGCATGTCCTACTGTCCAGGCTCCTGGCTACACAACGTTGAGTCTGGGGTCTCTGAGTTCTTCTGTATAGCTCTAGTTCAAGGTTTTGGCACTTTTCTATAAGAAGCACTCTTGTGACATAGGGTTCCAAGGGATTTCATTCTCCTTGCTTTTAGAAAACCCCATGTAGTACGGCGGGCCAGAGCTGCAGGGGTCTGGGTCCTAGCCAGGAATCAGGCAAGCTCTGGTCAGTACTCTGCCAGCGCGCTGATGAAAGTTTGTTAAATCAGGGACATTTCTGCAAAACATTTCAACTTTGACAAATTGTCATTCTCAATTTAGTCAGAAAATTCCTCAACAGTTCTATTTATGAATGTATTGTGAGTATATTTAGGTTTCTTTTGGTATATAATTCAAATGAGGGTTTTGTTGAATAATTTTACTTATTGAAAGGAAAGATGAGTTAAGTGCTTTCAACTTCTGCTTCATTAATTACCGTAGTCCTGAATGTGCACATCTGCTGGAGGAATGCCTAACATAAAATTTTCAGCTACCCTTATTAACACCAACTTAGATCATTCACGCTCTTAACAGGACTATTTACTTAATACATTGGAAAAAATCAAATTACTGATTCCTTCTGATTGAAATAACCTTATCTGATTTTTTTTTTTTAAACCTTGTTTTAGAGACTCACCAAAAAAAAGAAAAAAAAAAAGAATGTATACAAAAGAATCAGCAGGAACACTAGGGATGTTTTTAACTCAAGAGATATCAAGCCTATAACTTTTGATTACTCAGAAATACACAGAAAATAAATCCAGATAAGATTAAAGAAGCCCCAGAGGATGTGAAAGAATATTGTCTGCACTAATATGTTGGCTGAGTAATGAATAACATTAGCTTTGAATCACAATAAACATATTTTAAACTTAGATCTAAAATCTTTCTATAGTCTCTCTTCTACTGTGTGCTTTGCAAACATATTCATGAGAGTAGCTCACTGCGAATGTGTGTGATCTGTAAATCACTCTCAAGTACCCTTTGTGCAAGTTTGTGTTCTTTTATCTTAGTTTCTAAGTGGAAGCACATTAAATTATTTGAACATTCATATCTTAGTACAAATTTTAAAATATAAGTTACTTTTAAATTCTTTAGTCTGACATCTTCAGACTTCAAGGCTGATCATATGTAATTGTATCTACATCTTACTTTTAACAGCAATTTCCTAGTTTTTGGTGCACTTCATTAGTACTTCCTTGGGTACTTTAGTTGTCCAGACTTTGCTTGGTGATCATTGTTTTAGCTTTCTAATATAGTGTACTCTTAATATTTCTTGTAAGGATATAATTTCTTCTTTGTGCTTTGCTTATTTTCTTCTTGAATACTGTTGAAAGAATAACAGTACATTCCAACCGTTTAATAGGCCGTTGCAAACAAAGGTCCCAAAATTCTGATATTTATTTTTAGTTCAACTGAACTGCTTGTGTGAATGCCTTTTTGTCTAATACCAGCCAGTTACCCATGTCCACCTCTGTCTTAACAGGTGAATCTCTCACTTCAGCTTTATAATGACCTTTGGTCCCCTTCATCTCCTGTTATTGTATGTGTTCAGGTAATGCACCCACTGGAGATCCAAAAGCATGATGAGATCAAAATTACCTTGATATATGAATATGCTACCTTCCCCTTTTCCATCCCTGTTGCATTTATAAATATTTCTGGAAAACAGACATGATAAATCAGCTTCTTTTTTGAAAGATCCATGAGAAAGAAAAAGGTACCTGCATCTGTCCTTCCTGTGGCTGCAGGGAGCTGTGTTTTTCCAGGGAAACATTGTACAAGTCGTCACCTTCTTTTTCCATTGTAGATTACTGTGACAAAAAATCATTTTCATATGTTTCTATCCAATTAATGTTTCTTTTGTTAGGTTTGAATTTCGTCTCACATGTTAATTTTTCTGGGCTATATCTATGCATTTCATATTCTGTGTTCTTGTATAAAGAGGTTTTTCTGCACAAAGAATCCTTGATATTTTGTTATTCATTCCTTCAGAATATTTTAATTTATAGAAGACCTAATTCTTGTTACTCTTATGCCACCTCAATTATAATTATTGTGAAAGGCAAAGTAGTGCAATTTTGTTCCTGTTTAATAATTTCCATGCTGTTTTCTGGCTTTAAATCTTCAGCTAGCTGACCTTGCCCCCTGCCTAAAAATATAAATTAAAAAAACCAAACAAACAAAACAAAAGAAAAAAAAATAGAGGAAAGATTTGGAATTCTGTTTTGTTTAAAGAATCTCTGAATAATTTTTTTTTTCTTTTTTAAAGAAATTCAGTCTCTATATAGTTCTGGCATGAGCCATTCTTTTTAAGAACAGCATAAGAGCGCACTATGCAAACACAAGCAGACATATGCATACCAAATTGCAAAAGATATGCGTGGTATACTATGGTTTGTTCCAGGTTCTTTGAGGTGAATACCACATGCTTATTTCCACAGAAGTTATGAAAGAGTTCACATATTTTGTTAAATTTCATGTTATGCATTTACTTGTAGAAGAATACTCACACCTTTGCTTTTTGTCTGCAGTTATACTTCTTTTAATAGCAGCACTCTGCATGTACAGGCATGTTAAAAGAAAGTGTCTATGGCCTCATGAGTGGAGCGTTACAGAAGTCATCAAAGAGCTTGGAGTTCTGTTGAGGGAACTTATGAGTTCCCTAAAAAAGGGAAGAAATTATCCTGTCTTCATTGGTTTCTCTGCTGGTACCTCTGTTGTCAGTTTATAGTGGTCTGTAGAACTGCACTACTGTCAAGCCTTTCCCGATCTTATGTATAACCTTGAAACTTTTCATATCTATAAGCTGCTGTTTCTTCTCCTGTCTTTTCTCTGTCATCCTTTCCAGAAAAGTATGGTCTAACGGAATGGTGGTAGATATCAAGAACTTGGATCTACACCTATCCAGATTCAGTGGTGCAAAAACATCTTGGTAACCATCCAGACTATGTCCCTGATAAAAGCGTTTAAGACACACAATTAAATTTGTTCTTTATGGGTTCAGAAATTGTGATAGATCACCAAAATATTTGCACGACTTGGAAAAAACTCATGGTATGGTTAGATCAAGCATTGTCTACAATTTTTTAAAGTCTTGATTTTGGAGAGGCTTGTATATTAAATGAATTTAAAGTAGACTGGCCCCATATTAAACAGTTACAAGGTCTACATTGTAGTAGCTTAAATGCATCAATTTCTCTTGGTGGCTTGTGTTCATTTGTTTCTTGCTTTATGATTCTGAAGATTCTTGGAAGGCTATTCCAAGGCTAATCATGAGCAAAAGTTTGTGCTTGTTTGGCATCTTGATTCTCTTGAGGTCACAGAGTATTCCTTTAAACTCTTAATGTGCCTGACAATGTCTATTTAATAGTTTCAGACTGGCCGTCATCAATACCCCTGGGATTTGATGTATTCCATTGTAATAAGATGGCTTCTCTTTGTTCAGAAACTTCCTTTGGCACTGAGAGAAAGGAATCACACACACTAGAAATATACAAGACTGTTGTGGTAATCAGGTAGCTTCCCTTCCCTTTCCCCTCTTCCTTTATGTCAAGTCTAGTCTAATCAGGATTATGAAAGTAATTCTGTCTTCCCACTAAGATTTCCAGCATGGCTAATGCCATGTCTCCACTGCTTTGCCAGCTTGCTGGTAGACTTTTCCAGCTTAGTCTGCCAGAACATAACCAATGTTATCCACGTAATTGATTAGTCCCTAAGGAAAGTTTATTTAGCTAAGATTAGTTCTGGTTCTTTCAGTTACTGTAGGCACTGTGGAAGCTGCGATTTGTTGCTGCTTTTGTTCTTGTTTTTGGAGTCCTCAGACACCTGAGGTTTTGCACAGTGGAGGAAACGAAGAAAAGTTTCTGCTTCTTTCTCCCGTATGTTCTTGTCTGGGAACGAGAAAGGAAGTGTAAAACAAAAGGTATGGCCTTAAAGGAGAGTCCTACTGAAAATAAGGTGGCCTTATGTATATCTGGAAGTACATTTGGATTTGCAGTACAAGTCACACTGAAGACTGTGAAAGAATCGCAGACTTTAGGCAATTCACTGCTTTTATTTATTTTTTTTTCATTAATGGCTGGTATATTAAAAAATATATATTATAAATATTGACAATGAATTTTAATGCCCAAGAAATGGGATAGTACCATTTTGAGGAGATTATATCTGCTTTAAAAATAAAAATAGAATATAATGCTATTCATTTTCTGGCTGTCCTGTTTGAAAATTACATTTTCATACATGCTGATGCTAATTCAGAAAAAGGAGACAGATTCTTTATTGTGATGAGCAGTTCTACTGACTGCTTGCCTGGGAGAGGTAAGTAACATTTTGTTTGTGTTTAAGTAATGAGCTGTTGGAACCAAGTCCTGAAACATGTTGGGAGTGACAGATGTACAGTAAATATACCACAGGTTTTAAGATTTTGTTTGAAGTCTCCAAATATGCTTTAAGACCATGACAACAATAGCATTTTTATGGCAGTGTAAGTATAGCAATATAAGTAAGGAGATATGCTATATATTTTTGAAGGAAAGCCCACTCATCTTACCATTCATAATTACCATAACGAAAGCTGTGCAGAAACTGAGAATCAGCATTTGTACACATGTATTCTGATTCAGAAATCTCAAAACTTTTGGGTTCAGGTCTTAGGAGTGTGCATGTGAGCTACATGTTTGTGTGTACTTTCCTAGAAACTAAATTGTGGACTTGTGGCCAAGATTTATCAAATTACAGAAGAAACTTCACATTTCCTTACTTTTAAGTATTTAACAATGCCCTCTTAATTTGTCCTAGCATGTTTTAGCATGAAATTAGTCATAACTAAAGATGTTACCATTCTGCTTTTAAGCAAATCCTATTTCCCTAAGGTATGTCTCTGTGGATGTCAAAAAGTGAATTCTGTGGGTGTTGATAGTTGTGAAGAGATTATTACTATGATTCTGAAAATCCTTCCTTATGTTATATATATTATCCTGGCAACTGGAGCTGTCAGATCTGCTAGCAGATGTAGTAAGGGTCACTTCTAGCACAGAAACAATTATTTGGACTGTTTTGCAGAGATTTGGTCCTCTTCTTGAAATTGTGATTCATATATATCCTTCTTGACATATATTTACAGCATGCATTTCAGTGTGTTTCTTTTCTGGTATAGACTGCTTGTCACCATTAGTTTTGTGTTATGACAGCAGAGATTATACATCTTCTGACCAAGCTCTCTGTCTAGGCTTCAGTTCTGATAGAAACATCTTTTTTTGTCTTCCTGTATATATCTCCACTGTGAATTCTGTAGGGTTTATTCTCTTTCATTTAAAAAAAAAAATCAAGCAAGAATATTAACTTTAGTATTTCTTAATCCCTACCGTTGTGTTTTTTGTCTGTAATTTCCATTTTGTATTATGTACTACCATGCACTCCATGACAGTGCCGCATAAATTGTATATCAAAATGGATAGGAATTTAAATCCTCTGAAATTCTTCCATATTTTGAATGCAACATTTGAAGAGTACAGTTCCTTATCTGTACTCTTTATTTTACTATAATATAAATATCAGTCCCATAAGCCTTCTTGTTGACCTTTTAAACCCTTCACCACCACTGAGGTCCAAATAAAGGTGTCTTCTATTTTCTTTCTATTATATGCGATTTAGATTTCAGTTTCCTCTTCCATTATAGTTAATGAGCACCCAGGAGGCAGTGTAGTCTGTTGGTGTGCAGTGTGTTCTGCTTGGTGTTCTGTCTACAGAGTCTTGACGTGCGTATGTATGTATGTACGTTTTTATTTACAGTCCCAGCCTGCAGAGTGGCATCTTTTCGCTCAAGCTTTAGAGCCTGTTGTTTTTAGCACTATAAGGCTCTATATAGATCCTTGATGTGTCTCTATAGATGGTAGCCATCACAAAAAGAAAGTAACAGTTACTAAATTCCTGATCTGTCAGCTCATGAGACTTTTGTGGCCATTGGAAAATATATAGCTCACAGGACTCAGAGACTTAACGTAGTCATTAAAACAGTCATTTTTGTATTAGCACCATGTCATTGGCATGGGCACTCCCTTTTATTACAGACTTCTGAAAACTGCTGCTGCCAAAAGCTGCCTCATTTTTTTTGAGTGACTAAAGATCCATTCTCTTCTGAGAGAAGCCAGAAGACTGAAGATGCCATTTCATGTATGTTGTTCCCAAAGCTAGAAGGAGGTACATTTCTGACATCCATGGGCAGTTAACACTTTTAAGAAAAACAGTTGCATTTTACTGCTTGTTTATAGAGGACACCCTTTTGAAAACTTTTTCCTAAGTAACATACAGGCAAACAAGACTAATCAACAGGGAAATATTACATTTTTCATCAGCTGTATGTGACCATTGTTGTAATGTACGTTAGAAGATACATCTATCCATTCATTTAAGTCAGTGTTATTATCCAAATGGATTTACAAACATTAAATACGTCTTCCCATAAAACATAAATAACGTAACCCCATTTTGACCTTTCCCAAAGCCTCCATGAAATCGAAGAATGTTCATTAATAGTATTTTTGGCCAGCTTCCATATGTAGGCTGAAGGATTTGTTTTGCCATTGTCTGAGTTTCTAAATTTAGAAATTCTGTAAGCGTGAAGGGTTGAAGCTTACCTGCCAGGTAAAGGCATTGACTATCAGGGCAGAGATGTGGGACGTGGTGTTCAGTATGCAAGCATGGAAAACAATGGTGGTGATGGTCTGGAGAGCATCTCTGGTTAGCTGTGTGAATCTGGTAGTATAGAGAGTGACAGTTCACTCGCAGCCAAATTTTAAAAAATAATTTGGTGGACAGATTGTGGAAATCCCCAATGACTTGTCTTCAGTGTAAGAGATGATCTATTTCCTGCCAAACCATTTCTAGCTCCTCAGAAAATGCTTCCAGCTTCTCTGTGTGTGCTAATCTCACACAGAAAGAAAAATGAGAAGAAAAAAACTTGTCATTTTTGAAAGATTGTTCCACTTATGAAAGTGAATATAAAAGGAGCATTCTAGATGTTCTTTGTTGAGCAGAAAATAAAAAGGCAAAATACCAATGTTCAGCAAAGAATGAAATGGTGGGGCAGTATTATGGTTGTGTTA
>VXAL01015071.1:82956-119767 GCA_013399475.1 Chauna torquata
GGAATATCTAAGATATTCTGTTTTAAGATATCCAGAATAATAAAAAAAAGAACTGTAAATGAAAGAATTCTGAGCGTGAGCCTCTAATAAATGCAAGTTAGAAGACAGTGTGTTCTATGCTGAATAGACGCATATGGTAAGGGCTTTGAATCAAGTCAGTACTGAGAGGAAATGATATGCAGTCCTCTGCTTGAGCACATGTTTAGATGAGTTTAAAAAAAAAAAAGAAAGAAAGGAAAACCAGATTTAAAGGCTTTATTAGACCTCAAAGTGGGAAGCAGATGTAAAGTTTAAGGGTAGTAATGCTTAAATTCTCATGTAACTGCTCAGAAACAGACATGGAATATACAACAAACAGTCATCTTTGAAATTAAATGCCATTATGATTTCAGTGTTGCCACAAAATCAATATCCTAGCTTAATTCACCAAGGCTACAGTAAAGAAAATAGAAAGATATAAAAAAAATCTCTTCATGAGGTCAACCTGTCAAAGAAACTTATAGTACAATATGATTTTACATTGTTCAGTGGCTTGCTGAGCAATAGGTTTCTTTTATCTTTTGAAGTCTGCAGTAGGTCCCAAGAGAAGCAAAACACCGAAAACATGAGGCCCCTGCATTGGCATGTGTCTCCAAGGAAAAGTAAAATGAACTTTCAACAATGGATTATTTATTTATTTATTTTTGTGTAGATTCTCTCTTCTTAATTTAAAAATATGAAGCTATGCTAACCTCTTAAACTCTCTTCTGTCCCTTTTTGAAGAAGAAGATATTTTGATTTCAACTGTGTCAACATCTTGTCTCCTTTTGGAAGAAAGGCACTTCTCAGAGGAGCCATCTTCTTTGTCGTGTCATACGCGTTAGGGGGAGAGGACACAGTTACGAGCATATACCCATAGTGCGTGAATCATTTGCCAGATATTCATGATGGCACAGCTACAGAAGATAGTCCTTCATACCTTTAGAAATGTTAAAAATTCATTACAAGGAAGACGGTCTGCCTGGGTAAATGCACGTGTGCTCAGTTACAGAATATCCTTAATGGTCTGTTTAATACAGGGCTTTAAATAGTGTCCTCAGTAAAACTAGTTTTATAATTGTTAATGCTGGATAAATCTGAATTGTAATTTTAGGACTAGTTTAGCTATCAAGTATTGATTGCACTTAATTACTTAGCAACTTAACTTAGACTGCCAGAGATTTAGGAAGTAGCTATTACAAGATTGCCGTTGTGTACCTTTGTAAAAGTGTAGGATTTGCTTATGAAATTCTGCGTTCAGTTGCACTAGAGAAATAATTTGAGTCAAAACTCTGAAACAAACAAAAATCATTGGCTCAACACCTCAGTCATCACTTTCAACAGATCAGGAGCTGCCCCTTGAAATACATCTGTACAGAGCAACACAGTGTTACATAGAGATAGCAGTTATCATCTCTTTTCAGTTGAATAAATTAGGTTCAGTGGAACACCACACTGATCTAGAAGTACAACTTACAAAAATCTAGTCTGAACATCTTTACATGGCAGTGCATGGCGCTTACAGTTGTCTATTGTCAGGAATTCGATTTGCCAAACACTCTCAGCCAAATAATGCTGCTTTTTTTTCTCTGCAATTCTGTGCTGGATATGGAGCTTAATAATGAATGCTGATAAATAATTCTTTAGTATCCCTGCAGTTTGATTAGAAATCAGACATTTCTAGCTATTAGTACAGAATGAAAAAGGAAACAGTGTTGAAGTGATCATGATGATGGCTTTTCCAAGTGAAGGTAGGGAACACTGTGGAAAAGGTTGTCCATAAATGCATCCAATTGGCAGACATTTCTAGATGATTTGTGGCATGCAGTGCATTAGTACAAAAAGTGGATGAATAGAAAAGAAATCTGCTTCAGAAAAAGAACAGAAGTTCCCATGTGCTACCACTTCTAGGAAACACCAATTTTCTACATAAACCTAAAGTAAGGAGTATGTCTTGTATTATTTATTTCTGACTGGGAGTGTTTTTGCAGGGTGAATTAGTTTATGTTGGCTGGCATGCATGAGTAAGTCAGACTCAGAGACATTCCATGGTTTTCTTCTTCTGAAGCAAATGAATGGCAGAGGGTACAGGCATTGGGATGTTACAAAAGCAGTTTCATATAATCCCTGACTAAAGGGATGCAAACATAACCAGTCACTTTTCAAGATCTAAAAAGGAACAGGGAGAACTTTAAAAACTCAGCAATAATGGGAAGGTTATTTGAAAAGTCACGGTGAGAACCACAAAGATCGTTCCCATAACATTTGAGAAAATGAAACCTACTTGGTACTCCTTCGTCACCGTGCATGCACCCTCAATTAAAGCAGTGCCCCTGATAGCAGGCAGTAAAATCTGCATTTTATTTCACTCATGAGCAAAATAACAAGTTACTCAGGCCTGCGGCACTCATGAGTGATATGGGCCGTGTAATATCCTCTCCATTGAGTTTCCTGTTATTAAGCTTGAAATAAGGAGTTCAAAATTAACTGTGACAATGATTTTATCTAGCGTTGGCATCACCATTAGCTTTTGCAGTTTACTGCTAATAAAACTTTAAATTTGCTATTACTTGTAATAACCTTTTTGCCACCTTAGCTGTAGAAATTAGACAAAGAACCCTGCCAAAACACAGCTAATGATATTTTCTAGATGCATGGAAGAATTGACTAGAAACAGTGGCTGTTATTTATAAAGTGCTAATACAATGAAGTACAATATTTGGGATTTTGGCTGATTAATTTGAAGCACATGCTTCTTTTAACAGGCATCAGTGTTTCACGGTTCACATATTAAGCTGACCAACATTATATGTAGTGTGCCAAACGGATAAGCATTCTCTGCAGCTGACAGTCTGTTTTAAAAAGCAGACACACAAGTGAGTACAGGTAATTTCATATTTCTGAAACACTGCTAGGATCTTCTGCTGGAATTGATGTTAATGAGGAGAAATCCTGAAAAACTTTCAGATCCTAAAATTTGTAAGGTGCTTTCCTGATCTTTCCTATACTGGTATAAATAAAGAAAAACTACACTCAAGTCATTGGGCTTGTACTGCAGTATAACTTGTGGAACTGAAATCTGCAGATCAAAATCCACTTTATTATCTGTACAATATTTGTTTATTGTTTTGACATCTTTTCAGAACTATTGGCTTTCAAGCTTCCTAGGTACAATTTGCGTTGATTTCATTGAGGTAATAGTTTCAGCCTGCGTCTTCTGACAATGCCATCCAGAAATATAGACTGTTAAGTATCAGTGAAAAACACAAAAGAATAAGTATAGGCATACCAATGATGAGGTAAAAGCAAAACACTCAAGCTGAAATGCAAAAAAGCGTTTGAATACCCCTAGCTAGAGGCTTCTAGGTAAGTATGCAAATTCTATATGACTACAGAATCAGACAGGTCCTAATAGGATGCAGAGAAAACAAGAAGCCATGTAAAGTAACCAGCAGGGGAACTGGCTGATGGTAAGTATGTGTCAAATACCTCTTTTCACATAGTTTTCACAGCTTGGAAGACTGACTTTAATCTATATGCCTATGCTTTTCTTTTAAGATGTATTTTCCATTTTAAATGTAGGTGGTCACTTTTAGATGATACTTAGAGCACTTATGCAGCATGTGAATCTGTGTTCACATCCCAGTCTTTTAACATGCTAGAAACTTGGCCCAGTTTTCAGACTGTATGCTGTTCTAGAGAGATATCTAGTGAGGCTGTTACAGTAAACAGAAAAACAGAGTTAAAGACTGATTGAATAGGAGGGAGTCTAGGCGATCATAGACCTGTAGTGTAGGGATTTGGGTGTTGCCAGAAAGCAGGGAAACTCTTGTTTCAGTCGCTGCTCCATGGTGTATTCATGTGTTCTATGTGAACTTCACTAAACAGATACAATTTTTAAAGCATGGACTGGTAGCTAGGATCACAGCTCCCGGAGCTGAGAGTATTAAGTGACTGACTATTCTAGCCACAAGAAGGCCATGCCCTTTCTTGTGGCCTTGCTCTGGCATAAGTGGTCTTTAATTCTTCATTTTGCACATGGAAGAACTTCTGTAGAAGAGGTAGAGATCATTCATTTCCGTTTCCTCTCTCCATTCCCTCCCTCCATCACAATTGGCAAACTCTGCAGGGAGATGGGTGAAATGAATATGAATTCCATGAAGGACTGGAATGAATGGAACCACAGTTTTCCAGGACTACAGTGGCCTCAGCGCTAGCTAGAAGTGCATCTTTTTGATTATCCAGTGGAATTAGAACATGAGAAAGTAACAGCAGAGAGTTGTCGGGAAGGCAACAAGAAGAAGGGAGATCTTATTGATGCTCATCATGTGCCTGCAGTTCTAATTTTGTTTGCTTATTTTCTCTTTCCCCACTGTCTCATCATTACTTCATAGGAACCAGGCAGAAAGTAATGGACCATGTGAATAGCAAAAAGAAGTTAATTTAATGGAAGCTAGGACTGAAGCATTATTGTATGAGTCAGGAAGGAGAATTCAGGTGACTGCATGAAAGCTGGTAGAGAGATAGGAGTGAGAGGATTGAGAAAGGGATAGGCAGTGCAAGGCTGAGATATTTGTTCTCAATTTTTCATATTATCCTGCAACTTGTAGTCTAGACTTTGGCCACCAGGGCAGTTCAAGAGAGAAAAATTATAGCTAGATGATCAAAATCAGTTTTATTTTGAAGAAAATAAAGAATTTTTGGGTAGAATTTATTCCTCTTTTATTTATTTTTTCCTGTTTCTCTGTCTGTCTGTGTCTATTACCTGCCTCCTCCGCGCCTTAGACTCCCCATTGGGATTTTGTAGATCGTGTAAAGCTCCTTTCATTAATAGCAGCTCAACTTACCCTGATTATAGTATCATCTGTTTAGAGTGCTTGGCCATCAAGGATATTATTTTAATAATGATGCACTACCCATCTTACAAATATGCAGTTATTTGAGCAGCATTCATGGTTCTTAGTCTGTTTTTTTTTTTTTCCTACATTTTAAATTAGTTTTTTATTTTAAATAATTTAACTATCTTGCTTGAAAAAAACACTGCGTGGAGACATAGGCTCATTACCTTGATGCACCATCTGAGAGAAATCCCAGCAGTGAGGATGATGATGAAGGGTGTAATATATTATCTTACGAAAGGTCATTCTGATGTTGCTCTGCTCAGTGCTACCGTCAGGAAGTCAGTGCTCCCACCAACATGCTGATAGCGTGTGGGTGTAGGTGTTGATAGATAGGCTTGGATGCTTCTTCAGATTTCTGGAGCAGTGAAGAAAATATTTTTAATTGGAGGGGCACCAGCTCTAGTCTTGAAGCTCTGTAGACACTGATTTTTGTAACAATAATATGCTGAATATATTGTGAAGTATTTCTAAGTGGCACTAGGCAATGCCAGACTTCCATGTTCAAGGGACTGCTCTTAATTTCAGTTTGAAAATGTTGTAGGTATACTTGTGTGTGACATCTGACAAAGTACCAAGCAGAGGATAAAAATCTCTGTCCCTAAGTAGCTTGAACATGCAAGATATGTTTTTCTCTGTCTGTTGCTTCCTCCCTAGAGGAGAAGAATGCTGGGAGGTGAGAGAGGGGGACATTAACATTATTTTATCACCAAAATGATGGCTTTCTAACAGCTTGCTTTTCTACATATCTTGATACTTTAGTGCTTTTTTTTTTTTTTTTTTGGTGTATCAAGTATTATATGAAAGTGAAGTGTTATCTGCAACATAATCTTTTTTACCCACTAGCAGGAAATTTGAGCTTCCCCCAAACTGTTCAAGGAATANTATATTTTTGTTTTTTTTTTTTTTTTTTTTTTTGGTGTATCAAAGTTAAACAATTATTCAGACCCCATTCCTGAAAAGGTTGTTCTTAGTTGTGCTTATATCTTGAGCTCTCAAGACAGTGGTACCTCTGTCATGAATGAAATGCTAAAAATTAAATATTTGTGTAATTATTTGCAGCAGTAGGGGTAGGCAACACCAATGCTTTCCTTAGCTGTTCTGCAACCACTGTGAAGCCAGATCAGTCAGGTATTTTATTTTAATGAAGACATTTTTTTTTTTTCAGACCTGGTTAGAGAAGCAATGAAAATTCCATCTATGACACTTCTGATCTTTCAGAGTATACCAGATGTTGTCCAGCAATTGTTGCAAAATATACTTTGACCTTTACAAGCTTTGTCTGACTGACACTAAAGATCAGGCAGTGGTCCTGCCTATGTAATTAAATACAGTTAGTGCAAATATATTATGATCTGATATGCATTGCCTGTGGTTTCATCTCCTTCATTGCTTCACCTTCAGAAGTGGTATCTTCAGCCAATCACCTTTTAATTAAAAAATTTGTTTAAATTTTCTTTCCCTGAACAAGAGAAATTCTTATCCTAAAATTACATTCCCTTCTTCTCTCCCCTCCCACCTCTTTTTTTCCTTTCCTTTCCTTTCCTTTCCTTTCCTTTCCTTTCCTTTCCTTTCCTTTCCTTTCCTTTCCTTTCCTTTCCTTTCCTTTCCTTTCCTTTCCTTTCCTTTCCTTTCCTTTCCTTTCCTTTCCTTTCCTTTCCTTTCCTTTCCTTTCCTTTCCTTTCCTTTCCTTTCCTTTCCTTTCCTTTCCTTTCCTTTCCTTTCCTTTCCTTTCCTTTCCTTTCCTTTCCTTTCCTTTCCTTTCCTTTCCTTNAGTGTACTTTTCAACCAGATCAGCATGTGTTACATTAGGTGGAATGAGTATACTTAGGGACTAGAAGTTGTTTACATGATCCTCTCATGATACAACTATTAAAACAGGATTCTGGGTTTTGAGTTTAAAGACCATGCCCAGCCTAACTCAATGGCAAACATATTAGAGAACTGATGTCAAAATTAGGAAATTTTTTGACTGAGGTACACAGTAGAGAGAGAATTGTACATAGAGCAGCTTGAAATTCAAATTGAGTGGGTATGCAAAATAAACTTGAATCAAAATTTACAAGAGCCTCTCTTTTAGAGAGACGGCATTGCTTAAAGTCTCCAAGTCTGTCAAATAGTCCTTCTCAGTGGGTACTTCTGTCATTTATTTCTGAGTCAGTGCAGTGGGGAAAGCGGCAGAGAAGAAGGGCAGTATGGTTTGTTGATGTCTTCAGCACACAAAGTGGCTGCAGTGCAGAGAGCACTGCAGCGCTGCGTTGGTCACCAGTTCTCATGCTTTGAACTTTGTTTCCTTTCCCTGATTTAGGATGCTCTCTAGCTGACCTGACCACCTGTCTGGTTTCTACATTGTCTTTCTCAGACCAAACAGAGCTATGTGAACTGTCTCATCTTCTTCTGTAGCTTTTATCAAGAGCAATTAAAGTTTGTGGTATAAGTGGAAAGAAATTAAGGAGGAGGAGGAAAAATATGAAAAAGCTTCTTTCAGAGCAGCATTTGTTTTGGTGAAGTTAAAGTAGCCATGAAAATATGGTTGTAGAAGCAGCAAGCTTTGAGATAATAGAAACAAATTTTTTTTTCATGTAACTTAATTATGTTATTTGATTTAACAACTTTGGAGAAAGGAATTTTTGAATGGATAGGTGTTAGCTGGAGAGAATTCCTGTGGAGTTGAGACAGAAACTGCTGTTTAGTGCCAGCAAACGGAGAGAGATCAGTAGGATGTACAGTAAGAAGGTTGTAATGGGCCATAAAACTAATGTCTTTATTGAGTCCATGATTTTTAGTATCCATTAGTTACTGAGTTCTTGGATTAGCTCAGGAAGGTATTCTATAAATCTTGTGTAGGGATGAAGGCTGAAAGGTCATTGGGGAGGGGCTGTTTGGTGAAAATACTTTCTTGCTATTAGCTTTTTATTAGATTTATTAGATTTTTATTGATTATATGAATTCATTTCGGCACAAAATATCTGAATTGTGTTTTAAATGGTTGCCATGAAGACACTGTCCTCAATATTCACTAGATGGTAAAATAACATCTCATAATGTAACAGCATCACAGTGTGCCTTAAAAACATATAAACCCAAAAATGACTCCAAGGGGCTTTTGGCATGGGCTTATACTTCCTCACCCTGTTATCAGGTGCTGAATTTGCTCTAGTAGCTGAAGTCTCCCAGATACCCAATGACGGCATGATATTAAAAAAATGAAAGGGTTTTGGAGTACTCTGGAGAAATAAAAGTTTTAAGGAAAGTTAATAGGTTTTATCTGGACCTTTTGTCAGGTCTGAAAATGAAGAAGTAAACTCCTAAGTGAAGCATCATCAGACACAGCTGTTGGCAGAGTCAGTGTTGCAGCTCTGCCACTGACAGGCCCTGCTCTCCCCTGCTGGCTTGTGGCCTTACCTCTTTCCTTGTCCCAGCTTGTCTGAATCCCTAGGTGAGCTGAGCCAGCTTACTATAATGACAGAAAACTATTTAGATGTCTGTGATTATGTTTTCCAATTCAGTAGTTATGGATTTCAGTTTCTATGACCATCTTTTAGTGGTATTTTGTAGTGACTACTCTGGTGCGTAGAAGTGAGATTAAAGGGCTGGAATGTTCATGAACACTGAAGAGTGATTAAGCCACCAGAAAACGAAGAGCTGTAAAAATGTTAGGCTGTGAAGACTACAAGGAGCTTAACAGATAGTCCTCTGCCACTGCTAGCAGGAACTGAGGGAAAACCCCATTTTTTTTTTTTGCTTTAAACACAATTTGTCGTTAACACTGTTTCTTAACGGCTTCAAGAGAAATTGCACACTTTTACTCTCCAGGAGCTTTTAGTTTGCTCTTTAAGGTCCACAAGGCAAAAAAATGCTGGCAGACCTACCACAATGAACAATCTTTCAAGAACTACCAGTAGAAATTGCCCTCAAACATTTCATCTTTTGAAAAGCCAGCTTTCCTCTCAGAGAGGACAGGCATTCTATTAGCTTTAAAATATAACTGGCTCAGTTATTGCAACAAATCAGGTGTCTGGTGGTAGGCACAGGAAACGCAAGCTCATATACAGAGCCTCAGCCCTTGGAGTAATTCTTGTTCTTGTAAGTATGTAAGGCAGGCTGGACTGCTTTCATGGCATGAGGTGTTATTCTGCTGGTTAGTGACACTCACAGTATGTTTTTTATTAAAAAAAAAGAAGTTAAGTACAGTTAAATACAAATATAGTAAGTGTCAGGAGAATGGAGTGCTTGGAACTGTAAAGCAACTGTAACAAATTAGGTTATATTTTCTTGACTCCTCAGATAACCTGAAATAGGAATCCTGAATAACAGAGTTTGTACTGGGCAGCTCAGAATTAATTACAAAGTCCCATTTCTTGAGTGTGTCTGTTCAACATGGAGCTTCAGAGACTTTGCTGCGGAGAGGCCTTTTGACACATGTAGGCATTTCACAGCGAGTGACAGCCAGGTCCCTTCTCTAAACATCATTTCCATTTTGAAAAAGAGGAGAAAAACTAACTGTTCAAAATAGATGTATGGTTCTAGAGGCATAATGCCGCAGGGGAGGGTGTTTGCGTTTATATCGCTTAAGAAATGCTCTTGGTCATAACCCTGGAAAATCTTAAAATCATGGTTTTAGAATGCACAGGGAAACTATTTTAGCTAGGCTTCAGGAGCAGGTTGGCTACTGGGAGTGTAGACCTTAAGAAGCCAATGTTATTATGTTCATAATAACAAGATCTTCATAACATATTTTCCTCTTCATATTGCTGCTAGACTGACTTATAATATTATAAGCTACCAGAACAAAAGATGTTTCTGTGTTTAAAATATAAACTTTGTTGTGTAATGACTTACCACTAAATCCTAATGCGTTTTTGTTTTGTTTTGTTTCATTTCATTTTGTGGCTCATTTCTTGCTCTGCACTCCCAAAGATCTTCAACTCTCCACTTGCTTTCTGAGTCACGAATGAATTTTTAAAATAAGCACTTGTACTGTGAACCATAAAGCAAAATACAGAGATGGAATCAAAAGAAGAAGGTAAATTACTTTTAGTGTTCTGCAAAGAAACTTTCACTTGGCTTTTCCTGTTGTTCTGAAATTGTGAAAATCAATATAGAAACATATATTCTGAAGGCAGGTCATCTGTGCACTGGATGTTTGTAACAGTGAGCTTTGAAGGGGATACTTAAGCCCCGCCTGACATGAATCTACAGTTCTTTGCACTGTGTCCCCATGAAACTACATTTTAGCTGTGCCTATCCATCTCAATGGCTATTACTTTTTACTGTCAATATGACACAAGCAAGATAAAAGTCAGTTAGCTGTACATGTCTATTATAAGCTTGAAACCTCAGAAAGTGTTTTTTTTCAGGATAGAATGGATATGTCATCCAACAGAAGACCCACAAATGCTACTTTCCTGCTATGTAAACCTGAAGTTGCCTTTTAGCTTCCCTTCAGTCAATCCATTCCTGACTATCTTTATTTTGAGAATCTCTTGGCCATTCAACATCACTGAACTGAGGAAAACAGGCTTGAAAAGTGAGGGTAGAACTTACTCTCTTCCTTAAGAAGAACTCTTCCTTAAGAGAAGGAAGCAGTAGACGGGAGTGCTGATATGCTCCATATCCTAACATGAGAAAATCGCGGTATGTGTGCTCTATTATAAACTGTGTTATAAGCCAGGGTAAAACTTGCCGGTTTTAAACTGACAACATGAAAATAAAGAAGAGAATCATGTGTTCTGTGAGGAGACTTCAAAACATGTGAGTGGAAATTACCGTAATAAAATCTCTGTTGTGAAGGTGCAAAGCAGAATAAAGAAAGAACCTGGGGCCACTTTGGTCTGGCTGGGAGAACGCGCAAGCAGGTGTGTGAGGCCCAGTGCGGGCAGGAGCAGATTGCTGTGTGCACCGCAGACTGCAGCTGTCCAGGGCTGCCAGCACAGCTGATGAAGCCTGCTTTCCTGCAGGTTTTTGAACATCCTCAGGTTCAAAAAGTGCAGGATGAATTTTGAAAGTTTTCCTGAAATTAGGGTGTATACGAACATCTTCTTTAAAGTCTGTTCTTTCACAGGACTACTTTTCTGTGTTTAACAACCTGGCTTCATGAAATGTTTAGAAAACCGTCTTGGAGACTCTTTTTGCTAAGTTGCTTGAAATTGGCAACAGTTAGAAAAATGATTAACAGGGAACACAGATACGCACCTACTATGATAAAATTGTTGTGCTAATATGCATACTGCTGGCCCTCATTGAACAAAGTTTCCAGTTTTTCACCGGCTTGTCACCAGTTTTTAACTTGGACTTCTTCCCCTATATTTTACATCTCTTTTTGTGACAAACCCCATTAACTACTTGTGGACTCACAGATGATGAATGTGTGAGGAACTAGATGTTTGTATATTTTCTTTTCAGTTATATCTTTTCTTTCCTGAAATTTGGGGCTTTACTGGAACTGTAACCATAAAATAATGAAAACGTATTAGGGCTATAAATATATGCTGAATATACTAGCAGAAAATACTTTGCCCTGGAAAAAATATATACCTAGCAGTTTGTTGGCTAATACAGCAAAAGTTCATTTTGAGTGAGTTTAAAGAAGAATTGTGCATGAAAAGAGATTAATTTTTTTTTTCCTGAGGTGCCCTCCTTTCATGAGGTTTTTTTTTCTTAAATACCTGTCATCAAATACAATCTGATATATTCCCAAAGCAAATCAACTGTATTTTTAAAAGTCAAAGTGTAACTTGTCATCTTTCTGTTTTAAGCAGCATCTCAGAGGGGACCAAATTTTATTACCAAGGAAGTACCTGAGTCTTCTCAAACTTAACTAACTTCATAAAAATTGATGTCTTACAGAATCATCCTTGCCTCCAAAGGCATCTATGCAGAGATGTTCCTACTTTCTCGCTTTATCAGTACTTCAAATGTGCTTGCTGGAAGCAATGCTTTTGCAAGAAGGATATGTAAAAGGAATGGCCTCTTATGTTTCTTCATGTCTGTACATGGGAGTCTGTGCAGGGATGCTGCTTAGCTGTTGTCTAGCTGTTACCAGGCGGGACAGAACACTGAATCATTCAGTGCTGTGTAAGTTAGGTTACTGTGTCCAGTGTTGGAGCCTGTGTTGGAGCTTTTGGTGTTTTGTGTGTTTGTTTTTAATGGTTTATTTTTTTAATCAGTGTCTTGAAAGAAAATAACTGAGGTCCTGAAATAACATGGGAGAGATTCCTTTGTCTCTATTAAACCCTTTTTCAATTACTGGTACTTTAAAGTGCAACAGCAGTGGTAACAGCAATGCAGAAGTCTTATCCGGGAAGGACTTTCAGAAGTATTTCAGCTGTCAGTTCTTATAGGTGCTGTTAGTTGTTCTGTCCCAGGAGATTACCTGCAGCTGAAATTGAAGGTAAATTTATGTGTATAGAGAGTGGTTTGGGGCAACTCTTCCAAGGAGCTCATGGAGGCTGCTCTCACAGAATAATACATATTTCAGTTGATGTTAGTTAATACTGTTGCTTTATAAAATGTCTGGATTTTTTTTGTTTGTTTGTTTTTGTTTTTAAAGTCAAATGGAGGATCTTCTAATTTATTTTTTGTCCCGGAGCAAGGTCATATTTTTGACATGACTCTTAATGCAGAATTTTGTTGGAGAGGAAAATTACTGAACTGGAACTGTGCATGCACTGGGTGGCCTGGAAAGAGGGTATTAATTTCCAACTATGGGCTCAGTCTTAGCTTGCTATTTCTGAATTGTGTGCTGTCATGTGTATGGAGATGTGCAATAACATAGGGAAATATGCAGATGAGAGCAAACAAGTAATAATTACTTGAGCAAGAAGAAGAAATGGAAGTGATAGAGCAGTAGACTCTTCATCAGACTCACAGAACCAATGTCTTAGATGTTCCAAAGGGTTAGCAATACTGTAATTGGAGCCATCAACATCTTTTTTATATTCAGTCCCTCATATTAATGGTAATTGCTGCAGCATCTTTTTTGTTTGTTTGTTTTTTAAGGAAAAATAAAATCTTTTGTCTGAATATTTTTAAGATGGCAAAAGAAAAGTGGCATTGTTTGAAAATCCCAGTGGTGTCATAATGAGACTTCACATAAACATTAGATCAAGCAACCACAAGCAGTCTGTGAATTATTCTGGGAAGTTTTTAAACGTGGGATACATGACATTATTTAAGTATTTATAAATGTCATCTGATCTGTTATAAGGAAAGCTAATAGACAGTATTGCAGGAATTTCAGCTCCAAAAAACAATTGCTTCTGTAATCTATTTCTATAAAATGGGCAAAAGTGGAAGCAGATGTACTATGGGTCAATACCAGTGAAAGGCCTCTCTGCAGACAAAAGATTCACAGTCCATTAAGTTTCAGGTCTGCCCTGATATGGATTCCTCTGATGTATTACTATTATATCCTATTTTTGTTGACTCAGTTACTAAGTCAGCAAAACCAAACGTTTTGGCTTGTGTCCCAGCATTGAGCTGTCTATGGAGGATACGTGTTTGCCTCCACCACCATGACAGTAATGAGAAACTGGCATTAGTCTGATTTGCATAATTGTACGCTTCTAACTTAGACTCTGTGTCAGTAGGAGACAACTTATTGTGGTGATGCTCACTGCACATTATTCGTTTTGTGCAATCAGCATTTATTTATGCAAATTTCATCATTACAAGAGGTCATTTTCCAACCTTCTACCATGAAATCACTTTCTCTGCCCATGAATAGTAAGGAAACACCATAGGAGAGCAGCCAGGTGTATTTGTCATTCACACTCATTGGCCAAGACTCTGCAAAGGGTTTATTGTGTGTATGCATATGTTTTTAAAATTATGTTTTATGAAAGATTGACAGCTATGATGACAAAACTAAAATTTGATAGACTACATGTGATTATTTTAGACAAATGCTGTCAAAAAGGCACACACAAAACCCCAAACAAAACCAACCCGCTGTCTCACTAGTTCTGAGAGTTTCTTTAAGAATAATTTATAGACTGAAAAAAATATTTTGTGTTCCCCAGATGATCAGTGGAATGTTTTCTGTGATAAGAAGCAGAACCCCGTAATTTATTCATGTGAGAGATAAAAAGACAGAATAACAAACTAGGATGTCCCACTTGTAGCAGCAACCTGAAATAGCAATAAATGTTGAAAAAGCTTATTAGGATCATTTGGATCTTAAGGATTCATGAACTAACCTTCAAAACTGTCTTGACAAAAATGTTTCCAAGGTCACATTGTTTATCTTACCATTAGTGTTAGAGGACCCTCTTAAGGTTTAGTTTGCAAGTAACTGAAATGACACCAGAAATTACACTTTTCCCTAGACAATCACTTCTAAGTTTGAAAAGAGTTAGAATATGTCAGTGCTTAAAAGGTAGCAGGAAATTGCACAGAACAGGTAATTTGGGGGCTAGCCGACTCTGACAGAGTGATGAGTACTTAACAGATTGTATCTTGACAAGAGGCACAGACAGTTTGCTGGACTTGCTACCATGCAAACTATTGCTGAAAGGAAAAGAATGAGAGCCCAAATATGACTTTACCTTTTATCTTACCAAGAATAATGCATACGAATCCTGGAAATCCAAGCAGAAAAAATGGCTGTACTATACCAGCAGTTAGACTAAAGTCATATTATAAGTATATGGAAAACAAACCCCACAGGTGGGCCACATTTACAAGGAATGATTGAGTTTCTAATGGTCCTTTTTATGCCAAAAAATCTACAAATCAGATGTTGTATCACACAGAAAAAAGAAGTACATTTTGAAGGAATGTAGTTTAAATCTGTTTATACACTTACTAAGAAAGAAGTTTTCTAATTGACAAGCACATACATTTGGGAGAGAAATTTCTATCCACAGGTGTGCATCAGATGATTAGTTCCTAAATATTTTTACAGTCCTTGCTTAATGTGCAAATATAATCCGCTATCCCAGCATACCCTGCTCTATGCTTCTTGAGTGAAAAGGTTTTTAAGGAAAATTCAGCTGGACAGCCAATGCTGTATGATCCTCAAGTGGTAAATGAAGCTATGTGAGCACAGAGTTTAGTAAGAATCTTTGTATCATTTACTCACAGTTAGTTGACATGCTGAATTAAGATTAAAAACTGTATAGTTAGGACTTTCTGATATTTCTTTGATTTTTTTTTTTTTTTTGGTTATGAGCTAATTTGGAAAGAAGTAAAGGGAGCTGAACTGAAAGAACCATAATAAAATTATTCAAGAACAGAATGAGAAAGGGAAGGAGTACCAAAAGAAAAAGATAAATAATACTATGGAAGAAAAGTGAAGAAAAAGGCTAGAAAAATATACTGCAAGATACAAAAAGTCTCAGTGATGGAGAAGAATAAAAAAATGAGTTTCTCAATAAGATCCAGTGGACATAGAACAAAAAGACCCAAATCCCAAATCACCCAGAGTAAAAGAGGTCCAAACGATATGGACCTATTAGATGCATATAAAAGACAGAAATACACAAAGTGGAAGTAAAGCAGATACTCATCTACAATATTTGCAGAGTGTTTATGCTAGGCAAAGCACAGGAGATGTAGCCTTGAACTAGCAACAAGATGAACCCCAAGTAAGTACCATGAATGGATGATTAAGAATGGAAAACGTAGATGTATGATAATGAAAGGACAGCTATTTGGAGACTGAAAAACATACAGTATATTGAACATTTTTGGGAAAGTATTTGGAGAACCTGAGACATGGAATTAAATACTCTTATGAGGCATATTTGCAGGACCTGATAGACCCTAAATGGGCAGCTGAAGGGCAGAGGCAGGAAAAATTGACAAGAGCAGCCTGAAGAGCAAACAGTTGCATCTGGAAGAAATGAAGGGCAGACTTTTCTCTAAAATTTCACTTTGAAAGTAGCTTTCTTCAAACAGAAGAAAAACCCTAACAACATTATTCTTTCTAATTTCACTTTTATGTTACAGAACTGCTTTAAGTAACGAACAAGAACTTCCTCCCTTTGTTAATTAGATGGATGTATCATATGCAAAACCATTCCTTATGGATGCTTTGATTTCATGAGGTCTTACTTCACTTATGAGCAGCCCCAGGCATGGCAATGATAGCTAATGAATGCTTTTCCTGCATTGCCTGTGAATGGTTATTTTGTCTATTCACTCTTCTTGGACAGAAGAAATCATAATGCAACAAACTGGAGAAACTCAAGTGTACCCTTTGCTGGTAGATGACAAAGAGTTCTTGCAGTTTATCTTGAAACTAATAGATAGTCTTTAACTCTCAGATTTTAATCTCATGTCACGTTGCAGCTAATACAAATAGGAGGTGAATTATGTAACCTAACTTCCAACTGTCACATCTCTAGCCCAATTAAAATAGTCAGTCTGGGGTTTCAGCATGGTTCTCATCTGACAGGCATGGCACCAGACTTGCTTGTCAGAATTCAAGAGAAACATTTCTGTAGAAGACGTGACATATCTGAGTTAAAAATTCCAAAGGTTAGTCTGTTTTATTCAGACTAAGACTTTTTGTTTCCTTCCGTCGTACCTGAGTTTGTGGAGTTTTACTGACTCACAGAACAAGCTCTCCTATAAGTATTCTAGTATTTCCTGACGGTGGCTAATCCGAAATAGAGTAAAAACATTTTGTCAAAAAAATTAGAGATTACGAAGTGAGTAAATCACAGAGAACAGATTTGTTCAGATGTGCTGTTCACGGATATGTATGAAAATATATGTCAAATTCTGAAGCTGTATTTATGCCATAAATCCTTGCAGTCACTGCTTAGATTCTCTGATAACTGGATATGGATTGTCAGGCAAATATATGGAGAAGTGGAGAAGACTGGGGGGTCTCAAAGTTGGGGTTTGATGTCTGAAGCTGTGCGAACTCTGATTATAGTCTAGTGTTTCAGCCCCAGCCTGTCTCTAATTTTATACCTGCTCTGTATGTATGTAGTATGGAGTACTCTTTCTATTAAAAGGCATCACGTGAGGTACGTATTGCTTAGCAGTCATCCAAACTGTGCCAGTGGTTTTCTTTTATCTAAATCAACAGCATGTGTAGATCCTTGTTGCAGATTTCAAATACCCTATGCCAATGATTCACACAAGGCAATAGCCTGTTTGTTGAAAAGAAATCTATGGCCATGGCAATTATGATGTAGCTGAACTGTTCTAATGGTGAAGTGTCTTTGATTCTATATAATAAAAACCATGCAGCCTTGCAAATATTTATTAAAATGTTCTAAAATGTATTATAACTATTGATTTGTGAATGGGCAGAATGAAAAATGCAGAAACATTATACAAGGTTCGGGAGAATGCCAACTACTTTGAAGTTTTGTTTTAACTTCTGCAGTTACCTTTCCAAACTCCGCTGGCACCCGGTGGATTTGATTCAGATGCTGAGGGCTGAATTCACCTTACTTGTCTTCAGCCATCATAAGGTAGCATTTAATCAAAGTTTATCACCGGGGCACTTTTTATGGTCAATGGAGAGAGGAAATCATGTTCTGCTGATCTTTTGTTGTCACCTACCTGTTCCTCCAGAGATGCTTGCTTTTCACATTTTTTTCACAGAGAAGACCTAGATGATTAGCTTACAGTAGGTGCTTCAATTTCATATAGTTGATGTTAGCCTAGGGAAGTCTGTGCCAAAGTGGACAGCACCACACATACACAATATACGTTGTACGTTTCACCTTTGCAGAAGAGGTTTAAAAAAATGTTCATAGGCTTCAAAGTGTGTGACTGCACCTCAAGTTTACACAGATGAGTTAATGTCAAAGCCATGTGTTAAGTAAGTACTTGGATCATTTATATCATTTCTTAAAAAAGGAAAAAACCACAGTAATTATAGACCTTTGTATCCTTTGCATTGGGGAGTTAATGGGGGTAAAAATATTCATCTGGAAAATACCTAACATAGGCTGGATTTAAGAACTGAACATTAAATTTTGTTCTTTTGTCTTCTCTCAATTTGATTGACTCTGATAGAACACAATCAGATAATTGAAAATACGACTTGCAAAATTGTAAGTTTGAGAACAAACCTCTGTTTTTTGCAGAATAATCCCTGTAATGTTTACTTATATCCACATGATTGAGGAATTAATTCACATTATCATTTAACTTCCATCATTTAGTACTTACAGGCAGCAAAATGTGGTGGTCCTTTCTATAGAAGTGCATCACCACAAGCTCTGACAGATTAAGTGCCCACTTTATAACCGGTATCTTCACTAGATCATGACAGATCACTGTGCTTTGGAAGCACTTTCTTAATGACATGATTTACAGCTCACTAAGGGGAGCAGAGGAAGAGACAAAGGGCTGTTATGGAACATGCTGCTGCAAGTGAGTAATGCAGTGTAAATGTGGGCTGGTATGAAACTACATCGTCATGGGCATTTGTAAAATTGTCAATATCCGTCAGTTAACAAACCAATGTTTCTGGTTCACTGAACACTGGTAAATGAGACACCTTACACATCGATTCTGTATTTTCAGTAAAAGGTATGTTTGTGTTGTTCAGTGTCACTGAACAGAGTATCATGTATGTTCGCTGACCTTTTAACCAATACAGTAAGTTTAGTCATGTTAATGCAAGAAACAATGTTCTTATAGAGAAAGAATTCAGGTGAAGGACTCAAGCTCCTGGCTGATGACAAGTTTTTGTTGCCCCAAGCATGCACAGCCTGCATGATATAGAATTTACAACAATGAAACTTTAAGTAGCTCTAGTTGCAAAAATGGCTGTTTAAGTTGGTATCATAATAAATCTTTCAATCTTAAGTTTGCAGAGAATTAAAAGACATTACTTTCCTGAATTCTGTTACCTTAACTGTAAATTTAGTTTTGGTCAGTCCTTCCTTTTAAAAACTGTACTCCATCCTTTTGCAAAAGAGGTTCAATGTAGCTGTTTACATAGAAAAAGTGTAATGATTTAATTCATGAATTGTCAGAGGTAGTATGGGTTTCTGCCTTTTGATCCTTTTGCAGTCCTGCAGGTATTGAACAATATGCCTGGCTTATGTAGGGAAAGTTACTGTAGCAGTTAGGCTGTTCCTTGTGATCTTCAACTCTTCTTTTGCCTTCAACCTGAAGACCACCTGTGGAAAAGCCCCCATTTAAAGGGGAGGCAGCTGATAGTATTTATGGAAAATGTGGGAGATTCTGCAACACTTTACTTGAGTTTGCAACATGTCTTTTCCCCCATGTATTTACTGCCTTGAATTTTGCTTCAAGTCCCAGAAGCATTGGCAGAAGCTATTCACTGGTCCTTGGCTCTGTTACATGCTCTATCAATTCCTCCAATTTCCAGGTTGCTAAGAATGACCAGACAAGATGTTGCCAATGTTATCATGATAACTTCTGCCTGGAGAACACAGTTTCATTACCAGGACTTAATGCTCCTAATAATTTACCTTCCAAGACCATGACTGCTACTGGATATTGTAGGACAAGGGCATCATCTTACATCCAAAGGCAGCTTTCCTTCATCTCATATTCCAGATGGATATCAAAAGAGGTCATATTCTTCAAATGTTCAGATGTTAGTGCTGATACAAAACTGCATTGCTAAGTGGAAAAGATTGTGACTTCATAAGAGCAACATCAATTCCATGCTATTACTGCATAGACCCTGGTTTTGTAAGTCTGTTCTCTTATCAAGTACTTGGTACTTTCATTAGGTCTGTCTGTATCAGTTAGTGCTATATATTCATCTCACAGGCCAATTGATACCTTTTTAACTCTGTTGCCTTTAAAAGACTTTACAAGAATTGTTCTACCACCAGTGCAGATGCCTCCCCATTCTCATTTGCTCCTTGCCATATTGAACCATCTGAACAGCTAGTAATTCATTTGTTGTTACATATTAATATGACACCTTGTTAGGCAGTAGTTCTAAAACCTACTGGAATTGGGGAGATGCTCATGACAGAACCTCCCTCTAAAGTAATTTGAGAGGAATGCCTTAGGTCATAACTCAAGTCCTTAAACTTGTATAATTTCATGTTCCACTTACGCTAAGTAATCCATTTCTACAATTTTATCTTAAACTACTTTCTAACCACAATTTTTCTTGAAATGGGGCTTAGTGTTTGCTTGATTGTTGAAATGTCATCCTAGTTCAGCGCAAAGACTATCTAGTCAGATACCAGGTCGTGTTAAAGTTTGTAATAATGTAGTAATTTAGTTTTCCCAACTATTACCTTCAATATACTTGAAGTCGTCTTCTCTAGCACATCCTGCTATTTCTATTTTCTTTCTACTTATGTTAGTGTGTACAGTGTAGATACTTGGTGATCAGACCATACTTTATTATTACGCTCTTTAAACATTGATATCTGAGGTTTCATTCAGCAAAGGTACAAAACAAATTTTCTCGGATTAGACTGCCACCCACTGCAATGGCCACCATATCACTTGGGAATCAATAACTAGGAGTGTCCCTAGTTATTTTGTCACCTACTCCAGTTCCTGGCATTGTAGAGTTCTAGTGCATGGGATTTTGTGTAGCAAAGAAAATAAGGAACAGGTCTCCACTGCTGTGGTTTTTTTTTTTTTNNACCTGCCCCTTTTCAGGCTTATGGGATTCCTGTAGGTATTAACCCAATTTTGGTTAAGAGCATTTCTACTGAATTTCTCATTCCCATTAGCATTACATTCTTCGACCTGCTATTACTTCTTACGTATTAGGTTACATGCAATAGAGGCTTAGTTATTCCAAGATGGAAGCATGACAAGCAACACTCACTTCCACCCCCATACAGGAGAAAATGAATTTCTATAGTCTAAGAGTCTGCAAAGAACTCAGCAGATTTAGTTTGGATTTATTGTTCTTTATACACAAATTTATTCTTTTTATCATCAATAAACACAGTTTAGAAAGGTTCTTATCAAAATGAAATCTTGTGATTTTTCTTACTTTTCCCAATGCACTTTCCATCCTCCCTTGATCCATTGCTGGTAACAAACCATGGTTTGAGAAACTGCTGTGGTGGAGTCCATGACCTAAGAAAACTACTGGCCAAAATTGCTCTCCTTCAATCAAAAATAAAAACTTACCTAATTAATAGAGCAATTTAGGAATAATTATTTATGTCAAAGATTTTTGAAATCTTCTTCAGGCCCCTTCAGGGCCTGAGAAGGGCCCTGTCCTACAGAAAAATTGCATTTCTCTGTAATGACCAAAGTATACAATACACAAAAAGTGTTTAATGCTGGTCCCATGAATAGCAGAGAATTTCTTCCCTCAGAAGGTTGTGAACACATCTAGCATTTCACAGGAGGCACTCAGCATCTCACAGAATCATACCATGTGAGGGAATGTGGGAGTCTTTTGTAGGACATGGTTGACTTTACATAGGAATTCCACACAGTACTTACTGGAGTATCAATATAAAATTGTAAATGACCGATTCTGGTTTAAACATGGAATTTCAAACAAGCTCTGCTCTTGGCTGAGGAATGGAGGCTTTTGGACTGATGGTGGGGAAGGTGATGGACAGATATAATGCAGTAAGAATGGACAGAAGTAACGAAAATTTGAGCCCCATAATAAGCAGGATGTTTAAGCTATCTGAAATTGAAGGTCTGAAGGAAACCTTGCACTGGGAATGAAATCATAGAGTAAACCCCCCAAAAAGACTGTTATGTGTATAAGGACGTTAAAGAATACTGACTATACAGCTGGTCAAATACACAGTCAGTTTAAGCGTTTTGACACTGGGATTATCTTAAGGCCCATCTTTGGACACAATAGAAAAATGAATACTCTTTGAACTGTAAGGTGTTTTCATTTAATTTTTGCATCCTATTACGTCTATAACAAAGCTGAAGATCACATGAAGTATTATTACGGCTTCACCAAGAAGTCTGGTAGTTCTGCCCCCACATACTGAGCATCCTGGGGAGATGTTTCTCTTCGTGAAGGTGCTTCAGACTCAGTACTCCTGTGCCCTGCTAATGCCTGTGAAGTGTTTAGAATACATTTTGTTGAAATTAGTTGAATACACAAAATCAAAAAGAGCTGAAAAAATGTTAAAAGATTTATGAATACTGGTGAATGATCAGAGCACACAAAACCTTAGAAGCTTTCCATCTTATCTTACATATGAGCCTCCTTTGATCTTCTTCCTCTCCATCTTTTACATGGCTTTCTTGTGCTTTTATAATTGTTCTGCTAATATTGTAGGGGAATGAAAGAATCAGTCAAATTCCATCCAGGAGGTGGCAAGTTGCAAAAAATAAAACATCTATTTAATTTTATATACAAGTGTAATTCTTTTTTTTAAGTCTGTAACGATTCATTGTTATTGAGTTAAATAGTTTGTATAACTTGAGAGTCAAACCTTACACAGTTTTTGGGTAAGGAAAAGTTCGTGTGACTCTCTCTGTAGGCATTTCTTTTTATGATTAAATGAGAAGTTAAGGATTAAAAATGTATCCAACTTAAGAAAGAGATTATTATCCACTTCAAGAAAGTAACTTGTAAATTTAATGTCATTTGTCACTTGGTTAATTAAAAATAGACTGAAAACCACTAGTTATTAAAATATACTATATGAATGTAGTAATTTTATTATTGCTGTATAAAAAAGTAGGTCTGAAAGGTATTTGCATACAGCAAAACCGTGGGTGTAAGAACTGAAGGAACTAGCATCCCTTGCTCCATGCTTTCTTGTATTTCAACCTAAGACAAAGTCATACCATCGTATTTAAGGGTTTTTGAAGTCATGCTAGTCTAGAGGTATTAATTTCAGAAAACATTACCTTAATATAAAAATAAATGGATAGATCGTGGGCTTGTATGAGAAGTGTGTGGCTTATACTAGTAATCCATTTAACATACTCACGAAGAGTGGTTTGTTAACATCTGACCTAATTCCTTATGGAACTTTTAGAGTGACTCTAAGGGAGAATGAGATGATGGCTTTCAAAGTCAGTAGTGTTTCCTTGTATTTCTACCAAAAGCATTAGAAACTTCTCAGAATAAGGTTGTATGAGTTTCCATTCTGTCCCTCTTCAGTTGTGTATAAAACGTTAAAATTTTCACTTTAAAATTTTCAGAGTGTTCATAAACACTGTACCTATACATTAGATCATGATCAATATTAAGAAAAAAATCTTTTAAAAAGTATTCCTACAGTAGAAATTGAAGACTGCAATTTGTAATAAATGCTGGTCTTCACTGATTGGAAAGCAGGGCCTGCCTTTATCCTGTAGTAAATCTGGTTTGGTATTTGTTCCTCTTACTAATTTTTTATTACTCATACTACTGTGGTCATGAAGAGGTGTGCTGTGCTGAGCGCTAAGTGCTATGTAGGCATAGCACCTCAAACTGGTCCCAGACAGTTTGTGATTATCCTGGTTATCCCCACTTGCTGTGCTTTGGTTCACATCACAGAGCTCAGTATGTGTGAACCAGATTCCTTTTCAATGAAACTTAACCACAGGATTTGTTCCAGAAGTAAGCCTTGTACCCTCCAGCCACTAATAGGCATTCATCCCATGGCAGAAGCATAAAGGCAGTGAAGTAACCGTCTTCTCTCGTATCTAATGTGTTGACAACCTAGCGTCAACAGCTCTTTCACTCTGCAGATTCATTTCTTTTGCTCTGCACTACTAGACCTTTGGGATCAAAAGTATAAGAGGAACAGAGGGAGCATACAGGGTGTGCAAGTGAGCCAGAATTGGTCTCTTTGATAATGATTGCATACCAGCTTATTGTCAAAATTCTTTTATTACAAACAAAACAAAACAAAACAAAAACCATAGGAGTATTATGGAGGGATTTGAGGGAGGTTATCCTTACAGGGTGACAAAGAAGGACAGCAAAGAAGAAAAAAAAAAAAAGAAAATGCTTTTTAAACATCCAGGAGGCAATGGGCAATGAGTGGAGAGTCCTATTCTATCATACACACTGTGCACAGAGTAGGTTTGCACACAGATCCTCTAAAGAAACCGTTGAAGAAGTTAACTGTGCTTGCATGCAAATTGATGTATTACGAAAACCTCTCAAAGATGCCTTTACAAATTTCAGGGACACTGGAGAACTGTGGAAAACTCTAGTGGACTTACCCAGTGATCTACAAATATTATCTGTACTGCTCCTTCGGTGAGCCATGGCGTTCCTATGTCAAAGAAGTAGTCTTTGGAATGCTTAGGAGATCTATGTCACTGATCCTGGGGGAGGATGGTAGGGAACACTGCATTGGTTACTGAAGTGTTATTTTACATTCCTTAGTGTTTGATTGATATTAAACTGCTGCCTAGCACCTAAAAATCTTCATAGGAAGAGGTGAGAAAAGTTCCCTGAGGAGCTGGGGATCCAGCAGCGATGCTAGACAAAGTCTTCCAGTGTAGTTTGGAAACTCAGCAGCTGGGAAACATGCTGAAGAAGTTTTATTTTGAGGAGAGGTTTTTAATTAATTGCGCAATTAGAGTATTGTCATGAAACAGCTGAACAGTCCTCTTGAGCCTTGCCAGGTTTCCAAAGAACTAATCTCAGAAGCAGTTTCTGTTAAATACCATAGGAAATACTTCAATAATAGAAAGTTTAGCTTTCACATTAAAATATGCAGGAGGTGTTCTGATCTGCAAATTTAGCTCTGCATACTTGTATGTATGCCCTGCAAAACCCGTAGTATTGAGGTACTTGGTGCTGAGCTTTTTCTGGTGGCGGGGCGCGGGGCACACGCAGACCAGCGCATAAAGGCACCACCTTTTGTGTTTTACAACCTCAAGTACACATCGAGCATCTTGTAAAGGACAGTGTATGATGTGATTATGCAGACTTGTAAATTGCTACATTATTATTGTTCATTCTGAGTTTGCCTTAGAGTATTGCTTCAGAATCTAAGCTTTGGTTGCAAAAGTAATTAAGCCTCTAGCCCTTATGGTTACAAAGATAACCTTCAAAATGTCAAATGAACCTAAACAGATGAGTTGATGTCTGTCTGTATTTGCAGACTGCTTGAAACAGTAGCTTCAAGAAAATGATACTGTGTACTGCCCCTTTCATTGCAATGGGTCCTGCCTCCGACAGAAGCCTAACGCAAGCGATATTGTTAACTGTTTCACAGCTGGTAGGTTTAGCAGAAACAGCCAACCGAAGAAAACTTCTCTGTCATTTTTAGAGATATTGAAAATGAAATATAGGTTCCATTGGTACCACTGTTGTTTTTTTTTTTTTTTTTAAGCTTATCTGGGGTGGGGAAGAAATGATTAATTTGTTTGCTATGAATTTAAAATCACTCTTCTCATGGCTAAAATATTGAAAGAAGGTGATGAAATGATCTTCCCCACCCCCCTGACAAAAATGCCAAGTAGTGAATTACCGTCTCTGCTGTTCCCCATCCAACTGCCAAAACTCCTTCCTTCTCTTCAGCATCTTCTGTCAAGCAACTGATGTTACTGATTTTGATTTCTTTAGAATAAATGCTCTTCTGTCTCCCTTTGCCATCCAGTTGAGTTGCACATCCAGTAATAAAACAATTACAACAGGTGTTTGTAAAAAAAAAAAAAAAGTGTCAAAAATACCTATGGTAAAGAAGACATGGCACATACCCAGGAAAAGAGTATAAATACAAAAAGTTATTCTGGGAATTATTACAATGTAGCTAGAGTAAACTCACTGTAATACAATATGTCTGGATATTATTTGTAACCAGGTTTGTATTTTTGAATGTAATATACCTTTACTTGGAAAGTATTGTATTGTTGCTTGTCCATAACCCATGTAGAAAAGGTCCAGGTTAACAGCCTGCTTGCAGCCTGCGCTTAGGCCTTACAGAATGCTGGCTGGGAACAGTACGAGCAGGATGCGCTGCCGGCTGGTGTATTCCATGAAACTGAGTAGAAGCACTGAAGATCTGAAAGCTTCTGCTTGATACTGCTGCTTTAGAAGCCTAGTGAGGACTCATGAGAACTATTCATCTGTTTCACGACAATACTTTAATCTTGCAATTAATTAAAAACTTTTCCCAGTAAACAAGCATTCCTTCATCAGCCTGACATGCCATGCATGGAGAATAACAAGAATTGGCAGAGTCTTACAGATTTGTGACAGAATTCCAAACAATGCCACACTGATTATTTAGATCAGCATAGGGCTAAGCTTTAAGGTAATGCAGTGCTTAAACAAAAAGAAGGATCCAACCTCAAGAAATCCCCAGGACAGAATTCTAAGTCTGCATTTTTGTCTTGACAGCTTACACCAGTTGCATGAGACTTTATGAGAGGCATACAAAGACCACTATAATACCAGAAAGATTCCCACTGATTTTTAAATGAGATTGCATGCTCTTTGAGCTATGCAACATAGTCTTTTTCAGTGCAGTGTACCCAGTTCATTTGAGCTAACTTTGAAATTTTTCTTCAATGCAGAGAACTAGCTGATATGATAGCTTAGTATCAGATTGGTATAGCCTACTTTAGACTGTATTTTTCTTATTTTAATTGAAGGAAAGGTAACTTCTTACTCCTTTCTTATGTTTACATAGATGCTTTGAGTGAAAATAAGGCTGCTCCTACAGTCCAGAGCTCACTTTAACTGCCTGCCAAGAGTGCAGTTCTTCTTAACTTCAGCTTTAGTATCACTACTACTGATACTTCTAATGTCAGAAAAAGAGGCATTCCCTAGCACTGTACTTCATGCAATCATTGAAAGAACGAAATTCACTATAGAAAAAGGTAATAAGTGATGCAATAGAGATAAAATCCTGAAGCATTAAATTATAGTATGATAAATTATATTATAATTTCAGGAGTTCCTTCTAAAGTTCCTTTTCAAATAGAGATACAATCTAGGGGAGGTATGTCTCCTTTTAATATTTTACATTATCACAATGTGATATCATTTCACTCAATGAAAATCTCAAGTGAACAAATAATTTTAGGTCACTGTGTGTTGGGCAATGGTTGTTTCCTATAGGAACTCTGTGAACATGAAAACACTTTAACAAATATTATCAGTATTAGTCAGATAGTAAGAGCGATTGATGCTGTGTTTTGGGTATTTTCTTCTTCCAAACTTAAGGCAAGACCAGATGCAGCTGAGTCTAGGTTGATACTGTTGAACTGCACAGTTGCTTGTGTCATGCGGTAGGCTGTCTCAGTACTGGTTGTCTTAGTAGGGGAAATGTTGCAAAGCAAGTTTGTACCTACATAGTAACATTTGATTTTTCCTCAGGTAAACTGCCCTTTTGTCATCTGCAATGTTGAAATGAGTCTGCATAAATGATCAGGAAGAGTCCAGTGGATATCACTCTTAAGTTACACAATACTGTCACTCTGTTATTGATGGTGAAATTCACTTGCTGTGTGGCTTTTACTTGATCAGTTAACCTCTGCCTGCTTCATTTCCCCCCTCTGCACAATCAGAACACTAATACTTACTTTCCTTTGTAAAGTGCTTTGACATCTGTAGCCATAAAGCACTTCACAAACGTTTTCTCTAAAGACACACCTCATTTATGTAAGAAACATATTTGGAAGGCATGTGGAGAATTCTATGAGGGCAAAACAGAAAGATGAAAGAAGTACAGAGAGAAAGAAAACAAAGAATGAGATGAGTAGATTTGGTAAGCTTGCTGTGGTATTCGTTGGTGACTGAATTGTTCCATCTGTAAACCTGTATTACATTGCTGAAATATGATTTCATTAGATTATCTCTGACCCACACAAAACATTTAGTGTTTTGCAGTTTGCTAGATCAGACTTTACTGTTTAATGTGTTTTTCTGATACTTTGATAAGTTTTCCTTCAGTAAATCAACTCCAGCAGTTTTCACTTCTTCCCTCTCATCTCTCTCTGAAGTATGATTAATGTTGCTTTCCACCAATAAAGAGTAAATGTTTTGGGGACAAAAAAAAAAAAAAAAAAGANAAAAAAAAAAAGTAAAATAAATTTTGCCATACCAGATAAATATCATTTCGTTAATCATTGATGGTATATTTTAGAATGGTTTATGCTGTTACAGCATTTCACAAACTGTGAAATGAAAGAACAGGTGAAAACAGTACTTTACAGACTGGAAAATTGGATGGGGTTAAGTGATTTACGAAAAGTCTTATTATAGTAGTTATTGGGGTTTCTTTATTTGTGAAAAAGGGGGAGTTAGAAACATTTCACAAAGACCATCCATCTCTGGATTATCAATATTTTCTCTTCCACAGTTTAAGTTCAAACACAAAATTAGTCTAGGGCTTTTTTTAATTTTTTTTTTAATTTTTTTTTTTAATAAAAGCATCCTAGTTGAGCAAATATTTTTTTTTCCTATAGACTTTTAGCTCAAAAGTAATATTTTTCTCAGTCATTTCAACAATAGGTATAACAAATCTGATTGTAGACTTATATTTACCAATAAATTCTTGAGTACAGTTTTGTAAACATATGGGCTTTCCTACAAGGATATAAAATAACTAAGCTTTGTAATATAAAAGCATGTTACTGAGGGTATATACTCTGGTTATTATCCATTTTTCCAACAAAAAACTTCTACTTTCTGTTGCTCATTGTCATCTGTTTGTGAACTTAGTTGCTTCACGTAAGTCTTATTTTCATGTAAATATCCCAAAAAGCTTGCATGATTTTTTTTTTTCTTCCAGTAGCTGATATAAATGCCTTAGAGTCATCCTTGAAAATGTCTTGCTGTGCTAATGGACATTGCCATGATTTGTATTTGATAGGAGATTATGTTTTAAGTGAAAAAACAAGAAAGCACTGGGATAAAAACAACTACTTACCCATATTCACCCAGGGAAAGCTTAAAAACCAAACAAGTCCCAATAAACAAGTTAAGTTCTGTTTTACAGATCATCCTGTGTTACTTGCATGGCAGATCACCAAAAATCTTACAGACTTTCCAGTAATATAAAAAAATTTATATGAAGGAAGAAACATTATGATTCATTTTCACTGGAAGGTGAAAGTACAAGCTTAATGTTAATTGCTATGCATACCTTTCCTTCTTATTTGCTGGTTGAGGTATCAGTTCTTTTATCCTTTTATCCTTCTTTCAATACTTGACATTATTCTTGAGGACTAACTCACCACACTTGCATATGCACTCATATACTCGACTTCCTTAGTTTCACTAGTAAAGTCTTTTATTGCCGCTTGTTCCAAGCATTGAAAATGATGTTTTTGACTTTATTTTCCAAGGATCTTCGGTATGCAAACGGTCAAAAGAATAATTAACTATTAATGAAGATGTCAATTTAAATGTGTCATGAATTGAAAGTGATGCCTCTGAAATGCATTGGAAAACATGGAACATACATGAATAAGTTATTCATGTTGTTTAAGTCTGAAGTTACAAAGAGACGATAGGCAAAAATCCTAAGAAAGGAAGATATCTCAAGTTAATTTTTGTGCCTCCAAATATAGCATGTATAGTATACTGATAATCTCTGAGATACATTAATATGGAATAAGGACTTCAGAGATACACATTACGACATGAAAGCATCTCTGTTTTTTGATGGTACAGAGAACAGTTCTTCATGAGCAGAGGAATTTCCTGTCATATATTGGGTCAAGGGGAGAGCAAAAGAGTAGATCAGACTTTATATATGTGGGGGTTTGGAATAGTTTTATTATGTTTTGGCCATGTTGACAAACATTCCTTTTATGCTTATCAGGCAACAAAGTGACAGAAGAGCTGCACAAATATTTCCTAGTGTGGTATCACCCTAGCTGGTCATGAAGTGAAGAAAGGCTTTTACCTCTTGCTGGGAGATTAGCTGGTCTCCTACAGAAGACCACCTGTATCTTCTAGTGATGTGGAATAGGGTAAGGATTTTATATGCTCTGCATCTAGTTTGAAGGCTCAGTAAACAGAAGGGAGTTTTTAGATGAACTCAGCTGAGGTGGAACAGAGCAGCTTCAACGTTGTGGACAGATGTAACTATGAGGTGGAGGTGGAGATAGTATAGAAGTAGCTTTTGAAGTGACTTGTAATTTTGGGCTAAAGCTGCAGGAAGCAGCAGTCCAAATCACAGACTACTCTTCCCAGTATCAAACCTATAATCACTTCAGCTTGGTTATGTGAGAAAGCACCAGAAATAAAGCATGTAGCACTACCTATGGCATAAAAAGTTAATTAATCCGAATTTTGCATTCCATCAAGATTGTGTATCTTCTTGGGAAGAAAGGGTATCTAGGAGTAGTGTGCAGATGAGGAAAGCACAGTTAATGTTGGAAGGCATAACTTCATTGCCCATTCATAAATATAGCTAAGTGAGTTTTCTTCCCCAGCAGATATTAAACTGTAGAAAGGAAAATGGAGTCTTAGGGAAATGGAAATCTAGTATTAAATCTAACCCAAATTCATGTATATCTTTAGGAAATTACACATAGGGGAAATTAAAAAAGGCTTTGTCTTAATATTTTTCAAATTAAATATATAGGCTTTTTTTTTTTCCAAAAGTCACATCTTTTCAAGATTGACCTACATTTAAGAAGGAAAACACCTGCCATATAAATTATCTGTTAAGAAACATCAATCTACTCTCCAGTTGTTTCAAGTTAAATAGAAAATCAGACTGATTAAAAACTTTTTGTTGGCAAAAGGTTTGATTCCACACTTACCTGAAACAACAACTCTGTCATATCTGCCTCTTCTTCTCTTTTCACATTATCCAAAATGCTAAAATTGTATTATTCTCATACGTGTACTCACAGCTATAAACAGAACTATCATCACTGTTTTCAAAAATTTTGTGGTAGAATGAGGTTGCATCTAATAAATATTTCTCATTTATTAATTGTTAATTTTTTCATTATGTTCCCATCTATTTCCCATGTCCATGCCCTACTTGTCACAAAAGATTTGTTTTAAATCCTTAGGCCCTGCAAGGGGGAAATTTTGGTGGAGTGAATTTTTAAAATCTACATAGTGGTTGGACTTGATGATCTTGGAGGTCTTTTCCAATCTGAGTGATTCTAAGATTCTATAACTGAGAGATTTTACTTCTGTGGATCAATGGGGTTGAACTAAGATAGATAGGTTATTCAGACAAAAAGTGCAGGTAAACCCTAACCCTCTTCTGTGCTAGCTAACCTTGGGTTTAAGCACGCCATTCCATCCCATGGGCCTTGATAGGCATTGCTTGTGTGTGTACTGCGGTATTGCCCAAGGTCCTAACTACAAAGAGGCCCTTGCGGGACAGTGTGCAAACGCCCCGGAGACTTCAGTTTTTACTTCAAGATCACGGAGGCTGGATCTTGGAGCATGTAACTGGCAGCAAACAGGTAGACTCATGAGCCCTTAAAAATTCAGTTGTAGTATCAAGACAAACTTAATGCAAGTATAGTAAATGGGTGGAGCAAATGGTAGGAGAAAATTAGGGAAGTGAGAATGAGGGAATAAATTATAGGAGTATGGGCCTGTACTGGCCACTTGTTGTACAATTTGAAGGTTATAGGAGCATGTTACCGAAAGGTAGCTTGCTATTTACTTCTTCAGTGAATTTCTTTCAACTACTCATGAGTAAAGAACACTTTTTGTTAATGATTTTTTTCCTAATTTCTTCCCTCATCTGCATAGTAACTTCCTTCATGTCACTTTTCTTTATTTTGACATTTTCTATTGTTTATCTTTTCGATGGTGGTGTAGGTGAGGGATTGTGACATTATTACAGTACTTACCATTCTTAGTTATCACCATCATATTGCTTTGTGTGAATTGGAGCTGAGACGCTTTCTCAGTGAAGTCCAATTATTTGTTAGTGACTTATGGAGACTGTAAGGTGAGCTCTACAAGAACAAAGTAGAGCTTTGTATTATAAGTACTGGCTTTCAGGTGCACTGTCATGATACATTTTGTTTGTTTTGTTTTGTTTTGTATTAAGATAGGAAGAAAGAAGTGCAGAGCAGAAACCATCTCTGTTCTCCCACTTTTTTTTGCCTCCCTCAAAAAAACCAACAACCAACAGTGTGCTGCCCAAATACAATTAAATTAATGTTCCAGAAAGCTACATTGTCTGTAGTAATAGTGTATTGCGATAGAATAATACTGTAGCAGGGAAATGATGAAACATCAAACCAAAACATTGCAGGTTATCATTACTGTGGAATCTCAGAAACTTGGCTTATTTCATTTTCCATGGGACAGATCTAGTCACTTTGCTGCAAGACATAAATTTTTCTTTTGAAATCAATAGCAAGTTCTGCTTAAAACACACAGGAAGATTTCTCTCTCAGTAGGCATCAGAGTCTAAGGCAGCATAAAGATGGAATTTTACTTCTATCTCTGAATTTCCTGGCTTCTTTCATTTAGCAGAAGATTCTTAAAATAATGGATTATAGCTCTTTGCGTCAGAAAGCTTCCTCCATTTTCATGAGCTTCTATTGCAAATGTGTATTCTAGTAATCCATAAACTCTAAGTATCCACTTGTGGGCTGTTATGTTGTTTGCTCTTCCTCACAAATGTCATAAATGGGCATATGTTTTGATAGGTTTAAGTGACAAAAAAATATTTTTGTAGGGTACGGTACAGCAACATCATTGTAATTAAACTTGTCTGAGATTAGGCCAAAGGCATGACAGGATTTATGTCTTGTGTTTTGCATTCTCTTTCCAAGTTATTTTATTAACATAGGGTGTCTTTAATTATGCAGAACTGCAAACTGCATTATTGATATTCTATAAACATTAACTACTAGTGTCTCTAATGAAGCAGGAAGAAAACATGCTTTCTTGTTATTTGTCAGGACTTGCAAAACACTAAGTGTTTCAGATGCTGTCACTACATTGCGTGAAGTACAAGGGATCTGAGACTTAAGACTACCAGCTCAGTATTTATGCTTGGCAATATCTACATGCATATACATACATACACACACGTATATGCATCCATCTCTCTCTGTACATATGTATACACATATATACATGCATACATATATTTATATTTGTGTGTATGTATATACACATATATTGATTTCCAAAGTTGATTTCGTTCCTGTCAGTGGATGCTATGCTTTTGAGCCTTCAAAATCTTTCACTGTGCTTCTTTTCATTTGTATTGCAGTAACATGTGGACACCAGAAGGATGAGAACCCAGACTACATGATGGTACTGTAAAATACTTACTAATGGAAGTAGCAATGTATGTCAGAAAGAAACCAATGATTTACCCAAACAAATTCACAGTTACAAACCATTTTCTTTGATATGAATTCAAATATATTCAGACTCCCTGCATTCAAAAGTGCAGGCTTAACTTGTCTGATAGTGTAGTTATAGTCTGCATAAGAAAGAGTTGGAGGAACCATAAAAGAGACTCTTTTATCTTCCCAGATATACAGAAACAGATGTTGTATCCTCCCTAGCTGAATGAATCCTAATTGGATGGTTGGCTAATTAAATTGAGGTTGTAACAAGGCACATTCAGCCCCAAACTTCTAGCAGAAGGAATGGGTAATGCCAAGTCTGTAAATAGGTTCAAAACTGTATCTTACTTATCTTTTTTTTTTTTTTTCCTGTTTATTAATTTAATCTCTACTAAGCAGTTCAGAACTTAAATAACAAGAACAGAGGAGACTTCTAAACAATTTCTGGAGAGGATACAATTCCACTTCCAGCCTCATTCAGCATGGTATTGCCTGAGTTGAAAAGTGCATGAGGTGGAGTTTATGAGCTAATTCTGTCTCAGTTACATGTGTTCAAATCCATTTTATTAATGGGAGCTACACAGGTACAACTGAGGGCAGAACCTGACCATGAAAACCATGCATAATTTAAATGATCTGAGTTGTCCAAGTTCTCAGTGTTGGAATCCAGGTTGAACTGTTGAATTGCTCTGAAAATGAAAATAATTTTAAAGTTTCTGCACTAATAATGAACATTGGCAGAATCCTGTGCTGTTTTATGCCTGTACTGAGCATCTGTATTTGCACCATAAGATCTGAAATTGTCACCTAGGTTCTAAAATTTTAGAAAAACAAAAACCAAACCAAACCAACCAACTAAACAAAACAGATCGCCATACACACAAAATGAACATGGACAGACACATTCAACTAAATGAGAAGTAATATATTTTGGAAGTTATCTACAGGTTTTTGCCTTTGCAACAAATACACTTTGGGCCTTTTTGGATTTGGCTCAATACTGTGACAGTGAGCAGCTAAAGAAATATTGCAGAACACAGGTTAGGAGGTGGAAATTTATGAGGAATTTCACTAATGAGAAGCAAATTATCCTGTGTGAGTTCATCTTTGTTCATTTCCTACTGATGGCAAAGGACAAGGACAATTTACATGTAGGGATAAAAAAGTATCACCGGTGTGACTGGATCCTACCTCTATGGGTCAGTTCTGGCACTGTTAATGAAGTAATTTCAGTTCTTCTTCTGGATCTGTTGAAACTTCTTGACTTCTGTTAGAATCTTCAGTGTAATTGATTGACTAATTAATGAAAATTACTGACAATGTAACAGCAAGTTGTCAGTGTAAGCTGCATGATGATCATCAGCCAACAGCAGAGATAGGATAGTGTAGATAAGGAATACTTTCACATGGTAAAACCTGTAAAGCTATGGACAGAAAAGAGATTTTTAAGCTGAATTATGCTGTTGGCAGAAGAATGATTGTACATAAACAAGCCATGAGCAGGTGGAAAGTAAGAGGTTTTTAACAATCAGAGGTGCAAGAAATATGCTGAAGTACAGCAGTGGGGGCAAGAAATCTTACTGCTTTCAAGAAGGAGCAAAAAAGGAATTTTATTGAAGGGATTAGATGGTGTTACTACAGGGAGATAGACCTAGGAGTTCCCTGTGCCCTACTGCATATGTTACTGCAACTTTTGAAGATAGTTTTCTTGTTTTTGTAGTGTATTTGTTGAACTTAAGGGTAATGAAAAAGGAAAGTGTAGTTAAGAGGAGAACAAGCAAAACATGTTGCTGCACAAGAATACTAAAGATGCTGGTGAAATAGGACAAACATCTCAGTTCTATAAAACCTGCTGTTAGCAAATAGGACTTAAGTAGGCCTTTGGTTTGTTGAGAACAGCAGTCGTATTACAGCCGAATATCATCTTGTAGTTGAATGAAATCTTTCCATTGGTGTGGATAGAGATTACAAGGCTATTTCTAAACATTTATTGATAGATTTATTTATTTAGTTCAGTTACGGTGTACGGCAACAAGTACTTTTTCTTTATTTACCATGACTATTATATGTCATGTCAAGTACAAGTCTAGTACATCTTCGATTTGAGAAAGAAAAAATAACCACACCTACCTCTGCCTAAAAAAATCAGTAGTTTTAAAAACTTCGTGACTCAGGTTGAGAGTGATTATTTACTTTGAAATCAAATAAATTAAAGACATTAAAAATAGCTTTATATATATTTAATATTCCACACATAAAAAAATAGATTTTCTTTCAACTACAGGTAAATTAACTTTATCCAGGATGCTGTTCGATTGCTAACGCAAAGTACTACAGGCCTGAAGTTGATGTGATAGACAATGATAGCAACTAGAATAAAAATAAATAAATAGAAAATTCAGAATGTCAAAAAATTAAGGTAAAAATGACCCCTTGTCTGCATTGCATTTGGAAGAAAAAGGAAACTTTCATGCATTTTAAAAGATTTTTTTAAAGCAAATTTAATCAAGCAAAATTATTTTAAAAAGGCAAGTGGGTCTAATAACAGGCACAAAACAGTGTCATTTTACGTAAGTGTCAAAGCTAACAGAAGTGTGATGACATTGTTTAGCTAACACAGCACATGTTCAGGCCCTATAGCAGGGGCTTAACAGCTGCATTCATGCTCATAGATTCTGATTAAAACTCAGGCACAGTAGGGAAACTGAAAGTGCCTTTGAAGAGAAATTTCCCTAGGAACTGTTACTAATCGATAGAGGAAGTTTAGATGAGGATCCCACACTTATTTAGTGGCTACAAAATTTAAGGAAAAGCAAGAGAAATCTGACCGCTTTGTTGCTGCATATGGTGACACAAAGATGTTTGGGAGGTATATAGCTCATTTTCCTATGGAAATGAGCTTGAAAATAATCTAGATGTAGTTACATCTGCTGTATTCCCCAGAAAAAAAAGAAACATATGGAAGGTATCAGTCCTTAATTTGTGGTGAACAACCTCTGAGACATTAGCTCAGGGTAAATTGCATCTTAACAATGTAACATGCTTGTGTTTTGGGCATGGCTAAAATACCTGTCCCTGGCTTGAGCAACATATTGACTGTATGTCTTTACTATGTGGAAATTAATTTTGAAATCCAGATGTGTTGCTTTTATTTCATATAACTCAGATGGTACAGGGTAAGAGAACCTGTGTGATCACAGTTCATTAAGGGTGATGTCTCTTAGGAAGAGATCAGTGTGGATGTTGAGATGATCCCCACTGGCTTCACATGAAGGCATTTGAAAATTAGTTGCTAGTAAACTGACTGTAACTTCAAAAGTATTTAAAATAGGCTTCACAGGCATATTGAAAGGTTGACTTCTGTAGATACCATTCAAAGCCTGAATGAGAGTGAGCTTTAAAAAGAATTGAAAATCCATACCTTAAGGATCTTCTCATACTACCGGTTTAATTGAGATGTGAAGGTTCACCCTCAACATTTCATAACGTCACACTTTATGTATCCAGAATTGATGTAACCAAATACTGGTGGAACTGAATAATGTAAGTGTTGTGTGGCACTGATAAGCTGGCTCTTCATGTCCTCTCTCTTCCACATAATAGGGTCCAAGAGTCAGTTAAATAGTGAAGGGCTTATTGACATGAAAATAAATGCTATCAGTATCCACAGTTGCTTGGCCCTGGAGCTTTCAAAGAGGAACTTACAAAGAAGCACAAAGCTGGATCAAGAGCCTGCAGTCTGTCAATGAACTGCTGAGGGATGCAACACGACAACATAATCAAAT
>VXAL01015071.1:119786-170547 GCA_013399475.1 Chauna torquata
TCTGATGTGTCTTTGCAATGACATACCAAGCCTGCAGAATTCGAAATAGCTTAGCTTGCTGAAAGCCATGGCTAAAACATGTTTTCTGTTAGCTACAAATACTTGGAAGATTTTAAAGACTAATTTTTTTAATGAAATACTTTGCTATACAGAAAAAATAGTTCTGTGGTCCAAATATTTTTAGTGGTACAGAGCTTGAACTGAAAAAAATGTGACTCAACCAGATGTCTTCTTGAATTTCCTACCAGTGCCTGAAGCTGTGGGAAAGATATGACACCTATGGTATATCAATTAAAATCCAAGTTCCCAGTTCCTGATTTTGTAAGAAACTCCTAAGAAGTCCATTAAAAGGATTTGCAGTATTGCATATTTCCAGTGTGGTGTTACACACTGAACATGTTAGAGAAAAGACAGTCTGGTTAGCAAATTAGAGGTAATAACAGCAAATCTCAAACACGCTAGTTATTATGTTTATTATATAGTAAGATTTCACAAACTGGTTCCTGGTTTTCTTCTTCCTTGGTCTGTTCAGTGTGCTGTCTTATGCAAACAGTATTTGATTACATACTTCTGGTGTATATTTTGCTCTCTGTAGGTGTACATATTAAAATTTTTCTCTCATACTTTCTAGCACTTCATTTTCATTTGGTTTTATCCCTCTTACATGCCTCATAGTAAGTACTTCTCCTGTAATTGCCATATCACCGTGTATGCTTTTATGTAGACCGACTAATTGGTAAATGCTGGCTTTTTATGCCACTGTTTGTTCTCTGTAGTGTCATTTATGCCATTCAGTATTCTGCTGTATATGGTATTAGCAGTACTTTCTGGAGGTTTAAAAGTAATGACTTGCTGATTGTCCTTCAAAAAACAGTCTCTAAAATGATATTTTTTCTTCCACAGGCTTATGTTACTGTATTCGTTCAGAACTGGTTTTTTTTCTTTTGTGTCAAAAATGTGAATACTTGCCTAGCTTTCACAAGTATTTGGTTACATTCATTTAATGCAGATCAAAAATATATCTGAAGGGCCATAATACTACTTTTTTTTTAACTTAAGAAGGAAGTCCTGTCTGTGTATAATCTTATGCAGATGTGTCCTGGTAAATACCATGCTGACATTCTTTGAAAATGGCCAGAGCTGTTTTTAGACNGAATAGTATTTTTCAAAACTTTCCCTGTTTGCTGCTGCTGCTTCTTCTTCTGAACATGCTAAGTAAAGTTCTCAGTTTTGAGACAGGAATGTCTGATTTCTGCGAATCCCACGAATTTACCATATTCCAAGCCTGCAGCAGAACCACAAACAGGGGTTCATTCACTCTTAGCTTGGAGGAGAGGCCCCAAGTGAATTTACTCTCTTTTTCAGTTTTTCCTTTGCATTCCCAGGGAAATGTCATACAAGCTGTCTGGAATTGGTTACTGAGGGAGGTGGTCTTTTAAGCAATTTCTCATCAGCCTTTCTGTTCTGTAGGGAAATAAAATGGAATTTTGCTAAATAATGAGTCATAATTCAAGGCAGATATTGATATGTTTCTTAATAACAAGCAAATATCAAATGATCATGAAAATCATTACTACCTGTATATGCTGTCATCTTTAACAAGGAGGATTTTCTCCTTCACATTCATGTATCTAAAATTTAAATACATTTGTAAGTGTTTACAGGATCAAGACTGAGTACAGTTGCTCTGTTTTAACACACTGGTATTTCTGCAGAGTGAGGAATGAGAGGGGGGCTTGGGTGCAAGGTCTGAGGTGCCTGTATACATTTTATTTTGTGTAATTCATCAGCTAGTTTTTATGTCTTAATAGAGTATTTAGTTTAATGAGATTTTGTTGAGGAAGAGAGTGGCACCTACATGTACAGAAGCTGGCTATCCTTAACCTCAAGTAACCCAGAACTTAACCAGCATCAAGATCAGAAGTCTATAACCTCCCATTTAAAGAAATAACTTCTTTATGAGTTTTTGTAATAAAAAAAAAGAAAATAAAGATTTTGTATCTGGCAATTTTAGAAACACAGTCACTGCTTGTACATGTGCCATGAGGCTTCAGCACACGGATCTCTTAGTTCAGTTATTCATTTAGTTCAATCCCTTGTGAAAAGAGCCTTAATCTGCGACAAAACATACTGCAGTATGTTTATGTCCTTCAGCTTTCTGTCCATGTAGCAGTCAGTCACTTTGTCTTGGGCAGTCTGTGCCTGTGGAAAGCAGCTGAATTCTCTGCCTTAACATGAATGCAAACGTCCTTTCAAAGAGCTCCCTCTGGGAATGTGCACAATAATATCAGAACACGGGCTAGCCTGAAGTCACAGACATTTACAGTCACTGCCTATGGGGATAGAGAGGTGGTGGGGGTATCCTGACAAATACTGTACTAGCCTTTTGTTGTTATCCTTGTGCAGGACAGGTGTGGCACGAGGGATTACAAAGTCAACGGCTAGTTCCTATTTAAATACCAAATGTATTTAGAACGGGTCCCACGATGATGGGAATCAATCACTTGCTAATGCTTTACTGGCTCAGCCAGCAGTTAGAAATAGGTACTGTCATAGAAGTCATGTTTAAAATAAAAAAAGTAATGTTTAAAATAAAATGAAATTGACATATTAAGGAGACATCACATAGATATGAGAGGCAACAGAGCAATAATGAAAGATATTAGTAGCTACTATATAGGGTAGTGATGCTTTCTTTTGAATAATCACAGGATTTAAAGAGAAAGTGTTCTTTTTTAAGGACTACGCATATTAGGTTTTTAGTTGGAAGGCATTGTTCATAACAAGTCAGTGTAGTGTTTTCGTGATTTACCAGTAAGATGGTTCAGGTTCGTAAAGCTAATTCAGCCTGTTGTCTTTACATTGAGTGATTAGCCAGAGAGAAGCTGGCAGCTGATGCTGTTTCATTTTCATGGGATTTGATCAAACATTCATACATTCATTAAAGTTTTTTTTGTGATTATGTTTTAATTATATTCTTGGTCCCGTTGAAATTACTTTTTGCTCACACAAACAACAGTGCCGTAAAGTTTTTTGTGATCTCTGCAGCCTTCCAGCCCCACTGAAATGCTATTCCTCAGGGGCTTAAGTGTGGTCTTCTGCTATGACTCTGCTTTACCTTATTTGAATCCTTACAAGGGGTATTTGTGCAACAGATAGAAAGAAAACTTTTGTTGGATCTTCACTGCTTAGCATTTGTTACTCTCCAGGCTGGTTTCCAAGCCAGACCAGGCTACAACACATCCAGGCTTTCCAAGATCTGTCCTCATTTCCTATTTGGCAAATTTGCCCAGGTAGACAGGAATAACAAGGAGCAAGTACTAAAGGAAATGTTTTTTTTGTTCAGCAAATGATTGTAAATAATTAATATTTTCTTTGAAACCAGAACCTGTTCACTGATGTTTTGACAAAACAAACAAACAAACAAACAAACAATCAAACAAAACCCGAAAAAACTATGCTACCTGTTTACAGTCGATAGTTCTGACAAGCTAAGCTTGATGGCCCTGGATGTTCCTTTCCAGAAGTGAGTTCTAGTCTTTGCTAAATCTCTCAGGATCTAGTATACAGGCATAAAATTTAAGCAATTGTCTTCTGAGAAAAGCATCTCAATTTATAAAAAATAATGGCTTACAAATTTACTGTGGGAAAAATGATGTGTGGTAAATTTTATTTTTCCTCAGGCATATTTTGAAGTTTACAGCATTTTGAAGCTTAAGAAAATACTTGGCATATGTTTCAAAATGAGCTGTTTTTGTGCCTGTATATAATTTTGTTTGTCTTGTGGTAAGAAAAATCTTTTACTCAACAGTATTAGAATTAGGCCATATTGTATTTTAGATCCAATATAACTCTCTATCAGGAGCCTGTCCTTAAATCTATATTTTACACTTTCCCATGCTCCAGTCACTGCAACCATAATGAGTAAATGATGTAGCTTTTAGTTCTTACCTCTGGGACAAATAATAAGAAAACTCTCAAACAGATGGAGTGGGCTTTCTCATGCATGTTATCCATTAATGTCAAACAACAAGCTACAGAAAACGTTTCTAGTACACAGGTGAAAAGAAGATAATAATATCACCTGTTTTCAATAGTGTCTACATTTACATAGTTTAAATTTCACTTTGTCCCAGTGCCTTACGTTACCTATTGGCTCTTATCTAGACCTTAAAAGGTGCTGAGCCCGTTGGAAATTGTAGACACAGTGACTTAAAAGGACTTTAGGCCATGTGAATATAGGCCTATCCATATTACATTCATAGTGGAGACCCAATGTTCTCCTTCCCTACAATTCCGAGGAGGCAGTATTTCTTGTTTTGTGAGATGGAATAACAATTTTACAGTATTAAGGGCTTGATCCTACATAGCCACTGGCATAACTTCAATGATGTCCCGTAGTTTATAGCAGTCAAATGTTTTTAGTTTAACTTGGCTGTTGTTGAACAAAGTGGTAGTATGTTGGGCTGTACAATACATATACAAATATACATTTTTTGTACTTTTGACACCTATGTACGTAGTATGCAATATACATCTTTTTGGTGTTCAGTGAGTAGCTAAACAATCATTTTACTTTAGGGTACTGATTTGAAGTATCATTGTTTCAAATCCTGTGTAGAAATTAATAACAAACACTTTTACTAAGCAGTTAAAGTTTTCTCCTGTATATCTGAATGTTCTTTCATTGTGGTTCTTTTATACATGCAAATTCAAAAGATGAAAATATTTTAAACTGCCCTGTAGTTAAGTTAATGGTCAAATATACTGCCCCTTGGCAAGCTTTCTGACTTAGATGAAACATTGCCTAGGTTCATTACCACAAGACTTATTAATGTTATCAAATGTGTTGAGATTCAGTAATTCTGATAATGATTAGATAAAGTAGGAATAGCAATTAAAGTGTGTATTTAAAAGCACTTTAGAACAAATGCACTACTTGCAACAGTACTTCTCATTTTGTACTTTGAAACACTTTGCAGTATAAAGGAACCTCTTAATCTAGTGAAATTGTGATCCTGTTTTAAACTTATCATCATTTTGATGGATGGTCTTTAATCACACTGTATATTACTGCAATGGGTAAATTTGCAAGAGCCAGAGTTAATGAAACTGCATGGGTTTCGAATCTGTCAGAGAGATTGGTTTATGCCTTTGTTCTTAATGAATACCACAACAAAAAACATTCCTGTGGGCTTTTTTTTTTTTTTTTTTGTCTAACCATGCTTAACAGTTATTTAACATGAAAAGACCATCCTGCTTTCTTGTGGTATTTCCTCGTAGGGGTCTTTTTCATAGTATGTGCTTATTCATGAAACGCCCTGAAAATACTGAAGAAAAAGATACTGAAAAATATTCTTATGGTAATTGCAGACATAAATAATATATGTCTGTCTTTTGGAAATTCCATAAGACAGAACTGTCTAGTGTTGCAAAATGGAGTGTGAGACTTGGAGACCAAACACTTTAGAATAGGAAGAGAGAGAAGTTAAGAAGCTTAGACCATGAGAACCAGAAAGACGTTTTTCAGTGTCTTTTTTTTTAGTCTCTCTGTATTTGATTAATAGGGTGGTTATTATTATTAAATAATTAATAGAGTAGCAAAAACATCAGTGAAAAATGTCCTGAAGAAGTTTTTTTTAAATTCCTTTTTCTTATTGTCAGTCTGTTTCTTCCTTATGCTGATATTATAGTTAAAGATCAGGTAGATTTTCACTCATACCCAACTAATTCTCTCTTCTAAATCTCAAAACTGATTTTTTTTTTCACCATTATATAACTTTTGATCATACATATATTCTTGGGAAACTCCTGTGTACAGCACTACCTATCACAGTACCCCCAAAAGAATTCTATTCTTGTATGGTAGGATACTGAAGGTTCTGTGGAAATTATTTCTGAACCTGCAAAACTCATAAACTGCAAATCTGTTCTGCCCCATAGAAGATAAACTAGGATCTCTGGAGGACTGTTGCCAACGTTTCTACTTTTCTACTTTTCAACTGATATTGGTTTCTAATATATATATATATATTTAAGATGATGCAATAAAAAGATAAAACTTTGTAAAAGTGCAAGTAAAGTAAAGTAACGCCTGATCACTGGGAAAATGTTGACTGTCTGAGATAATTTCGTCATTGCTATGTTCCCAGAACATCTCAGTAAAGAAGGAGACTGGAAAAAGTTATTAGAATAGTAAAATACTGTCCATCAAGTCAAAGTACTGAACAAAAGTTGATCCGAATTGTTGGAACAATTACCAAGGTGTTGCAGTTCTTTCAGTTATGGTTATTTCTTTGTAATATCATCTTGAACTACAAGAACCCATTCAGGAGACATTAAGGGAAGATATACTGGACTTCCGACCAGAAAAGCATGTTAGTCTACTTCACTCTAAGAATAATACTGCAAGGAGCCCTGAAAGACAGAATCTCCTGATACATTTCATAGATCTAAAAAAATATTTCACTGTTGTAATAGCAGAACTTCTTAAAATATTTTGTTACATAAAAGAGAAATAAAAGACATGATCAGGAATTCGCTTGAGCATGTAAGAGCAGCCCATGTTTCAGGGTCATGGCAGTGTCAAATAGGAATGCCTTCTGTCACCTCTACTGTGTGGCATGGCCCTCAATTTTATTACAGGAGAAAGAGCAAATGAGTAAATTAAAAGCAGACAGAGCAAGTCTCAGCAACAGTGCAGTGAATGATCTAGATTTTGTTCATAATCGACAGTTCATGTGAAACCATGGCACACCTACCACGGCTGGGCAGCTGGAGAATTTCAAAAATGACCTCATGGAAGAATTCCTCCTTCAACAGTGCTTGGAGTGAAACTTGGTATGGGACTTCAGTGTGGTTGACATTCACGGAGAAAGAAGACAGAAAACATGACAAAGTATTTTTGTGTCCTACCCAACATTTAATTGAAGAAGAAACATTCCTTTTGTTTCTACACCAGGAATTAGTCACTTAGCTGACCTATTGGTAACCACTAATAGATAAAAACTCCCAAAGCAAATTTCTGTCAGAGATGGCAAGGATTAGAAGCTGCTCAGAAGCAGTAAAGGAGGGCCATGTCTGTACACTGCATCACTCACACTACACAGGGGAATGGGGAGTATGCCATTTGGTTAAGCCCCATTGATTTCACTTGTTTCAGTGCAAAAAAAATTGTTTCCTTCCTTTTTTTATCCTCTCATGTTTTTACTTTTTTTGAATCACGCTGTTTAAGTACAAGTGTTAGTGTCAGGATCCAGCTTAATTTCCTAAATCAAGGAAGCAAAACAAAGGACTTCTGTTTTCCTATATTTTTAAGCCTGTGCTCTCATGAACTTCATGGTAAATCTGTGCTTTTTGCCCCAGTTACATCATCATCCAGTCAATGTTTCTCTGCATGTTCAGAGCTTCTTACTGAATACAGGACATACTTGCCACACGCTGCCGGCAACACCAGGAGCTGCAGCCCCCAAGTCTCTCTGAAGCAGCAGCAGTATGCAGAATGTCCATTACTTTACAATTTCAGGCTTCACGTTGGTTCCTTCGTAAGCAAAATATTGCCCTGCTACACTGATAGTGTAGTTAGGTAATCTGAATAACAGAGAGAAGTAATCAGACCTTTCACTTAAAAATTGTGAAGTCTTTTTTCCCCATTCTTGCTTGTGTTTTGCACACAAGTTACTAAGACTTTCCTGATCTACTGGCAGAATTCTTCTAGCACAAAAGTTAAATTTAGTCTCTCAGCTTTAGAAAATCCACAACAATTTTATTATCCCTCTGATTGGACATTGGTTTGGAGGAAATCCAGCTGTGTGTCAGTTATGTAATGCTGTCAGGTACCATAGAAGAAGCACTATTGTCCTCCTTAACCCAGAAAATCAGCTGTGCATGACAGTAATTCGTATTACCCATGCTTCTGGAAGGTGGCAGGTTAGCAGTAGTTCTTTCAAAAGTCAAACAAGAGTGGCAAGACAACAAGGAGAACATTGCCTTCTCTAAAGGCTGCAAAATATCTGAAACCCTTCCAGTAGGGTTTAGACTTGGTTAGTGAAGCAGAGTAAATTCTGGGGTTCCTCCCTACTGGTCACCTAGTGAGAATGCAAGTAGGCCATGTAATAGGTTAGTGGGGGAGAGTACATTTCAAGACTCTTCAGCCTGCTTAGTTGCTGTTGCAACATTCCTACAGCCCTTGGAGAGGACTAAAACCATGGATCCGGCCGAGGCAACTGGTGAGACTGGTGGGACTGGATCACCGAACACTCTGCTGTAAGATCTGTTCTTAGAAACTAGTATGCTCTGACTACTGTGAGTGCTACTGAGTATATATGTATTTTTCTCCTGCTAAATGCCTAAAAGAGTAGCATTCTGTTGAGTTCACATTACTTCTTTTAATTTATGCATGTGTATGTACATTGCTTTTCTCCTGCAGTTCTGTAAGAGTTTTATGGCCCATTACTGAGTGAGTAAAATGTGTGCAGATTTTGCAAGCCTCTGCCAGAAGATGTTTATTACTCTCATCATTCTTACGAAAATCATGTTCCAGCAGGTTCAGGCAATGTGCAAAACATGGCACATGTGTGAATTGGCCATTTCACACTACACTTACAATATTAGCGGCAATAATAAAGCCAGGGAAGGGTCCTTAGGGAAGAGGATAGACCTCACGTTAATTTGGTCATGAAGCTCTGATAGGTGATCTTTGCTAAACCCAGAGGTATAAAGAACAGTTAACTTATCTTCAAAAGTTACTATCAATTGCTAAGGGAGGCTACAAGCCAAAATATTAGTGCAGAAAAGTTTGCCAGCTTGTCCATATATTGCCTGTTTTGGGAGTATGGTTTTACTCTCTCTGAAGGGTTGGCTTATTGAGTGAGAGACAGTGCTTTAAAGAAATGTCTGGTGTTGCGATGACAGTGATGCAAACTATCCTCCAGACAGTATTTTAAACTTCTGTTGTATAGCAATGAGTATTGCTGATAAGTGCAACACAGTCATATGGCTGGTGTGAATGTTTCAGGCATGCTGATAAGATACTTTCTTGTAGTAAAAGATCCAAGATACATCTTCTCCTCTTTGCTGTGTTAATGGTAACAGTACTGGAGGCACCCCCATTGTTTAACTCCTTCATTCTGTTCACAGTTACTGCTGCTTGCTCCCGTCTACTTTTCATTTGTCTTTGCAGTTGCTGTACAGCTCTTTTCTTCCCCTGCTATTTTTGTGCAGTCAGTACCTTTTCTATGTGTTCTGCATGAGATACACAAGACTACAGTGCTTATGGTGAATTCTTATGTTTCAGTATGAGTTTCTTGGGTTAATTTATTTTTTATATTTTAGGAAATTTAAGTTTCTGTTGTTTATATAAATGAATTGATAGATGGTAAAGCTGAAGGGACTGAAGTGATCAATTAGCGTAAATGGCCAAATATATCATCAGAGACCATACTACTGGCACACTGCTTTTTGTCACTTCATTGTCCTGGTTCATATTAAAAAATGGGGAAGGTTTTAACAGCATAGAGAGAGTTTCTACTTCTGCTGTTCCCTCATATAAGTATCTATAGCTTTCTTCTTCGCAAAGTCCTTTGGCCAGGATGTGTGTAAACAGACACCTAGGGCAATCTGAAAACTAAAAAAAATCATCAGATTAGCAAAATAGTAATAAATAAATAAATAATAGGAAAAAAAAACCAAAGCAAAAACAAAAACAAACACAAAAAAGGCACAACCAAAAAGCCAAAATCCAAACAAACTGATGTCTCTACCATTGTTCTTATCTGGGTATTTGTCTTCCCCCTAACATTCAGGACTTAGAATCAACCTGGAAACTCCTTTTCTAGTGTTCACTTGGCTTCTGATTGGCAGTATTTCTTAAACTTTCCTTTTGCCTCCCTTCCCATACTTAGTTTTATAAGGTGTCACCACTGTGCTTCGAGAAAAAGGAAGGTGACTTCCATAGCTGTAAAAGAGTTCTCCTTTCCAGCACAAAAATTTTAACCCTGTCATTCTAAACCCTAACATTCTAACCCTAAACAAAATGTTAACCCTGGCAGTCTAACTAACTATAAAATCTTAGGTTAAAAATAAAGTCAACTATTCACATTTCACTCATGTGAGTGTATGGATATTCTAATCAAGAGGGAGGTCTTGTTAGTCAGGTGCTTCAGAAGAATATTCTTTATTTGAATACTTTACAAGAGATATTAAGAAAAACATAAACAAGTAATCATGTGGGGAAAACAGAAGATAAGGGAAACAGTGAGAGTTACCTGTCTGAGCCAGAGTAACCAATAGGTTTCAAGTCCCTCTAGCTGTCAGCCTGAAAACTGTTTCTTTATTGATACTTCTTGTGTTCAAGTCAGTATCTGATCTATGACATTGTTTGACTTCAAGATCTACTTTCTTTTGTCAAAAGCTTTAGAAGCCCATAAAAATATCTGCTGGTTCTTCCTCATTCAGTTTTGTTTACAATCCCCAAACAGCTAAATAGATGTCACTGACACATCGCCCTTTGTAGGAGCTGTGCTTTTTTGTCCATAACATGTTTAATTTATTCTGGTTGCAGTTGTTTCAGCATTTTTTTTCTTTTATTTATTTATTTATTTATTTATTTTAACTTACTGCTTTCTCATTTCCAGAATCACCCCTATACCTAGTTTGAAAGATAAACACAAATTAACAATGCCCCCTTGTCCCTTGTGGTACTAGATAATTTTAGGTTGATAATGTTTTTTTGTATTCAGCTCAGCCATTTCATTTTGAAGTTCCCTTAGGATTAGGGAAGATTAGCCTGTCTCCATGTACTATTGCACTTAATATATATTTCCTCTTGTAACCAACCCTAGTCTATGGATATGGCTAATTCTGAGAGGATGTTCCCATTCCCAGATGCAGAAGCCTAGCTGACTGTGTCCTAGCTACATATCTGGAGCAGCAATGCACCATCCCAAGTCCTATAGGAAAGAAACCTATGAGGAACATGGGGATCAGAACTGTGGGACTTGCTGCAAAATGCATTGGCACCACACTCCAAAAGTAACTGTTAGAAGTGTTATGTATACAATACAGAAAGCTAATGAAGTAAGTCGTGAACCAAACAGAAAGTATATATGATCCATCTCATGCTATTTCACATGAATGAATCAATGCTCCATATATAGTGAACAGATTAGACTGAGGAGAAGTAGCCAATTGGCATGTATAAAGCAGGAATAACTGCTTAACACCCGAAATTATCAGGAAGAAGCCATTAACACGTTTTTGAGAACCTTTTTTTTTTTGACTATCTTTTGACCGATAGGTATAACAGGGTAGAGATGATACCCAAGACAGCTGGTTGGCAGAGACATTGAGAACATTTGTATTTGCATCTCAGAGTAGCATTCAAAATGAACATATGCTTGGGTCCAGTATGATAAAATTGCTGATTACTGAAAATGGCATTCAGGAGACAGGTTATGTTTGTTAACCTTGAACCTTTGTCTCAAGTGTGTTAAATATATCTTGAAATCCTGTGTAAGAGTAAGCAATTAGAAAAGTATCCATTGGTAAATATGAAACTTCAATCGAAGAAAGATTAGACTAAAATTGGGTTTTACTTGTGACCTTTTTTATCCAATACTATAGCTAACAGTCTGATCTTGAGACTAGGCAATAAATTTCTTCTTTGTTTTACTGCAAAGATTGCCTCATTTTTTGGTAGGGTTTTTCAGAGTGAAAGTTGCAAACTTGGAGTGTTCTTGTCTCCAGAGAGGAAATCCAAAATGGTTCATGCAGGCGCCAAATACCTGCTTTTGCAGGAGATGAAAAGGAGAGACAGCCCCAGGCACATCTCTTTTTTTGACATTCATGCATCCTGCTTCAGTCACTCTGGAGAGAGACAGTTGGGCCAAGTATTGTCCTAATGCAGTCTCCTGCCAAAAGTAATTCAGTTCTTTAACATCTGTCCCTTTTTTTGCCCTTTATTTTCTATTATTGTAGTGCATCAGCCTCTGTTTTGTTGTTTCTTAGAACTAAATTATTTGTTTGTTCATTTTTATTGCATCTTTAGCTATTCAGTATTCAAATTTAATCTTAGTTTTCTCTGGGTCCTTCTTGCTTTTTTTTTTTTTTCTCTCTTTTTGCTGACCACGAATGAGGACAATAGTGTCCCTTCAGCAAGCAGTTGAAAAATCCCTTCTTCTGAACTCTCCTAACTCTCAGAAAGTTCTTTTGGATTTGTCCAAATTTGTTAACCACAGGGGCTGCCTCCCGGTTCTTGGGTCTCCCTGGTAAGCTACACTGAAGTAGCAGTGGGAGCTCCCAGCTGGTCCTCCCTGCTGCAGGAAGACAGCAAATGATGGCTCAGGCTTTAAGCACTTGGTGACACACACATGCAGAAAGCTATGCACAGATGGAGTTCTGCTCATCTTCAGGCTGTAACAATATTAAGCTATCTAATTTATATACAAAGGGCTGAAGTTGCCTGTTACTGCTCTTTTATTAGACTTGGTTTTCTCAGTGGGGTCCTGCTCCATGACAGGATTGTAGATGTTGGAACAATGCTCAGAATAAATAATATGTAGGAAAAATATTCAGACTACAGTAATGATGCACAGCAGCCTTGTTTGCAGACCATGCTGTCATTGAACTAGTCACTGTTTAAACACATAAGGGAAAAGACCTTAGATAAAATACCTTGTGCAGTCAGTTCATTCCCTGATCAAGAAGTGATTAACACAGTGAAGCTTCTAACACCTTTGTTTTCTGTCATTTGGGCTTGTATCCATTTGGGTACAACAGATCTAAATAGATTTTACAACGTAGTCTTCTCTCTCTATTGTATTCTATATCTTTAAAATAGTGACCTTCTTTCCTCCCCGCCCTAGCTCTGCTTATATATCCTGTGTTCACTGCTGCATGGTAAGGACAGCCAGCTCTGATGTAGGACTGCTTTGCTATTTCTGTAGAGACATCCATATTTCCCTGCTCCTTCAGTTCATCAACTCTGGCCTCAAGGTGCTATAGGAGTACTTTGAGGGCCATTAACTGCTTGCACCACATTTGGATCAGACACATATATCTAACCTTATCTTTGAAAGGTCTGGAGAAAATAACATTGAAAAAGAGATCTTCTGTTCAAGTTCATGCCCCCTTGACTAGTTTGAATTAACACTCACTTAGAGGGGGTAAGAAGTCAAAAATATGCCTGGAAGGTTAAACATTAAGTATGTAAAGCTAGACTTCCAAACTTCCATAATGCATGAAAATATGTATGTAAAAAATGTCTGAAGAAAACCAAAGTTTAACAGCTACTACATTTTAAAGTATGAGGATTTTTAAGCCTTTTTTGAGATTCCCTTTTGTTGGTTGCCTTTAGGGGAGGTGAGACAAGTTTCCAACCTTTGCAGCCAGCTCAATGGAAAACAGGGAAGGAAGAACACAGAGGCAGAAAGAAATCTCAAATTTCAACTTGTTCTGTGATCTTAGAAGGGCTTCGAGAATAAAAATCTTTAAAGAGAACCCCACAGGTGCTACATGATCTGCATTTTGTCAGTCAGGCTCACAATCATCACAGGACACAAGTCACAGATCGACTGCAAAGACACTCACCCCTCTTCTCAGCAGCTGTATCTTTCCCTTCACAGCTCTTACACCTGAAGGTTAGTAATGGACAGCTCTTCCAAACAGCTGTTTGTGGTGTTTGGGTATCCTTTCTGGATGCTTCTGATGACAGAATGGGCAGCAACCACGCCCTGCGTTATTATGCACAGTCTCAGCAACTTTGACATTGTGAAAGGGTCTCATGTGTCATCTCATCTCTCCATTTATGGAGAACTTGGCTTAGCAAAATACTCCTTGCCCTTCTTTTCTCTCTCTCTCTCTCTCTCTCTCTCAGAGCAGAGTTTGTTACAGTCAGGTCGGATTCCTGAATCATTTCACAACATGGCTGTGTTTCAGTTGCCTCAGTAAAACGGAGAAAACTGTGAGCTGTGTGATGTCACAGATGGGTTAGCAGAAACTCCGTAATCTGCACAAGTCTGTCTATTGTTAGGTCATAGCCTCAGTCCCAGCAGTTAACACAAATATCTCCAATGTCCCAACAGTAATGTGCAGGAATGCAAATTGTTTTTCATTTGTGCTGAGATACAGATGTATTTCCCTGTCTATATACCACAGAATGGAGAGTCTTTGCCTCTGACTTTGGTCAAAGATGTTCAAAGAACCCTCCTGATTGCAGTGTACCCTAATAACACCGGTTCAATATATGTTCAATAGTTTATATAAATAGTTCTGGAGTGCTCAAACCATTTGTCATTTAATAGTTTTTCCAGCTGTCCAGCCCTTCTTGATGTCACTTTGTAAAATTCAAAAGTTCAGAGCATTAGTGAGACAGAGTCATTGGAGTAAATAAAAAAACACAACAACAATAACCACCACCACCACCACCAGCAATAACTAATGCAGCTCTAGATTTGTGATCTTTTTATTTTATTTTATTTATTTATTTATTTTGAATTCATCGTGCTGGCTATCACTTAGTCATTTGGTTCTGAATAAGACTGAAAAATGATATATGCATCTTGCTGCCCGGTGTCAGCACTGCCAGGCTTGTGTATCATATTTGAGCTGAATATTTCAGCAAATAGCATGGCCCAGCAGCAATTGCTGAGCCCTGTCTATATTCTCTCTTTGCAGTGAGCAGGGATTTTTCATTTCATACATCATTTACAGCTTGCCACAGCGATTCTAGTCAGCCAGGATATATTTTCAACACAAAGAGAAGAAAGAGAAATATATATCATTTGTTGCAGAAGTTGGACACATTGGGTTGAAATTTAATTACACTATACCATCGAAAGCTACACTAATAAACAAAAAGTCAACTATCCTTAACTCAGAGTAAAAGATGATTAATTTTTTGTTGTTGTTGTTGCTCAAGAGTTCTGCCTAGGCTTATTGGGCAGTAATTTTGCTGCTTTGATACATCATGGATTACATCCATAAGAGTCAATGTGCACACTTAAGCAGATACAATGTGTATGTCATCCATCTAAATATTTGACAAAATAACATAGGCCTTCATCCTCTTGAGACAGCTGTTTTGTTAATGGCACATTACTGCTAAAATGTGCACCTGCCATTCCTTTAGCTCCTGGAGAGTCTGTGGGTTGCTGCTGGGCAAGACGATCAATTAGGAAGGGGGTTCTCAGAAGGGATCCACTGACCGCAGGATCTGTGTGATGTTATAGGAAGGCAAGCTTGCTTCAATTTTTCTCTCTTTTTTTTTTTTTTTTTCCCTGCCCATTAGGAAATTAAGCCTCATTATTTAAGGAAAAAATCCAGTGTAAAAAGATGATAGGATTAGAGTAAGAAAGTAGTTTACCTGCTTCTAAGGTTGTCCAGAAGCAGAGCCCAGAAGCAGCAACGCAAGGAGCAGTATGCTTACTTTTAACAAATAGTCAGCAGAGTCCTGATGGGACAGTGCATGGCATAACAGAATTTTATTTCCATTCTTCAAGCAATTATACAAAGAAAAATAAGGTGGCAAAGACTTTGTGCCTTTCCTGGGGTCATCTGTGGTTGTCAGACTTGATGAGGGCTTTGTCTATGTGCTTTTGACACCTTCTTTAAAGATAGAAAAGCAGGGAAAACTATATGCCTATAGCCTTGACCTTGTTTCCTTGTTAAGGAAACTGATCTGATGAGCTGTGTTTGTTCTTTCAAGTTTCATTTGTCAAAATATATAAGGTCATCACAGTTGCATGTATTTGACTTTAGGAGATGAACTGCTATAATTAGTAACAATACACTTATTTTATTACACTTGCTTTGATAGAAGCCGGCGGTGTTTTAAAAAAAATCTTAATTTCAGAGTGAATTATATTAGTTTTCTTGTTGTTGCCTGCGTGTGTTAAACCTTTTTTGTGTAATTAGCAAGCAGTAAATTACTTTATTTCTCTTTTGTTTAATTGAGTTAATGATGTCTGCAAAGAAACACGATACCAAGGTTTTTTTTTTTTTTTTTTGCTGATCTCAAGGGGCTTTCAAGAGTTTCAGATTTTGCCAGACTCAAAGCTGTAAGGCGTGCGTTGAGTTGTCCCTATATCTTTTAAAAAATCATTCACTGCATTGCTGCATAAAGGTGAACATAAGCAGTACAGAAGACAGCTTGAACAGAGGCAGCCTGGCTCGAGCAAGCAGAGGGAGTGTGCCTTGCAGGTTGACCCCTCTGTGTAAGTGAGAGTGTTTTTTCCTTGCTGAGAGGGCAAGACTGGTACATTAATGAGCCATCTGCCTTGCTGGGCCACAGTTTTAAGAACAACACGCCTTCCTGTCCTTTTCATACTCTGCCCTCTGGAAAACTTAGATCTGTCATTACTTATGACAGGAGACTCCATCATATCAAAGCATAAAGAAATCAGTGATGAAGAGAGAATTAGGGAAATGAGAAGAGTTATAGGACAGAGAGCTTCATTAAAGGGGGAAAAAAAAAAAGAGGGAAGAGTAAGATTTAATGAGGCTCTTGTTTATTACTTTTGCTAATTTAGGAAGTCTTGCTGCTGGCTGTGGCACTGGAAGGTTAAACTGTACAGATACTTTCAAAATGAATATTAGGGTGGGCCAGAATACAAGACTTAAGTATTAATTTGCATTGAATGGGTAAATCTCAGTTTCAGACTGTGGCCATCTTGTGTTACAAAATTCAAGGGATAAAACTGTGCTTAGCCCTTTATACAACAGATTTGTTGAGATTAAGGCTACTCTCTTTTAGGTGCCCTCATTTACAGGTTGTTATAGGTTGTTTTTCCTCTCTTTTCATCATTTTCCTATGAGTCTCGTTTCTACTTGGACACTTCAGTTCTGAACCTTGCCACTGTTTGTGGAGCAGAAAGTGCTTGTACCAGTCACCTTCTAAAAGAACTACCTTAACTACAATTATTGGGTATTTATAAATTCTTGCTAGTAGCCATATAATGTTTGCTGCCTGTAACTGCTCTGAATACAGGCAGCTTTGGACACAGGATGCCTATATCAACCCTGCTGGCAAGTCGGAGTCAGCAGAGCATATAGTGGGCTGGAGATGCAGGAGGGATGTATTATCCTGTGACTGATTCCTGAGCTGCTACCAGAAGGGTTCTGTCTTGGAATGACAGAAATTATACTTTTGAAAATGAACTTCTTTCTTGACTTCATATAGCTTTATTTTTTTTTTAAGCTTTTCATTTACTGAGTTTGTCTATACATAAATTATTATTTTTAGTGATGTTTCTCAGTTAAGATTATAATATCACATTTTTACCATGTGATTCTTCCTTTTTTTTTTTTGTCACAGGCTAAACTAAAAAAAAAAAAGTTCAGTTTTATGAAGAGTTCTCCATGGCTACACTAGTTGTCATTGTATTTTATTTCCTTGTTTTCCTATTTTTAGCGTCGCTGTTATTCTGGCTGGGAAATGGGTATTACGTAATTCCCAACTTTCCCTCTTTGTGACATGTAAAGATCAGTCAGTTGATATTTATCCACAGTTTGGAGATGAAAAGCATTATACATTTACTGAGTATTGTTTGGCAACCAATATTAAACACTTGTCTATTAACAGATGTGGCTTTTTTAAACAAGCTCTTTCAGTTACTGTGATGCATTGTACTTGTGCGTAGCTCCACCAGTTCTAGGGATTATTAAGAGTTATCTTTATTTACAGGATTTGACTTCTGGAGGAGGTCAAGGTTTAGGCTTTCCAGTGAATATAGTTATTTTACTTATGGTGGTTGTTCTTAAGCTGAAATTTTTGTGGCACCCCTCAAATAGGTGTTGTTTTACTGCCTTAAAGGTGGTTTGTCCCAATATACAGCATTTATTTTATCTTCCGTAATTTTATGCTGATGAGAGCAGACCAGTCAAACCCTATTTGTACTGTGTGAGATACTGTGTGGCCCAGAGGCATGGTTGCCTCCATGTGATCTCTTCACCAGCAGTACGTACCGAGTGCAATTTCAGTTTTAGGGGAGAGGCTGGCGTGCCCCACAGCAGCTGGAAAGCGTGTGCTGCTCAGCTGTAGCCTCGTGCCAAACGTTGCTGTGGGACCCAGGCTCCAGATGAGCCTGTCCCCCTTGGCAAGGTTCAGGTGGAGATTGGGTCTTTTCCTTACTGGCTGGGTCATGAACAGTTGAAGGGCTGATAAAATGCTCCTCCCCAGTGGAGACAGAGGCGCTACACTGTCCGTATTAATAGAGTTCAAGAGAGGCAATTTCAGTTATTAGGCACTAACTGAAGCTAAGGTTTTCTTTTTCAACACAGACTGTCCTTGCTCATATTTGCCGTTATTGATACAGTAGATAGTGTTTTGTGATAACGATATCAGGGAGAAGCATGGCATGTCAAGAAAGATTTTTTAATATGATCTATTACAAGAGCAATAACAAAAGCAGAAAAATATGGAAGCAGCTGTGTCATTTCAACAGTAAGCTAACTTTTGCAGAGTTATGGCTCTGGAAGAAAAGGTGCCCTTTGAAATTCTTATACCCAGTGAAAGCTTTTCCCCCAGCTTTCGAGCCAAGTAGCTAGCAGTGTGACATCATGCTTCTCAGCAGACATTATTAACTCAATTAAACTGAAGAGATATAAAGTAAATTGCTACATCCTAATTATACAAAAAAAATCGATAAACAGGCAACAAAAACAATTATATAATTCACTCAGAAATTAAGATGTTTAAACCACTAACAATTTAAATCAAAGCAATGGTAATAAAATAAGTGTGATGTTACTAATTGCATCATTTCATCTTCTGAAGTCAAATACATAATTTTTTGTTGACTTGATGTATTTTGGCATTTATAAGTATAGCAATGGAACCTGAATGGGTTCAACTTACTCAGCAGCGCAGAAAAGTACATCTTTTGTAGGGTGAGAAGCTGAGCCTGCAGTGAAGGGGAAAAATATGCTTATAAGGAAGCTTCAGTCAGGCTGGTAGGCAGTGCTGAGGTAGGAATCTGTCACTCAGCATCCATTGCCTGCAACCTCCTTCTCCTTCCTAAACCCTCTTGCAGTGGATTGATTAAAACTCCCAGCTGATATACTCAGACTATGTTTGATAATTGCTGGTGTTTTCTGCATCAACAAGACTGACAACAGCAGAATTGAAGCTCACTGATGTTAAAACTTGTCTGTGACAGCTTTGGTTTCAAAGAGAGCACAACATTCTCTTAGACAAATAGTGGATCAAGTTGGTGGCAGTTCCCCCCACCCCCCCCCCACCCCCCTTTGCAAACTTGAGATTGTGCAATCCATGGAGGTTTTGGGGGATTACTTTGATTAGTGAGAGCCATATGTCCCTCAGACAAATGAGAACAATTCTGATACTGATGATGAAAAGAAGGAAAAAAATATAGTGAGTTGCTGCTTGCAGAGTAAGAATGTTGGTTTTTTTTTTCTGAGTTTTTGGTCTGGCCTTTCTGACACATAGGAGCTTCTGTGGACTATTCACACAGAACTGGAGGGTTAACTCACTCCTGTGGGGTAGTGCCATTGACTTCACTGATGGTTGGATTTGGCCCAAACAGGGTAATGTGATCAAACATTAAAAAAGTAGATGTTTCATTCTGATGCACCAAATGTACCGTTTCAGAGTAATGTGAAGCAAGGTTATATACAAAGAAAGACTGTTTGTAATATCTTATGTGAAAGAACGTCTGTATAAACCTCAGAGAGAAAATTACTTGTATCTTTTGTAGAGTAAGAAGCTGAACTTGCACTGATGGAAAAAGTGCAAGGGTGTGTAATAATCAGTGCCCAAAATGACCCCAGGTTTTCTAACAAAATCAACTGTCAGAAGATCTGACCTATCCAAATACAAGCTGTGGAAATGCACCCTTCTACACCATTGCCTCATACCAATCAATAACAGTTCAATCCTGGCAGAATTCAGGCAGAGCCTATTATAAACCATCTAAAACTGAATTGCTGTCAAAGAATTAGACATCAAGGGGATTGCCACACTAGTATCTGATGGAAAAAAATACTGCCATAGTTTAGTATGGTGGGACAGTTTCAGATATTGCTCAGTACCAAGTGCTTGAAAAATCCAAAATTATATTGAAAATATTTTAAATATCTAAACGTAAATGGAGATTGACAGCCTTGGCTTTGATCCTAGCAGGAACTGGGGCAAGTGAAAATATGGTCATTGTTATTATTTTCTGTTGGTAGAAATCTGCTTGACCCATGTCTCTACGCAAAATAAAAGACAGATTTTAATACTGAGTATTTAATTTGTATAAAACTCCAGCTTCTGTTAGAAGTGAACTGTATTTCCTTTTTGGAGGAATGAGGAAGAGGAGGGTATCAGAGGAATTTTTTTTTTTTTTTTTGCCATTGCAGATCTCTGAAGGTTCTTCGTTTTTGGATGCCTGTATTATAAAGTTTTCCACCAAAAGTTGATTCAATTCTTTTCTTCTAATCTAAGTGCAAACATAGGGATTACAAAGTCTTTTTCCACTTATGGCCATGCCCTGTGATATAATATGGTAGAAAGGAGAATGAAGATTCTCATTTGCTTCTCGTTCCCTTTTATAAAGGTGTTATTGTGAACAGACATTTTATTATTACCTGTGTGTCAAGACAGAGAGAGTGAAATATTTTTATTGTCTGAACAGTAAAGTTCTCATTTTATATACTGTACAAGAACTGCCCTAGCAATAAGAGTACTCCTTTGGCTAGATGGAGGTACCTTGAAAATACTGCTTCTTGAGCTTACTGATATTTTCAGGACAGGCTTGGGAGAATGGTATAGATGGACTCATTATTCAGTACGCCTGCTGACTGGTTAAGTGCACTGTTACAGATTGCTTACATGGATGTGCTATGAAGCAGCCCTTAATACCTAGGGAGATGAAATGGGGCCCATTAGGGGAAACGAGGAAACATGAAGTAATGACTGGTTAATACCCTTGGGTATGAGGGTGTAAGGTATTTGCTCTTGAGCCATGCCTGTCAGTGAGTGAAGAGGTAATTTCTGTATCCTCTTGGTTTGGTGTTCAAAGAAACCATTTAGGATAGATGGGGGTAATCAAACATTATATTAATTTGTGTGCTGTGTGCATGTTTGTAAGTCACCGGCCATCTTACCCATGTTGCGTTACTCCCAAGGCACTCCTGTCCACAGAGTGGCTCACTGATTTCTCCTCCTGCCTGCATTTTTCTTTACCTCCTGTGGTTGACATCTTTCCTGCCAGCTGTGTCTTTTCCGCAAGGTAATTCTCTTCACTGCTGACTGCGATCCTGGGGGATTTGAGGGCTGTCAGCCACGCTTTTACCTTCTGCGGTTCTTTCTCCTTTCCTTATATGTTTTTCTTCCTTCACTTCTCTCTTACTGCCTTCTTCTGCTCTTTCTTTTTTGATCTGGACTTCACTGCAACCTCTAAAACAAGGAGCCCCAGCTAAGAGTGATAGAAAGGGATTGCAACAGTTAAAAATTGTTCTATGAGGAGTGGAGTATCTTCTGAATCAGAAAGCCAGAGATTAAAGTTTTAACTAGTCGAAGAGGACAAAATTGCCTTTGTGGTTGTAAATAACCTTCAAAAAGAAATACTAAATATGTTTTTGATGGAGAATAAAATGCTTGAGTTCTGCGATGTATTGAAAAGCTGCATAGTTCTCAGTTCTTGAACTTGCAATTTTTGTTTAGTGGTGACAGTACCTAATGGTCTACAGATACCTTTGACAGATAGTATAGTATGAACCAGTATTCACTCCATATGTTGTCTCTGGTTAACATATAGAAATCAGAACCACAAAAATCACAAATTAATTAGACATTGCTACAGACTTGCTGAGACATGAGATACCTGCTTTTATGTTGTCTTTTTATGTTTTCTTTTCCTGAGGTTCCTTTCTTGCTGCTGCGCTGCGATATAACTCAGGTACATATCCTGATTTTATCCTACATCCCCACTTAGCCTGCTTTTTTTGTTTGATAAAGCCTGCAAAGAAAGATATTTAAATGCCCCACGGAGGGCTGTTTTCCTATTGTTACCCAAGAACACAGTGAAGTAATAAAACTTCTAGTTTTTCTTTAATTATATCTATATAGTTGTGTAAATATCAATTCAAGAGCATGAGAAATTTCCTTGAAGATAACAAATAGCTTTGCCAAATAATATTTACAGTAGTATATATAGTGGTAATTCACTGTGAACTTCTGTATTCAGCCCATCAAACAACTTCATTCCAACACATTGCGTATGTCATGGATGCAGAATGGCTTTTACATCTTGCTTTGAATTTACCCTTCTACTAACTGTATTATCTTCCTGCTACAGCTATTTATTAGGGTGGCGATTAAGAGGAGTCTACTTTACATTATGTCTTTTGAAAAAATATCTAAATTAGGATGATCTAAAACTCCAACAAATTATGGGTACTTGAGTTGCTTATGTTTGTGTTCCATGGGCAGCAATTTACCCAGTGTTTTTCCCATTCAAGTAAATGGGAGACAGCTGGGGGTTAGCAAGACTCTTCTTACCAAATCATAGATATTTTAAACAGCTTGCAATAAACTATAATTTATATCTATAAGTAAAATATTTACCCAGAAGAAGTACCTTTAGAATATACTTGAAAGCTGCATCCAAGCTGACATAAAGAAAAGCTTTGTATCTCATTGCCATGGGCTAGGGCTTCAGTTTATAGTTAATTTATATACTGTTCTTCTGAAATGCTGTATCTTTTATTATTAATCAATTTGAATTGAAAGAAGTAGTAGTTCTCAGGATTAAAAACAGATTTCCTTCAGTAATTGAATTCATCAGACCAGTTTCATAAGAAATAAATGCAACTAAACTGTACGATGAGAGCATCAGCAGAGATGAGTTCATGTACATCGTGTGCTTCACAGTCTGTATTTCACTCATAGTCTTTCCTAAACTGTTGTAAGTGATGCTCTGAAAAGGGCTGAACAAATGACTTTTCCAGTACACTGAGAATTATGATATTTCTTAAAAATCCCAACTTAGCTTTTTCTACACCACGTTCTGATGGCTGAAAGTTTTAATTGTACTGCCTTTTTAAATCTGTCCTATCATTCTCGCTAAAACCTGGAGATACACTCTCTCTTAAAAGACACACATAGTGTTACTATGTGTGGACTTCCAAACCACTCAGTTTCTGCTCTTCTCTAATTCTTAGAACATCTAAGATGCTACATCTCCATTAAACTCAGTGGGCTAACATAGCTTTATCCCCTACTTTGATGATTTGGCACTAGGGTCTGTGAGATACATGTAGTGGGAGTTGTGTTAAGTGGTCGAAACATCTGGGGTCTCATTTTGGTTCAGTGACATTGAATAAAATTAAGGTGATTCTGTTTTTTTTTCAAATAAAAGCAGTGCACGTATGGAGATAAATGGGATGCAGTGAAGAGCTGGGAAATTTGAGCAGCCTACAGGTAAAAAGAGATTAAAGTGTAGTAACTCAGAGTAATCCGAAGCAGCAAATGTGGTATCAAGAAGCAATATCATTATTTAACTTCACATACGTAGGTAACAGCATACTTTCCGTGATGCTCCTAGCAGTGTTATAGCTAAATTTGTAGTAACACAATATTTGTTCTGATGTGATAACATTTGTTCAGATGGGAAGGATACTGTTGGTAGAGTTTGCCACTTCACATAATGCTTGAAGAGATAAGCAATAGAAGCAGACTTTAAGTGGAATTTGTATTCTTTCCTCCTCTGCTCTCTGTTGAGAAGATAAGTAACTGCTATTATCTGTTTTCCTCAAACACTTGCTCAGTAAAATTCAATTCTTGTAACAGGAGTGTCATACTCGCCAAAGAGCTGAACTGCTATGGCAGCTGTAGTAAGTGGTATTCATTTGTAAAGGCACATCTTCCTGTGTTGTGGTTTAGCCTTGGCAGGCAGCTAAGTGCCACACAGCCGCTCGCATGCTCTCCCCAGGTGGGATGGGGGAGAAAATCAGAAAGATAAAACTGTGAGAACTCATGGGCTGAGATAAAGACAGTTTACCAGGTAAAGCTAAAGCCATATGCACAAGGAAAGCAAAACAAGGAATTCATTCGCTACTTCCCATGGGCAGGCAGGTGTTCAGCCACTGCCAGGACAGCAGGGCTCATCACCCGTAATGGTTTCTTGGGAAGACAAACGCCATCACTCCCAACGTCCCCCCTTCCTACTTCTTTCCCCCAGCGTTAATGCTGAGCACGATGCCACATGGTACGGGACATCCCTTTGGTCAGTCTGGGTCACCTGCCCTGGCTGCGTCCCCTCCCAGCTCCTTGTGCACCCCCAGCCTCCCGGCTGGCAGGGCAGCACGAGCAGCAGAAAAGTCCTTGGCTCTGTGTAAACACTGCTCTACAAAAACTAGAACATCGGTGTCTTATCAGACTATTTTCATCAAAAATCCAAAACACAGCATTGTGTTAGCCTCTACAAAGACAATTAACTCTGTCCCAGCCAAAACCATGACATCCTGTGACTATATCCATCATGACTTAAGTATTTGCACCATGGCAATAGTGTGGCAGAGACTAGAAATTAGTAAATAAAAGCTTTTGGTATGCTATTTTGGTCACTTGGCCTTCAGTATAGTGTTCTGGAGCTCTGTAATACAGTCCTAGCCATCTGCTAAAGAGTAGTAAAGCCACTACTGAAGAACAGTGCTTTTGAGCTAGCCCAGTCTTCAAATTAGCTAAATTGTCCTTTTTCGCTTGAGTTACTTTGAATAAAGACTTTGACCTGTGACATGCTTCACTATTAAATTTCAGTTAAAATTCTAGATTTCTTTTTTGTTCAGTAATTCCCACTGTAAATTTAGAATATGGTGCTATTGGAAGATCTCGTGACCATTGTTTTTGTTATACATCAAGCCTTTCAATGTGGGGAACCTTCTCTTCAGTATACATGTACACATGGTTACCAGAGTGTACATCTGGCATATATACATTTTTAGAATTCTAAAATATTTAATGTTTTCTATTTCTCTTCATTTAAATTTCCAAATACCTAACTGCAGTAAACTCTGGCTCATATTTAGCAATTACCTAGGTATAAGGTAGCAGGAGAATGAAGTTTAGCCTAGATAAATGAAGCAATCTACTGAAAATAGTTCAGTGTAACTCCTAAATACATTTCTGATATATTTAAACATTTTTCTTGTAATGAAAATTATACAAAAGACATAATAATACTACTCTCTTTTATATTGTTTCCCCCTGGTTCACTGTCTAAAATCGTGATGTGTTTAAAAAATCAGTTATAATTAGGCTGAACTGGGGGCTTGCTGATGAAAATGTTTTTTTTTTCTGAAAATACTAATTCATCAAAACCATAGCTTCTCATTTTATCTTATACTTGTTTACTTAAGTTTCTACAGGGGAGTTTCTTGGGTCCAGAAAAGAAGAAAGAGGAAACAGCAGTGTAGGGATTAGTTGCCTAATTGGATCAAGTGAAATGCTGAATGACCCAGCTAATGAGCTGTTTGGCTGTCTTCATGTATCTTTCTCTTCCCCTGGTTTCTGATTTTTGTTGTCTGTTTGCTCCCAAAAATGTTGCAAAGTCTTAACTGTTTTTTTTTTTTTTAAAGAAGCATATAACTTGTTTTTTGGCAAGTCCTAGTTATGTTAAACCTCTCTGGCACATATTTGGCTATGAAGTCTAGAAAAACTTCATTGAAACTGCATGGGTTCTACAGTATGTAGTTCCAAATGAGAAACAAACACGATACCACAAATACTGGTTTTATTAGAAGGTGGTACATGAGTCAGTAATGTTTGGGAGCTCCTATATTAGTCTGCTTGTACATTGAAGGCTTACATTTGCTGTGCATTAGCTAAAGCATCCTTGCATTCTGTTGGTTATCTGTCATGGCCCCAAAGCCCTCCCTCTATGTCTCTGCTTTTCAAGATGCAGTATCTCACCCTATAAGCATGACCTACATTCATGGTTCCTTTTTCCTGTCTTCATTTATTCTTTAGCATTGCTGTCTAGGAAACTACACAGTGATAGCATAAAAAAAAAGGGTCAGCCCTGTCAGAAGTTATGGACTGGAAAGAATACGACAGTTAAGCTCTCTTCTGTGAAGCAGCTATGGTGGTTCTAGCAATGAAACTGCAATGACAACTGTAGTCTGAGATTTACTCGTGTGATTTATTTGCAACACTCTCTAGCTTCACATATAAATGCATATGGAAATATATCATCTTATAGTCTCCAAACATTTCATTGTGATCTGTTTTTTCAGTGTGCGTGCTGAAGACATGCAGTTAGTTATATCCAAATGGATTAATGAGTAAATGTTGCATAGAAAAATTTTTAGAAAATATGCATATTACCAGTGTCTTCTGGTGCAAGCAACTCTTTCAGGGTGATAGGAAATGATCCCTTGGTTTTAAATTTTCTCTGATACTTTAACTGTGAGATCTTTGTTTTTATTCTGTGCATACAGAACTCAAATGTAATACACCATGTAATCAATATGGGAGTTGAATTTAGGACTCTGGTACCATAAAATATTTACTTTAAGAAGCAGAAATGCACCAGCTTTTTCACAAGAGAGTGATATGAATAAACTAATGAAAGAAGGAAGTATATTATATTTGCTGTTTATGTGGTAACAAGAGCAGACTTGAAAAGCAAATACTAATAGCATCTTCTGTATTAGTTATGCAAGAAAACTACTTTAAAATGCACATGTACACTTTAATTTATCAGTATGTTAAATTTTGCAAGTTTCTAATATTTGTTTTATTTATAAATCTCAAAAAACAGTGAGCCATGGTGTTGTGAATTGTAGATAATGAAGAAAAGGCCGAATGTGTCGTAATCCATCAGTGTCCATATTAGAAGCACATAAAAGTAGACTTGTGCAAAATGTCTCCAAGGTATTTCTGCTTTCTACAGGTGGCTTCTGTAAAAACAGAAATATCCTAATTGTATTTTTCTTCACTTTTTAAAATTCTTGTTGAATCGCATATTGCACATTTCCCTTTGCGCTTCTGTCCATAACTGTGTTACTGCCTCTTTGGGTGATTTAATCCCATGAAAAGATGGAATTGAAAGGCTCTATCCTCATTTTAATGTCAATAACAAAGGAAAAGTGAATAAAATTTTCAAGTGAAAAATGAGATAGATGATGTTTGAAAGTTTCCTAAATGGAGTTTTTTATTCTAAAGTTTGAGCGTACTTTCCTGTCAGCTAGGAAGAAAAAAAGTGAAGTTTATTTAGTATCTTTTTGTTTTTCTTAGAGTGGCATTTCTACAATTTGAATAAAAAGGATCTCCGTTAGAACTGGTTAAAATGCTGATCAGAGGCTAGTTCCCTTCCCTTCCCTTCCCTTCCCTTCCCTTCCCTTCCCTNTAAATTCTTTCTTTTCATTTCACAGTCTGTAAATGCTGTTCCCAAGCGTACCCAAGAGGCGATGTTTGTAGTACTATAGGTCGAATCCAACTACTGGAATATCAGCTACAAAGTGCTGTGGATCCAGCCATGAAGTGTGATGGTAAGGAGGGCTGCTCTTTTTTCCTGCTTCTGATTACTTGGGCTGAGCATTGGGAATGCCATTAGTCCCTGATGGCTGAGCACAGACATTTGGTACTAAAAAACTGTTTACTCATTCTTTTTGAAAGTTTTCTTCCACTCTGCTGATTTTCAAAATAAAAATAAAATCACTAGTGAAAGCATTTTGAATTTTATTTTTTTCCAAAATAAAGATGTCTAGAAGGCATTTTGGTTCTGATAATATGTTCTTATATTAACAACATAGTACGTTTCCAATTTTCACCATGGTAACTTTTACGATCCTTTGATTCAGCAGAAGGAAGAGGAAGCACTTATTAAACATTTTTCCTACTAATGATGTTTGTGTGGTCTTATATAAGACACTGCCATTGCAGTCTTTACATCTCATTATCCATTGGTTATGCCTGCTAGCTCATTTTAAAGTATGGGAGTGAAGAATTAAAAAATTGGGGCTATTTCTAAACAATTCTTTCAACATTCAATTTCTAGAGCAAGTTAGCTTAGCTCACATGAGCTTTACTGCTTCTGCTGTGAATCAAGATGTGCAAAGGAACATTTGTTGTGTCTTCTGTTGGACTAAATATATGGCTTCAGAAATGAAGGTTTGATTGGGATAATTCAAATTTGTAACATTTCATTTAAATGTCTTAGTTATTATTGGAAATAGCATCTTGGTTTTAGTTGTCTCTTTTCTGCTTTGGGGAATATTTCAGTCCTAAAAGCTGACTGAGGGCATCTATTCTCAACTCCTTTCTCATGGTGCTGCTCTTTTCTCTGTCTCGTGCTGCTGTATGTTTCGGTAAGAGACTTTGCCTTGGTTTCTTGGAGCTCCTGTGTTTGCACAAATAATGAATGCCTTTTCCTTTCAGATTTTTTCTCTGAAAATGCAGGAGTAGGTGTTATATATGTAATTTCTGAGATCATAGCAATCTTTTTTCTTATTATCTGAAAGCAAAGTGCTGTCATACAATATAATATTAATTATCATACTTATAGTATATGGGTGCAAAAAATTTCCCTAGTTTCAAACGTTCCTCCATTTTTGGGTGCTTATAAACAAAAATGTTCCATTTTGTTGCTTGAAATGATCTCTAATCTTGATTTGAAGGAGCATCAGCACAAATTTTGTTGCTACATTATTCATTTTGGTTGTTCTGAGTTGTTTCCCAGGTTTACCTTCATAAACGTTGCCACCTTGTACCAGAACGCCAGGGATGACCTGCAGATGCTGACCATGTAAATGGCAAAGAAGTGATACCCCAGAGCAGCACCTCAGAGAAAGATACTCCATCCGTTGAACAAGTAGCAGACTGCTGCCCACTAAGACCTGTTCTCATAAGAACTGCTAGAATTCTTTCCGTGCCAAAACCGAAAAAGAAATAATTCAGCTGGGTGACAGATTCGGACACCAGTTTTTAGTGCTGCTTCTCAAGTTGTCATAACAAAAAAAAAAGAAATCCCTGCACCTCTCCACCTGCAGTGAAATCTCATTTCAGACTAGCTGTTTGCTTTGTTCCTTCCCACCCTCTTGCTGCGGGCAGAGCGTGGTGGGTGGCATGACCCGGGCAGCCTGCAGGCCCCATTGCTAGGGAAGGGCCTGGCAGCACTCCCAGGGCGGGCAGCAGGCCGGATCCTTGTAAGCTGCCCCTGCCCGAGCTGAAGTGGGCCTCCTGGTGCTATGGATGGCTGGGTTGTTCCTGGGGAGATGATACGGGGTGAATCTTGTGCAAGGCCAGGGCCGCGGCGGGTGTCTGTGGTGAGCTCTGAGAGTTCATCCCCTTGCAAGCTGAAGGGAGAATTGTGCGGTTATGTGTAGAAAAGTATTTAAATGTTTTGTTGGCTTAGTGTAAACAGATGTTTGAAGCACTCTGATGTTAATGGGGAATTTCTACCCCCATGTACAGCATTATGATTGCCTGTGGAAGCCTGCAGGCCTCGTGTGTCTTAAGCTGCAGCAGCGCTGTGACAGTCATCGTTCTGTGTCAGGACAAAATTACCTTGTGGGATTGTTGCACAGTGTCTGTTATATTAATCATTAGCGATATCTTTGCAGCACTCAATTATATTATGAAGGCTGGGTTATGTTCTGATCTTTCTAACGGTCATGTAAAGTACTGAGATGTCTATTATTTTATAAGAAGTAACGCATATCCGACAGAATAATGCATTATGCACATCCTCTCCTGTATGACTCTAAAGGTCAGCTGGTAACTTGAATATTTTTGTCCTCCAGAACATTTCACTTCAAAGGTTCATTAGAAAGAACGTCTTCTCTTTTCAATATGTTCTAACAGCAGGCTATCACTTACAATACCAAGTTTTGACTATTTTATTTTATACAAAGTAAAATTGCATGAGCATGGCCATTGCGCGCATTCACTTACAGTTATCAATTTGAAGCATTTCAGGATCAAACTAAGGCAGCTTTTACTGTGAGGTATGACAAAGAAAATGGCCCAAATGCTGCAATTTACTTTGGGTGGATGTTTCAAATTCAAATCTAATACCTGAGATGCCAACAGATGCTGCCCTAATTTATAGATTCTGGCATTGCTAACAGGTGTTCAGTTCATAGTCTGATTGCTGTTTCTTGCAAAAAATGTACATGTAGACCTTTATTTTTAAAGTCTGCATCCCTGCAGTAAGCTTTAGTGATTGTCAAAAGCTGTATCTCATTTCAAATATATGACTCCTCTGTTTAGTGGTGAAAAATATTCTGTCCAAAGGTATTTATTTAAAGTTTAAATATCCTATCCTACTCAAATTCCCTTTAACATTTGCTCATTTTCACAAATGCAAGCTTACAGTTTAATTCTGCTTTTTTTTTTTGTTACTATCCTATTTGGAAAAGCACATGCAGAAAAGAGGAAAACAAGCACGTTTTGCTTCTGTAAGTGAACATATGCATCACATTTGTGAGTCACAGAAGACTTGTCCAAAATTGCTTTGTCTGCTAACAGCTGATGGGAGCCATGTGCATGAGGTCCAACTACGCTTAAGGAATCAGCTTAACTTTGAACATACAGATGCTACTTATATGCACGAAAGATAAGCCCGTTGTTAAAGCTTTGGTCTAGAAGGGTGTTATTGGCAAATTGAAAGAGAAACTAAAATCTATTATCTTAACAGGCCAGCCTAGTAAAATGAATAAAAACGTAGGATTGGACCCGATATAGTTTTCTCTTGGTAAGAAGCCTGTGACCTTTGCTTTCTCTAATGTTTAGTGTTTAGATCTGAAGTGGCTGTTTCAAATGCTATACACTTTCTCGGTTGTTGTTGGGAAGTTCCTATTTGATAGCAGTGAATTATTGTGATGGGTTAGTCTGGCAGAAAACTGGCTGGAGGATTTTCTGATAGCTTTGGGGCCAGACCCCAGTCAACAGGCCATATGTTTAGATCCTTCTCCGTAACAGATGACTGTGCATACGCGCTCCCAGGTGCAATGTCATTGGGATTGTATTTACAAACATAAACTAGTGACATTCAATTATGTTCATAGGCAATGTTGTAAAAGCCACAGAGGAAGTAATTTACAACACCAGCACAGTATGCAATTCTTTGCTTATAATCAATTTTTCATTATATAGGAATATGGTATACTATGTTCATATTTGTTTTTCTAATTTGATGAAAGAGCTGGTAAAGTGTAAAGTTTGTCCCTTTCAAGTAACTGACATTTGAGAAAATATTGGGACAAAAGAAATTGCTAATAAAACAATACCAATATAGTTTTTATGAAGTTTTTAATTAGAAACAAAAGTCTGAACCAGTAGGGGTTGGGCCAGTTCCTGAAATGCATCTTACTCTTTTTTTCTGTTTAGCCATCAGTTACTGAAATAAAACATTAATTGCTAATTTTCTCGTACCACTTTTTAAGACACCACTTTTCTACTATGAATATAAAAGAGCTCAATTTGTATCTCATGGGGACAAACACAAATGTTTTCTTAAGTAACAACTACTCTGTCATGTAAATATCCATGTATATCATATGTGATGGGTGTTTTAATTTTGAAAGTGATATTACTGTCAGTGACTTCACAATACCGCAGCCCCAGTGGTATTAAGTGGCTTAAAAGGTTAAAAGGCACTTTGACAGTTAGAGTTTGCGAAGTTTGGTTTTAACTGATTTGCTTGTTCTCCTGAGGTAAGAAGTTAGGAGGTAGTGCCAATTTGTGGTGATAGTTGTTCTGTTGAAACTAGCAAATAATTTTTGGGGGCCTAGTGAACAATCAGTAGGTGGTATTATTTCTATGGGTATTCAGGTTAGGACCAATTTCTAATGACTCAGTGGGCTCACCAGTCTTGTTTTTAGCTTGCCCTGGTACTAAAGTACAATTTCTCCTTTAAACCTGCAGGAAAGTCTTATATACTGACCTTCTCTCATTGTGGGTATCTGATAATGAATTATTAATATATATGCTAAATTAAAAATAGCTTTTGAGCAATATTTTCTGCCATTGTGCAGTTCGTATTTTATAACAGAAATTAATAAAAGAACAATATTAGTAATGAAATTATTAATTTTTTGGGTAGTAAATTAATTCCGCTGTTCTGACTTTATTTAACAAGTGGATTTTATCTCTCTGCTCTTTTAGCTTGGAAGACTCATGAGGCCCTTTAGAAGATAATGCTGTTCAAGCATGCATTATATGTCTTTAAAGAATTAGTTGTTAGGAGAGTCTGTTTATAAGCACTGAGGTTGCATTAGAATCCATATTCTGAAAATGACTTTAGCTGAAAGTTTGGATGTGATATTATATGAGACAAGGAGATGTTCTAAGGGAGAAATATTGCATATAGTGTTCCATCTTGAGGGTAACAAGTGGTTAGCATGATCTTAAAAAGTGGATATGCTTGTTCAGACAGTACAGTACACTCTCTATCACTTTTCTGCTATTACAGGGTGACTATTAAACCCATCTAAATCTAAATATTATGAAGAAAAAATAATCAAGTAATAAGGCACAGCTAATAAGACATTTCACATTCTGGTGACAAACTTGTATTGAATGTTCTCTCTCTCCTTGCACTCCTGATACATTTTTCAGAAGACCTGTATATAAAAACCAGTACATTTTTACCAGGTGTTTGGAGTGTTGGATCTAATCATATTAGATAAATTATCTAATTTAATTCCTCCAAATCATATATTTTCCCATCCAATTTAAAAACAGTTAATCTAATTTTCAGTAGCAGCAAAACATATAGTTACCATTTTCTGCCTTTTTGTTTTATTGAATGACAGAATTCAGGATTTGTAATATAGGTAGAGTGCTCAGACTGGCTTAAACAAGAAGATGTATAAGGTAATACCTTTAGTACAAGGTAATGCTATAATGTAAAAACAAAAGGCTAATATATTAACAGAAAATAATAGGAACTTACGTATGGCATCTACTTATGGACTGTACAAGTTATAGTTTGGCCTTTGCTTCTCTGTACATTATCTTTTAGGTTATTTCAGAGTGAAGTTTGCTTTTGCAAGAAACAGCATGTGATTTTTACAACACTTCATAGATTGAACAACGTGATGATCATTTGTATATATTCATGTTGGAAAGCTCTATTGACCTTTCTGTTTACACTGGAATAATCTTATATCAAATAATAAGTATAATCTTCTCAGAAAAAAAAAAAATGTTATTTCACATCTTGCTTGTCCAATTTCAGATACTTCAATTAAAAGCAATGGACATAAAGAAATTCTTATCCTTAGAAGACCAGGCTTAATGTACCAGCATTGACTGTGTTGTGGCATGTTGGTTCTGTGAGGTGTGTTCATCCTGATGGCTGAAGTGGGACTCAAACATGTAATGGCAACTGCACAGTAGTCATTGAATCATGTATTAGACATGAACTGGACATATGATATCAAAGCTTTATTTCTCTTACATTTGTTTTCAAACACAAACACACTAGTTCTCATTAGAAAAAGAACAGTTAAAACCGGAACAGCAGACATATTTTCTGGGATATGAACAAATATATATTAACTGTACCTTTGTTGTATTTGTAAGTTGGAATATATTCTCTGTCAGTTTTAAGACAGCGGTTGTAAAACTCAGAGTTACTGAAATCATGCCTTGATAAAACAGTTTTCAACCCTGCAGCTTCTCAGTGAACAGACGACAACTATATTTAGTGGAGCTGAGTCTTTATTTCCCAGTTTTAGTCAAGAAATTGGACAAGGCCAGGGAAACACAGGTCGAAAGCTAAGAGTAATTCAGTCTTTACTTACGCTACTGAAATCTTGCTAGTCTTTGATTGCCATCTTACAGTATTTGAACTGCTCACTTAGGAAATTCGATGTAGTAAAGCAAATTGAAGGCAGGTGCAGCTACTTATCATGTACAGCATAGGTACCTCTTTGCTGAAAACATGCAAATCAAATTTGGAAGTAATAGTAGTGGCTCTGCAAACCACAAGATCAGTTAGATGTTTGACAGGGAAGAATGTATGTTAGCAACATTACTTGACCCATGTTCCAAGGGCAACCATAATTCTACTCGGTGGAGCTATAGATCACTGAGAAGATGGTCTCATAAAGAAATTGTGTCAGGCAAGGTCATCTTCCTCTTGTCTGACTTCCTGGCCAAATAAAATGCAACTCATAAAATGCTCACTGCACACGATCTTTAAATGTCTTTTCGTGCAAAAGACACCAATGACTGAAAAATTAATCACAGCAGTTTACTCAATGAATAGATGCTGAATAAATCTTTCTGCTTATAGGATGACCATGAACAAATAGCAAAGTCTTTAGAGTTAGTCTTTATTTGATATTTTCTGAATAATTTTAATAATAGCAAATCTATTCCTTTCTCGCTGCTTCATATACCAGATTGAAGCTGTGCTGAAGATTAGTTGCAAGTGAAACGTCTGTTATTGATTCCCCTTCAGGTGAAGTATAACATTTTAAGTCAGGTGGGATTATCGTACCTTAGTGATGTGGTAGATTTGCTGTTTACAGTATCCCTCATGCTACAGCCATAGCTAAAACCAGCTGCCTGGGAGTGTTTTACCAGCAGAAAAACAGCAGAATGCTTGGGGTCTCAAGTGCCTCTCTTGTGGTGAGACTTGCTCATGTGACTTGCTAAATGTCCAGGCACCCCGCTGCCCTGGGGATGGCAGCACTACCAGGGCTTGGCAGGGGCTGCCCCCCTGAACTCCCCCACTCTGCACAGCCCGAAGGCTGGAGGGCACATGGGGCAGCCCACCTACAATCCTTGTTCCCCTGTGCAACTCCGCTTGGTGCTGTGGGGCCCCTCAGTGCACATCTGAGGCAACACACAGGCTGTGTGTGCGAGGCATCTGCTATCGCTCCTCCACCCAGGTCTGGCCTGGGGGCTATGGGAGCAAAGCAGCTAGGGGAAGAGCAGAGAAATAGGGCTGTTTATCTCAGATACATCTTTTGGACCATATAACTTGGAGACTCCACTGAAAATGTGTGCTATTGTAAGACCACACAGAAAAGTTTAAACGTAATTTTCTCTTTGCTGCACATTCTTGACAACATGCGCCCTTGTCCTGTTTGACTGTCTTTTACGTCAGCTCTAGCCAGAGGGTTTGGAAATTCTGTCCATCAGTGTTCATTGGACATTTGGAAATTCTGTACATGTTCTCTTCTGAATATAGCGCTGTTTCATTAGATGCTCATGTATGCAGGTTTAAAATCCATTTTAATAGCATATATTTTGATATTTTAGCACAAAGAGTTGTCCAGCTGATGGAGCATATGATGGCTTCTGTTTCAATCTAAGAGAGTAGTAGCCAAGCAGGGTGGAGAGTAGTCCTGTACCTGAATGTCAGCAAGGCAGGATTTTTTCTTTCCTGTCTGTTCTTGAGGTGTCACTTCAAAAGTACCTAACTCAGTCTGGTATGATTGTAAAGAGTTTAATTCTAATTGAATAAATAACATAATAATACCACCAAATATTTCATTTTGCTAACATAATCATCTGTGTATTTTCTATCCATTAAGATATCATAAACCCAAAAACCCCTCCTTCAGGTATTCTCACAGAGTTAGAAGGGCTACTTCAGCACCCACCTTTACATTTTTGTTATAGAGCAGGTCTCAGAGTCTCCAATAGGTAAATAATACATGATAAAATCTACTGAAGTTATGGAACCCTTGACTAGTACTTTTCTTTAAATATTAAACATTATTTTTGAAGTTGTTTGAACTATGTACGGTTTCGCACAACAATTTTCCTGTTAGAAGGGAAATATGCCATCCTCAGCCAGTTTTTTGTTTGATGTCCATGAATACTAATACTATGTAGAATCTCTTATTAACAGTAGTATTTCAGAATAAACTACATGCAAGTTCTGTAATTATTTAAAACTGAATGAAGGTAAAGGAAAAACTTTTGAGTCTCGGTTGCAAACTTCATGCTTGTTACTTGCTAATGCAACTTGCAAAATCATCTGCTGTTTTTTTGATTGCGAGATAGCTTAGGCCCCCCCAAAGTTAGGTGTTTTAAACATAAACAGACAAATAGACCTTCTGCAAGTATTTTTTCCTCTGCACATTTTCATTAAATACTGAAGAAATTCCCAGCTACAAAGCATGATTTGATTTTGGTAGAGGGACATGTAATGCTTTCTCTATTCCCCCACCTAGCAGTCTGTCTCAGCCTCTGAAATTTGAGCATATGCTTTTCTGGAAAACAGAGTTAGGACAAAGGAAAAATAATTGCTAGAAAGAAACTTTCCATAAGATATGTGGCTTAATAAAGGCTGCATTTCAGTAGAGTGCTACAGCAAACACATGCTGAGCCTCCAACCATCCCCTGTCTCTGAGTGCTTCAGTGACACAGTCGTTTAACTCAGGGATTTTATATGCATCCAGCAGAGGCTGTCTGTTATATTGATCTTAGAAGTTTCCTGTTACAATATTAATTTGCTGTTGTGTCAGATCAAAATGGCTGGTTCTTCAACTATTTCTCAGACAAAATTTTTACTCTTTGGAAACTCTGGAAAAACTCCATAGCGTAGTTTATTCATAGTTTGGAACTGAATTCATTATTAATTATATTTATAATGAACTTACATTATTTATGCAATGAGATTTATGGAAAACAGATTAATGAATGAATGGGGAGGGTTGCCATTCCAAATATAGCCCAAAGCCTTGGTTGAATGCAGTACATAGTGAAAATTAAGTTATATTTTGTTTGTCAGATTTCCACAAAATTACGCTTAATGCCAACTACAGGGAATATGGAGTACTTGGTTTCAGAAAAAGGAAAGAGGGATTGATTTAACTGATAGGAAGAAACATTGCTATTTAATAAGACTGTAGATACACCATAATGGGATATTTGTATGCATACTGATAGATTTAACAACTATTAATGTGTTCTCTGTGGGATTGGCTTTGCAGTTATGCTTCAGAATACATTTATTTTTCTCTGCTGATTACTGGTCTCATATTTTACAAAAGATTTATTCCATATGCCAGTTGTATGGTGCTCAGATGCTACACTGCTTGTACATGATAAATACTTACAGTGTGTAGGAGTAGTAACTAAGTGGAGTCTGTGTCAGGGGATCTAGTACTAATGGAATTTGGTTTGCTATACTAAAATCCCAAAGAGAAATGGAAAGTAAGTCCCAGCTTGCAGCAGTGTGTGCTGCTATATATCCTGTACACAAGCAGGAAAGTTTTCATCACAGCTTCTAGGATGCAGATAAGCAAAAGGAAAAATCATTATAAATAGGCATGGACTCACTCACTCACATAGTTCAGCAGAGTTGATCCAAAAATGCTTCTGAACTTGGTGACTTAGCCTGCTGCAAGTGTCCTCATTGCTAAGCAGAGGGTGTTCAGTAGATGTTGTGTGTAGACTTCCTAGGAGTGGAATTAAAACCTAGGAAAGAACATGTTTGGGGATTTTTATTATAGAAAGTAACGACTTGATTAATATGTTCTGGCTTTTTAAGCCAAGCAACGAGAACACCAAATAGGGGTCGCAAAGGATAAAGTGAACTGTTGCACAGAACAAAATACTCAGCTGGGTTGGAGTAGTAGGGCTGAACAAGAAAGACTTGTGCTCTGCAACAGAGTTAATCTAGACTGAGCCAAGTAGCTTGGCAGAAGCACACGCACACCACCCAGCTTTAGATCTCTTTATGAAATTAACACCAAAAAAGAGAGGATATTTTGATTTCCAACACAATAATTAATGATAACATTCTTAAGGGAGCACAGGCACACTAAATACATCTTTTGTTTTCATAAATGATATTACCAGATTCCAAGCTCTTAGAACAACTTCCAGAATGCTTTGTCAGTAAAACCATCTGGGGCTGTGGCCTGTATCATTTGAATCATGAACAGCACATGAAATTAGTGTGACAAGACTGTCAGTATCTGCCTCTGATGTGTACACTGATGTACTTTTTTCTCTATGTATTTAGACTGATTTTTTTTTTTTCCTTTTGAATAGGCACAATAAAGGTAAAAAGGATGGGATCATTCCTCTTTCTTCACTGTCCTCTTCCCTGAATAATCATGGGGGATCAGTGTGTTTCATGGGAGCAAAAGAAAGTGAAACTTCTGTGGCTACAAGGAGTGGACACAGGTAAAAAGGCCTAATATGAATCTCTGCGGTAAGATAAATTTATTAAAGAAATACCCTCAAACTTTATCAAAGGGAATGTGATCTCAAATTAAAGTATAATTAATTTGCATTATTTTAAGACTGAATTACTGAACTGAAGTATTTGCGTAAATTTATTATAAACATTTGAAATTAATCTTTTGGTAAAGCACTTGTAATTCTCTTTTGTTCCCATTATTCGGCCTGCTAACCCCCTCTGTGCCTTCTTGGCCTAGAAATTGCTTGCAGTGTCTATTCCTCTTGCTGCTGCTGTACTGTTGAGTAGTACGTTTGGTGCCTCTCTTGTATAGTCTCTTCACAGCTCTTTTCATAACCAGTTCAATTATAGCATGCAGAGATTTTTTTTTTTCCTGGAGTAGCTTTTCTAATTTCGGAACTTGCAATCCCCAGCCAGTAAAGTAATGAAGACTCCTTGGTCTTGTAACTGATATTCAAAGTAAAAGAGTTCGCTAGTTATTTTATGTATTCACTGTGGGCAAAAACTCATCCCAAGCCAAAAGGCCTGCAAAAAGGCCCCATCATTCCTAAAGCCCTCAGGGCCTAATTCGCCACTTCATTTTATGTCAGTGTAACTCACACTGGAGAAATACAACTGTGGATCACTGAATTTAATTCAAATACTAAATCTTTACTGAGAGGGCTTTATGTGGGTCAAGCGCAAGGAAAATGGGGAAACAAATTCTATCCTGTGAACCTAGGTCCAAAGAGTAGTACTCCTGCATTACTTGCTAGCCTGGAATAGCAGGGACTATTACACTGTGCCACTTGCATGGAAATTTGGGTCATTACATATTTAATGTAGAATCTCTGACCTATTTCTGGCCATTAACACCAGGCTGTGCAGAGCTACCTTGAAGACCTGTGGATGAAAAACATCCTCTGTGGTGCACAAAGGTAGAGAAGCCCCTTTCATTGCTCTGTTATTAGCCCTTTATTTAGGCACATCATATATCAGGGTGAATATTAAAGCATGGCTTATGTATACACTTAATTGATACTGTCATGCAAACAAGGCTCCAAGTGAGAGGTGACTTTTTCCTAGATGAACCCCTGGACCACTTTTGCTGTTGGTAGAATTACTTCTAAATCTCGTTGCACAGGCATCAGTAGACAAGAATTTGATCATATGAAAAGTTGCAGTATTGCTATAGCAACACCATTTACTGAATGTTCTGATTAAGGGAAATGAATAGCAGAGTAATATAACAGAGCAGTGGATGAGCACTTCAAATAAATCTGAATAAAATAATAAGCAACAACACCAAACTGATGTAGATAATAAACATTTTTAGTACCTCTGAGGTAATTCAGAGTGGACTAGGCTTGCGAAGATCAAAATCCCTTTATTTAGGATTGTGACATATGGGAAGGAATATATGATCAAAATTTGTTGCTGTCAAGGCTTTACAAGAAGTCTATTGCACTTCTGAGTAGATCTTGCAGTGTTTTATAACTGAATGGAAAGATGTTACTTTTCTCTTTCCTAAATATTTTTCATAAATGGTGCAGAATGTCTTGACAATTTGCATTAAATCATCAGCTGCAGTGACAAGTGAGCTTTTTAATGCAGTTTTAGTTTAGGAAACTGTTTCTGAAAAAATTGGGACTGAGTAATCTGCAGAACACAGAGCTCCATGAATAACCAAACAGCGTGTCCTCACAGGATGCTTTTTACAGCAGCCTGGGGCAGTAAGTCACCACAAGTTATCAGGCAAGTACCAGTTAACGGTAAAATTAAAAAAAAACAGTTAATATGGGTAAAATTAATAAACTATATGTAAGAAAAACAACATAGTGATAAACTATGGAAAGTAGAAATAGTGATAAACTAAGGAAAAGCTATATCTGTGTAATCAAACAGACATATTAAGAAATTTAAATCTTCAATCATAGTGGACATGAGATTGCTGAGAATGCCATTTAATCAATTGGTCCTGAGGTAAGGAGTGTTACAGAAACCACTGAAAACTTATGGAAACAAGTGAACAGTCGTGAAGTTTCCATGAACTGAACAAACTAGAGTTTAACAGCCATACAGGATGTTAGCATCCTATTACTGTCCATATGGGAAACCTAGAGGAAAGCACTGTTTGTTCAAAAGAGAAAGTAGGGAACTTGGAAAACAGGAGCTGCCAAAATAACACCCTGCTCTCTGGATTTCCCAAGAGTCAAGAAGACTCAGACTCTGTGGAATAGTTTGGAAAATGTATCCCAGCTGAGCCTTCAAATTACACTCACTCTCTCCTCTAATTAAGACAGCCAAGTGTAACACAACAATAGATAAATTTAGGGCAGATGTTAAAAGCCAGGGAAAAAAGTATTAATTTGGCATGGAAATAAATGACCATCTGTATACTAGAAACAACATATTTCATTCATTTCAAGACCTGCAAAGTAAACACAGCATGCAGAACTCAGGTGCCGCTTCCTTGTAAATGTGAAAATATGCCACATGATATTCATATTTAATATCAAAATCAGAGACTATTTTGCCAATTAACACCCTCCTACTTAATCTAAGACAAACATCTGAACATTCTTTATCTAAAGCTGTCCTGCTCAGCACTGTGCTGAGAATGGATCAGATAGATAAAAGACTAATTGCAAAATCCAGTTTGGGTGAGACTTAACAATTAAAATCACCAAATAATGCAGAATGTATGTACACAGTCTGCAATATCCACTAATTGCTGTGAATTTTCCCATATATTGGATTTCATCAAAAATAACTTCCCATAAGGACAGTCACCATTAACTTTCAAGGCTAATACTTCTTTAAGTGGTTGAGGTGAATTTGTTCTGAATTAAGGTAGCCCAAACATTTTAGATCCTTCGTCTGTTTATAAAGCATGAAACTTCTGCCCGTCATCTTTGCAGAAATTGGAAGTTATTCATGTGAGAAGTTTGTCTATATCCAAAGCTATGTATTCCAATTTATTTCCATCAATCTGCCTATTCTTGTCTTAGAACTGTCCTTACTGAGTGTTGTCTCAAGCATTTTGTGCTAAGAAGATGAAACAGTTTCAGTGTAGTTAGCAATGAACTGCTCGTTCTAAAGGGTTGCCACATCTCACCTAGAATAACAATATAAAACTGTAACCTCAACATCATCGGGTAAAAAAAAACTTCTTTGGTTTCACAGATAGGGGTGACTGGAGGAAAGAAATTCTCTCCACAGGTGGACAGTATCGATGTTGTGCTTAAAACCACAGGTACTGAGGAAATGAGAAAAGGCAGGAGAATTCATGAAGAGAGGGAGGAAGCTATGAACAGAAAAGAGTGGAGTATGTTTTTGTAACAGGGAAGCCCAGCCGTGGACAGTAGAAGCCAGTCTGGGTAGAGAGAAAGAGGGGAAATTTGATAATTAGCTACAGAAAGAATATTTGGATTCCTTATAGGACACAATGTCAGAGATCTTTTCAAGATAAGTGGGGAGAATAGGCAGGGATGTGGTATGGATGAATTCATTTGATTTGAGTGGGTCTGTGTTCTCTCATTTGCTATCTAAGAAAAGATGTATTGGAATGAAGAACTGCAAGGCACACGTGTGTCTGCTCTTGGTTCAGAGCAGTATACAAAAGCAATAACTTCTTTGGTACTGATTTTCTCAGAACAGGTTTGTTTAAGCTTGTGCAACATCTTGGAGAGCAGTACTGATCCTCTGACCTTAGAATAGACAGGGATCTCAGCAATGGAGCCCAGGGCTCTGGCAATGTGCAGGAGAGGCTGGAGTCAGATACAGTGGCTAGAGGCAAGAAGACTTCAGAAAGTACAGGACTGTAGTGCCAGCTTCCAAACCTAGACACCTGGGGGATGTTTAGGCAGGCAGAGGCTCTGCAAGCCCAAGCATGGTAATTCTTCCTGCACCTTTGCTGGCCCTGCTTTCATAGTCTCATTGAGCAGCAATACCGGAAAAATCTTGCATTATTTTTGCAAATCCCTAATTCTGGAGCCATCTAGGTGTTACTTCACCTCTGGAAGCAATAACCTACTTGGACTTTTTCCACCATCTGAATACTATTATTAACAAAGTGGTACTACAGCCTTACAACTCTCCTAGTTATGAAAACATCAGATGCTTTCTGCTTTTGCCACTGCATCTTTGTTGACAGGGAAGGTGAATTCAGCCCATACTTAAAGTAGAGTCCTGCGCAGCTGTGTACTCACATAGCCTACCATAATGGAAGATGAACTGCTTGAAATTCCTTTAAATCCCCAGTATTCCAGTAAATCCATGCCTATTCAGGTGGCTAGAGGTGTGACATAAAGCTGAGTGTGCAGCATTTAAGAAGAGTGATTAACAGTGCAAAAGAACCAGGGCATGACCATGGATGTAGTCTCCAGTATGGCTCCAGGGGAGGAGAATTATGTGTAGAAGTCAGCTCCAAAGTGCAAGTGTGAGCTTTGCTCATGTTGCAGGGGTGTTCATTGCTTTGTGGATCTTTTAACATTTCAAGCATTGTATTTGCTGGGATGATAAAAGACTCCTCACCTTCCCTCTTGTCATTCCTGGTTATCCTGTTCAGGAAAAGCCTTTGCATTTAGCAGAAAGAGAGCAATTGCCAATATGGTAAGAATTATCCTAAATCCCAGATTTTAGTATTTCTCTGTCTTTGGCTTTATAGCACGTTTTTCTGAGTCCACACAAATGATTATGTTGAACTGCTATTTAAAAATGAGAAGGAAAATCTTATTTCTTAGAACAGTTAAAGGCTTAGTCTCAATGAATAAAAAAAGTAGAAATCTTATTTTTCATTCTATTCTTGCTTTCCCTGCTGCTCCTCATTAGCCAGATTGCTGAACTCTTATTTGATGATAGAAAGATCCGTGACCTCACCAAAACAATTTTTGTTAACTCAAATCATTATCTTCTGACACAAAGACTGAGACACATCTGTCATTGCTCATATTCTGGGTCACCCTGCAAACATCTGATTATGATTTGATAAACAAAACCATTCCTCCAGTGAATTTTTGACAAAGAGTCTACAAAGAAAGCAGGACAAAACAGTGGAATTTAACTGCTTTGTAACCCCCTTGTGGTGGTGAATTATGGTACTAAACAAGGGCCAATCACTTTAAAACTGGAATAAAAATAAGAAATAAACAATTTAAAGAGTGAGTCTGTATTTTGTTGTAAAATTGATGTTAGAATGTCTGTAAAGGTACTCTTATGTTGTTTTTCACTGGCAAAGAAGCAATTTAATATACTGCTTCCTTCATGTGAGTGAATACGATGATGTGATATTCCCTGATCTTCTTTAAAATAAAGGTGATTCCTTTAATCTAAATCTAATTCAGATCAGGCTTAATGTTTGATTTTTTTTTTCTTCTGTATAACCTATATATGAGTTTCTAGAGAATTGCTGTATTCTGAAACAGAATTTTATTCCATGTATTTTTCCTAAGATTGTTTCCTCAGACATCTTTATGTTGTTTGTTTATTGTTTGTGGCTCTTCTATTTCGCTCCTAAATGTGCACCTTGAAAATTTTATCTCTTCGCTTACCTTTTTCCTTCATTTAGTTTTGTATTAGCATTTTTGTTAAGATCATAGGAATGGCAACAGTAGTACACAGGGGGGCTTGTGTCTCATTTTTTGTGCATGCCTCTCATTCGGGAGCAGAGCACCTAAAGCACGCATTCTATGTAATGAATTTTTTTGTCGTGACCTGTAAGCAAGGATTTATGTGCTACATGCTCTTTATTCTGAAAGCCTGCAATCCTATTTTTACTATGGCCTCCAGTATTTTTGTGCAAGAAATCCACAGTCAGATGATTGTCTATAATTTACCAAATGGGGCAAATATGTAGTGCACACAAAAGCACATAACATTTTTTTTCTGTTCATTAAGAATAGGTGTAGACTTACTTGCTATGAACTAGTTGATTACTTAGACAAGTGCTTCATAACATGAGTGACTATGTCCCTTAGCATGTTAATGTGTACAATAGACACAGCCCAACAGATGAAAATAAAACAGAATTATCTGTGCTTTTACTGTAGGAACTGCAGAAGTGTTTGCTTTTGCTGTCTTCATTCTGTCCTGTTACAATAGGGTGGTATCTGCAAGCAGTTAGTAAAGTTTGAGTCATTGCAAAATGACTCAAAGGTGTTTTTTTCCATATGATGCACTACCTCTTTGCAGCTCTGTAGAATACTTTACACCAGCCAGCATGCTGGTGCTATGGCTGGGAGTGTAAGCAGTTTTATAGGTTTTCTGTAGACTTTTATTACAGCTGTGACACTAGATTGATGGACTATTTCCATCTTGTTCTCTGTCAATTGTACTCTGAAAGGAGAAGTGACAATGTGATGGATGCATGATAGTGCCACAGTAGGGAGAGAGCTACTGCAATAACAATGGTTTAAACCCTAAAGTGACTTTAAACTCATGCAGTTGCCTTTAATTTATTTTAATCTAAAACCTAACAAAATCTAACACCACCGAATAGAGAGGTGGGAGGGACAGTGGGTTTGTAAAGTATTGTGAAAAAAGATGACAGTCGTTCTTGGAGGTCCAATTAGGGCAATTCTCTGCTTTAAAGGAAGAAGTCCTCCAGGAAGCTTTCAAAGGAGAGAATATTGTTATGCTCTAGACAAAGTCAAAGGTTAGCCTGGCTAGAAAGAAGATGTACTTTCCACTGAGGGAGAAGGGGAAGAAGGGCTTGCTCTTTCACAGCAGGGAATACCCAGGTCTTGCCTGAGGAACAGGATGAACTTGCCAGGGAGCAGGCTTTTGGAGGCTGTGTCAAAAGGAATGCTCTCTGAGACAAGCCAGCATTTCCTTTGAACACGTAAAGGCTTAAGGTTTATTTACTGTTTCAAAGAACTAGTGGTGTCTTCTCTAGAGAGATGAGAGAAAGTAAGAGGGAATACTTGCGGTGCTGTTTTAACCTTTGAAATGCCATCAGTGACTTCATTAAGTTGATAGCTTATTACTTCAGCACAAAGGGAGAGGTCCAGGGTCCAGAACAGATGCCAAGACTGTGTATATAGTCTTGTATGTGCTTCAACTGCATTGTGGTCCAGATGGTGATAAAATGAAGAGGTTAGTGTGGGAGTGAGGAGCGAGGAGCTGCCTGCCTGCCTGCAAAAGGTCTCTAGTGCGGAAATTCAGCTCTCAGCCTCAAATCTTCTGTTATCCCACCATCAGGGTGGGATAGACCAGAACCAAGTCTGTGGAGAACAAAGCCTATGAAATTAGCAGCAGCCTGCTAGGAAGATCCTAAGGGCTCATTCCTATCTAACCAGCTGCATTATTAAGTCCCTCTGTTTATTACCGTTTCAGAGCACATTGTTCTCAGGCATGATCCTAAGAGTTTGTTGCAAGAACTGAGCAAATGCTACAAGACAGTGCCACTTGAATTTTAAAACTGAGTTTGTTCTGTTTCTTTATTGTTCTTTTGACATACTTGCTGCTCTTATTGTAGGGCATAATTTACCCCCTGCTGAAAGACAGCAGGACAGCAAAAGTGCACTCTAACAGGAAGAGCAAAGTGGCCAATTTGAAGTCAATGCTGGGGATGATGTTACAGTTGGGAATGTGAGCACGTGCTGAAAATTCTACTCTCAGGCTTTCTAATCAGAAAACTAAAATCTGATGTTTGACTAAATATTTAGTCAAAACCATCCTGACTGATTCTTGTTTTGCATATTAAGCAATCATGGTACATGCATACCACCAACACCCGTAAGCATTCGAAACTGGTGAATAATACAGAACAGTAGATATTTTTGATTTATTTGTGATCAGCTTGTAAATAGAAGTGACCATGAATTAATTGGATATGCCAATAATTCAAGATTACAAAGTCAAATTTTGAAGTAAAATGTTTTAGGATCAGGTCTTCTAATTATTAGTAGCATAAAAGGATTTTTCTAATAAAAATATATTTGATGACATATCATCAGGAAAAGAAAATGGAATAAACATTAATTTTATGCATATAAGCAGACTCTTATTTGAATGAAAATTGATCAAGTTCAATTCTTGTTTCAGTAAGTTCAGTTTGGCTGAAGTTAGTAGAATTGTACCTGCTTTTATCAGACCTGTACTTAGCTCAGTGTAGCTAAGTATGTAGAGGCCTTAAATAAAAGATGAGATGCACATCCAGAGTCTTTGAATAATATTGACAAAAAGTAGAATCGATCTTGAACCAAGTTGATGTTGAAGTGAGATCTTGAAGTCATGCAGGGATCATAAGCCTTTGATAGCACAGTTAATAAAGGAACAGAGGGTAATGAATCTTAGTCTCTCAGAGATGATGACAGGGAAAACAAAGCTAAGGTGTACAGCTGCTAAACTCATATGAATCCTTCAATCCTCAAGATCTTTTTCCTTTCTGGATCATAGTCCTATGACATAAATTGGCAAGGAGGCCATTTTTGACCCAGAGGACTACCAGAAGTCATTTCAGTTGTGGATTGCTAGAAGAGGCCTTGTCACAGGGTTTAGGCTTTTACTTGATAGTGAAGATTTTCGTATATACAGTTTCAGGATTAGAATAAAGCTATTCCTCTGAGCAAGTATTTTCATTCGTCTGGATGGCTTCCCTTATTTCTGCTTCTTTAATTTAAGCGTAATGCCTTTGATATTGTAACAGGATACAATAGGATGCTGTGATCCATTCTAAATGAGATTGCATAAAAGAGTGATAGTCTTTTACTTTCCCAGAAGTTATTTGTACTATTTTTCTATATGCAATGCTATGGTATTTAGTGAACAATTATAAACATATTTTGTGTCAATATTCACAATAAAAAGTTAATGGGAAGGGAATAAAGGAGGTGCTGAGTCATTAACAAGAGAGAGAAGCAGATAATAAAAATTATCTCAATTAACAGATGAAAAGGGAATATGGGGAAACCTCTAAACTAATAATGTATTAAAACCAACAGAATTTTAATACTTATTTAGCCAGCTAAGCTTAAGTGAGCTGGTGTAGCACCACTAAAGTCAGTAGCAGTATTACAGTGTATATTAGCCAAGAAACAGAACCAGTGTTCATAAAGTAAGGAAGGATTTAATATAATCTTAGTTCATCATAATCTGAGTNCTACATATTCTTTCCATCCACTCTTCTTATGCTCTCAAGGACTGCCGTGTAGCCTGTAACTCCCATACTAGTGCCTGCAGTAAAGAATGTAACTCATCTGTTGATTAAAATTTTCTCACTCCTTTTGGATTTATCTTCTGGAAATGCTTTGTATTCTAAGATTTATCTTTAGCATTTTAATTTCAAGTGACAGTGATAAACAATGCTCATGTGGTAGGAATACTCATACAGGTTAATCTTGTTTGCATTTTTTGGCCTGCAATATTTTCTTTTATTTAGGTTCAGCTGTTCCATAAACACCTTTATCTTTAAAATACTGATAAACAATCTTGACTTGTCTCAGAATTTCTTTATACTCTTTTGGGGGGTATACTTGCCTCTGATGGTACCTACATAGTACTGATGTCTCACTTGCATAAAATTCTGGGTCTCCTTGCACATCACGGATGTCTGGCATTCATGTTAAGGAGTGTAAACCCCTACAAAATTAGGATGAATAAGTTTTAAAATCATCCAGATGACCAGGAAATGGTGCACCTGAGAAGTCTAGTTACCTCTACACATTATTGTTCAAAAAGCAGCCGACAGGAGAGTTAGCTGTTTAAAAGGAAGAGTCTTCACCTTTGCCACAAAGATTTAACTAGAGTTAGCAGGACTCTACAGACATTGGGAGAAAAAGGTTAGACACCAAATGATATTTTTGTTTGAATTTGTGTTTTATGATCCCAGACACAGAGGTCTGCTAAGCAACATGTTATTAAGATGAGTTTTTAACAGAAATTGATTGGGTTGCTTTTTCTTTAGTAAGAGTCTAAGTAATAAAAACTGAAAATTGCATTGAGAATATCAAAGAGATTGAGATACTTAAGTTCTTAAAAGAATACAGTCTTTTTGTACCAGGAAGATAGACTCTAATCTTCTTTTGAATAGAAAACTGAGGGTCTTGTGTGTACTAAGAAACCTGGTGCTGACGAGGACAGGCTGAGTCAAATCTGTTTGCTAAAGGAAGAGATGTTTACTGTATATGTAAATGGAGTACTTTAGCTTTGTCCAAATAGTAAGCAGATCATTAATGATAGATAAGGTGTAGCTATCAAGGACAGATCTAGACTCATTTATAGTGTAATAGTTGGCACTATTTTTCTTGTTTATATGCTAAACAAAGTAGCTTGCTGCCCTAGTGATCTGCTGTCCTAACGTACAGTCTTGATTTGTTTTCTTGCAGTTTTCTATTATCACAATAGCAGGATGAAAAAACATGAGTCAAAACTTTATTTCCTTTTTATAAGCAGAATTTGTCTATTTAAAAAGCTTCTCTCCTAGAAGATTACAGTAAAAAAGTTTTGTAATCAGGCATTTTTCTCCTGACGTTTCCCGCGTTAGCCCCAAAGAGCAAGAATAAAGAATCCTTCCTCCTTTTCCATTAGGGACAGGTGAATGTCTGAGGTAAAAAATTTACACGTGGTTCAAACTATTTCACAGAATCACAGGATCACAGAATCACAAGGTTGGAAAGGACCTTCAAGATCATCTAGTCCAACCGTCATCCTATCACCAATACTACCCACTAAGCTACCAAACCATATCTTGTAGCACCTTGTCCAGGCGCTTCTTAAAAACCGCAAGGGTCAGTGACTCCACCACCTCCCTGGTCAGGCCGTTCCAGTGCTTGACCACTCTCTGAGAGAAAAAGTTTTTCCTCATATCTAATCTAAATCTCCCCGCGCACAACTTGCGGCCGTTACCTCGAGTCCTACATACATTTCTCCACGAGTCATACATTTCTCCACATATGCATCTGAATCTTCATTGAAAAGACTATTTAAAAAATATTCTTTAGATGCCTGTATTACATTTAGACCTCAATTTTTGGCCAGGAGAAGAGAGAGCAGCAGAAGCACACTTAACAAGATTCTCATATGATTTGGAAATCAGAAGAGGAATCAGACAAGATTGGAAAAGCATGGGGCAGTTTGAAACTGAAGGTGAAGAAGACATAACCTGTAACACTGTGGAATCCCCCATAACTGTGAATTGGCTTATGTCTTAAAGAGCCCTCTGGCTGATGCAGAAATCAGTAGCAAAAGAACAATCTGTATTTGCCTAAAAGCTCTCTGATAAACTCCCCCAAATTTGTAGGTATATCACTTAGTTACTACAAAGTTTGGTGTTTTCTGGCTCCACAAATAACAATGAAAATAATTGCATCTGCCTGCTCAAGAATACAAATAGCCTCTGTTTTCTAAAAAGATTTTTAAAGTATGGAGTATAAGCTATTCTTTCTGTTGCATCATCAAGAAATAATATTGACAGATAGCACATTTTTTGAACAATAGTGTCATTCCAATTAATAAATGCAACAAAATGTAGAACTAACCTATAGGAATCTTAACCATGAGAGCCTCTTGACTTTTTGGAACTATGATGAATTTGCAGATCTGTCAATGAGAATGCAAGTTATCTTTTTCACTTTGAACTGGAACACATTCGATACCAAAATCACTAAGAAACAATAAACATCAAACAGTCCTATCTTTTGAAGTCATTTTTCAGAGTAGTGGCATTTTAAGAGAACACAGTAGAACCTCCAACATTCAAATATACTTTAGAGTAAGCAAATACACAGGAAATGTCACCCAAATACTAAAGGCATAGAGCATCTCCAGACCATACTGACACTTAGTGTTCACATTATTTATTTTTGAATTGAAAGGATTTTTTGAAAGTGAACTATATTTTTTCCTTGTAAATTCATAACAAACTTGCCTTATAGGTAAGAATTTGCAAGTTGAACTTCCTCCACAAATGTTTGTCATATATCCTGCAAGGCTAAAAATCCTGTTTGGTGTTTGTAGGTGAAATCCTTTCAGAAATGTGAGAAGTCAAATGCTTTAATTCTAATTTTAAACCTTGTCACTCAAATACACTTTTACTTGACTTTACTCAAAGTTTTACAGAGAGGTTCTGACATAAGCTATGATGTGTTAAATTTTGTATGTGTTGATTTCATTTTGCTGGAAAGTGTGAAAATTGGAATTAGCATTAGGAATTATTCAAAAGTTAGCAATGAAGATACAAAAAGTGCTGATCATCAACTCCTGCTGGCCTTAACATGAAAATACTGAGTATTCTGCCATGTGTTAACTATACAGCAAGCTAATCACTGTTTTATAGGCAACTTATTACACTGCAGTGATCAAGACTATTTGTGTAGTAGTTAAGAGACTTACTCTCTTGCAGTGAGAGAAGACAAAGATTGTACAGTTTAATTTATAGCATCTGAAAACATTGCAATCCCGTTATCATTTTTCTTTAGCAGAAACATAACACACTGCTATGATATTCCTTAAATTCCAGTGGTGTTCAAAATAGCCAAATAAGGTAAGTGGTTTGTTTTCACTGACATAAATGTTTATATCTCATGGTGACAAATGTATAAGGAGTGCAGAGTGGCTGNGGGTGAACTCACACTTAAGCTGTTTACTTTCCTCTAATTGGCCGTTTCTAAGACATTCCTCACCAAAGCGATCTGGCCCAAATCCCACATCTCGGTAAAGGA
>VXAL01015073.1:0-15083 GCA_013399475.1 Chauna torquata
GCAGCGGGGGCACCCAGGCGGCTGCTGTCTCCGCAGGAGGTCGGCCGCATGAAGATCGAGCTGTTCGCCGACGTCGTGCCCAAAACCGCGGAGAACTTCAGGTGAGGAGCGGCCGGCGTTCCTGCAGGCTCAGCCCGGCGCTGCCCGCCCGCAGCCGGCCTGCAGGGGCTTTGCGCTGCGGCAGCGTCGCGGCCGTGGATCCGCGAGCTGCGTGCCGGGACCGCTGCGTGCCGGGACCGCCTCGCTTCTCTCTCCGTCCCCAGAGAGCTGCCCGTGGCCGTGCAGCATCCTCATTCCCCCGGGGAGCCCGTCTGCCTCGAGGGTGAGGGACTGCACTCCCTCAGTGGAGCTCCGGATGCGCTCAGTGCGCTTACGAAAGAGAGCGCCTTCGTGTCGTGGTAAAATCCTCCCTGCCGCCCCGTTCTCTGCTGTTGACCGCAGGATGTACCGCTTGGGCATTCCGGTTCCGGAGGAGAAGTGAATGTCCCCTGTGAAACGCGGTGCCCCTACTCCACGTACACCATCTCTTACAACCTCAGTGTTAAATATCTAAACCTCCTCAATATCTCCTCAAAACTCTGTTTGGAAATGGAAGTGATGAGCAGTTACTGGTGACCCCTGTTTCACTGGGGAGCATCCCCGGTGTAATAAGGAAAGTCCGGCTCAATATTCGCTGCATGTTTGGTGCGTGCAGCCCTTTGTGTCCTCAGAATTCAAATGTGGCTTATGCTCTGCACTTCTCTGTTTTTCATTTTCAGGCAGTTTTGTACAGGTGAATTCAGGTACGTGGCTTACATCTCCTCTTAAGTAGTGTACTCAGAAAAGCAGGGCTGGGTGGCAGAAAGAAGGCTCACTTGGGAGCTTTCCTTACTATACCACTACAAAATGAAAGAGTTACAGAAATCTACTCTTGATGAAAGTGTGACTGGCTCGGTTGGTCACAGAGATAACAAACTTTTCCCTTTGGGCGTGACTTTGGTCATGCTCTGGTTGCTCTAAAAATATATTGCCTGCAAATCCCACCTGTCCGTGCTGCAAATTGCAGTGGGATCCTGTTAAGATGATGAGATGGATGTTGTAAGCAACCGTGTCGCTTAATGTGCAGAGCTCACTCAGGGTTTCCCTTGGCCTCTGAGAGCATCACTGCAAAGTTAGGACCCAGCAGGCACTCCGGAAGGTGGGTTGGCAGGTTGTGTTTCAAGTCAGTTACTAACGTACAGGGCAGCGCTTTGGGACTCGGAATTCCTGGGAGGGTTTTGTGTTGGGATATCCACTACATTGTAATGATTTTCCTTTTTATTTCCTTGCAGGAAAGATGGTGTCCCTATAGGTTATAAAGGAAGCACTTTCCACAGGTACTTCTGCTTTTGTTTGGAGACTTAAACAGCAGTATGAGCTGGATGTGGTTTTGAGACCTGCCTCAAGGGCAGTGTTGGTCTAGGAGCATTTGTAGGTCATGGCTTATCGTCCTTCTATAGCCTCTGCTGTGTCTATCCTTTGGGGGATTTGGGGGTGCTGTCAAATGTGCGCCATGCAGAGGGATCCTGTTAAGATGATGAGATGGATGTTGTAAGCAACCGTGTCGCTTAATGTGCAGAGCTCACTCAGGGTTTCCCTTGGCCTCTGAGAGCATCACTGCAAAGTTAGGACCCAGCAGGGTCACTGCAGAGGGTTCTTCGGTTCACGGTTTGCCAGGTCAGAGATCATTTCCTTGCATCTGTCACCTAATCTCTATCTCTTGTTGAACAGCAACAGTCCCTGTGGTGGGTTGACCTTGGCTGGCTACCAGGTGCCCACCAAGCTGTTCTCCCGCTCCCCCTCCTCAGCAAGATGGTGGGGAGAAAATAAAATGAAACAGCTTGTGGGTTGAGATAAGGACAGTGAGATGGCTCACCAACTACTGTCACGGGAAAACAGACTTGGCTTGGGGAAGATTAATTTATTGCCATTTAAGAACAGACTAGGGTAGTGAGAACGAAAAGCAAACTAAAAACACTTTCTCCGCACCCCTTCTTCCCCAGCTCAACTTCAGTCTTGATTCCTCGACTTCCTCCCCACAAAGCGGTGCTGGGGAATGGGGGTTGTGGTCAGTCCATATAGCTTTGTCTCTGCTGCTCCTTCCTCCTCACTCTCTGCCCCTGCTCCAGCGTGGGGTCCCTCCCACAGGATGCTGTCCTTCCCGAACGGATCCTGCGTGGGCTTCCCACATGCTGCAGCTCTTCAAGAGCTGCTCCAATATGGGTCCGTGCCACGGGGTCCATCCTTCAGGAGCAAACTGCTCCAGCACGGGTCCCCCATGGGTGGCAGCTCCCACCAGATCACCTGCTCCTGTGTGGGCTCCTCCATGGGCTGCACGTGGAGATCTGCTCCATGTGGTACCCCATGGGCTGCAGGGGGACAGCCTGCTCCACCACGGTCCTCTCCATGGGCTGCAGGGGAACTTCTGCTCCGGTACCTGGAGCACCTCCTGCCTCCTTCTGCACTGACCTCGGTGTCTGCAGGATTCTTTCTCTCTCAGTTGCTCACTCCTCTCTCCCGGCTGCCATGCAGTGTTTTTTATCCTTTCTTAAGTCCGTTATCGCAGAGGCAGAACCAACATTGCTCATTGGGTCAGCTTTGGCCAGTGGCGGGTCCCCTTTGGAGCCGGCTGGAACTGGCTTTATCCGACATGGGGGCAGCTCCTGATCTCCTTTCACCGGGAGCTGCCACCCCTGCAGCCCCTCCACCCCCCCAGTATAGTCCCAAATTACCTGATACCAACCAGTAGTTAATATTCACTGTTGATTATAGAGTGTAGCATTCATAGACCCTGATGACTTCCATTGTGTTGTGAGATATAACTTCTTTTTATTGCATATTAAGCTGCTTGAGGCATTTTTCTACTGAGAACTAAGTATTGTTTTTTTTTTTTAGGGTAATAAAGGATTTCATGATCCAAGGAGGTGACTTTGTAAACGTATGTACTGCTGTGTTGCTTTTGTACTGTTCCTACGTGATGCATATGCAACTCTTTTCCAGGGTCCGTACTGATCCGTGTTGTCTGTTGGCTCTGTTTTGAGGCATCCAGTAGTACTGGAGGCTTCCTCACAGCCTTGCTACCAGCTTATGCAACAGACTATAATGTACTTGAACACAAATCTGGAGTCTTCGGTGAAAATATCTTCTCCTTGCCCATAATACTTCTCTAAAACAGCATGACGATATAGCTAGGGGCTTTTCAAACTTGCAGAGATTTTTTTACTCTGTTGTCCTTCCCCTTTATCCTGTTCCCCCCCACAGGAAGAGACCCTGTGGATTTCCATTGTCTTTGTGAAGAGAAAAGCCTAAGTACAGGAACCGAGCCTCTAGTGCTCGATAGTTTAAATGAAAACTAACTTTTTGTTAGTGAATTGTCTCAAAATAGCAAAGAATATTTGTGCCTGCAATGTTGCCATGCTCTGAGTGGGGGAAAAGCAGAGTATTTGAGGGAGGCTGGAGGGCCACTGAGTCTCTTCACTGTCTTAGGACCCAGAAAAATTATTTCATTTCTGGAACCATTTGAAGTGTGAGGGGTGCGGTAAAAGAAAGCTTTTTTAATAAAAAAAAAAAACTTGGTTGTGTGAACGTCACTGAGAGAACTGACTGTACAGTGGGTTGCTCAGCCACATCAGGTGTTTAGGTAGTCCCCAGTTGTGACCCTGCAGGAAAAGCCACAAGGACTAGGCAAGCAGATCAAAAGATGTGGAGCTGCACATGGTGTAGTATTGGCATTTTATTTTCCTGTTAAGTCTGGCCTACTAAAGAAAGTATGTGTTAGGTAGAAAGGCAATAAAGGGAGACAGGCTGCAGGAAGACAGAATAAACGGGGCTGAAGCAAACAGTAAATCGACACAGAAAGGGAAATTACTGTCAGAACAGTAAATGTAACTGACCGTGCCAGATGTATCTGTTTGCATTGCTTCTACAGCTTTCTCTGAGGGGTTCCTCACTGCACCATTTTAAGGCCATTTTACTGAAGGGTCCCTGCTCAGTCCTTTTGGCACCATACAGGAGTCTCTCTGCAACGCCGGACCAAAAGGCAGGGTGGCCTTTCAGCCATCCCACAAGCTGTATCTCTTACGTGAATCATGTGCCAGGTTTCTGCAAAGTTATAAACTCATGAGCAGTCAACGCTTGCAATCTGCAGCGGTTAGGGGCCGTGCTGCTTTGATTTATAAATGTCTTGAGGGCTGACTGCTAGGGCTTGTAGTAAGTACAAGATGTCTCGACTTGGTAGAAAGTACGGCAAAAATTAGAAGCTCCGTATTTTAGAAACTGTTCTTGCTGATGCCTTTGCAGACAGTAGCTGCTAGAAACTGAACAAAGGGATCACTTCTCTGTTTTCAGTAGAGTCACTTGCAGTGAAAAGTCAGAAAGTAAGGTGAAATAAGTAAGCATACCATCAGCCATCTTCTTCCACACAACCACTTCTGCTTTCCTTGTCACACCAGCCCATAGTTCTTCCTCCCCTCCCTTTTCCCTGGAGTGCCTGTTAAGTCCAGGTGGATCCATACCAAGCAATCTATAACCTCCATCTCGCTCTGGGAGGCTTGGACATAATCCTTGCATCTCTTTGGGTTTCTGCCAGCATATTGATGACAAACAATGTACTGCGTAGTTAGAAACCAGTCACTGTTCCTCTTCAGAAATGAAACATCTGAATGTGTTCACCACTGGTGTATATAAATGGCAGTACAGCATCCGTTTTGGACTGAGTTTAACACTGTGCTTTTGCTTGCTTGTTTCAAATGCATGCTACAGAACAAATGCTGTGGCTGACTAATCACCTCTGTTGTGCAGGGAGACGGCACTGGAGTAGCCAGTATATATAGGGGTCCTTTTGCAGATGAAAACTTCAAGCTGAAACACTCTGCTCCTGGTCTGCTTTCTATGGTACGTATAAAATTCAGATTAAAAAGCTTTTGGTACTTTCTCTGTGCCCTTTTCATAATGTATAAGTTATTTACCAGACAACGGAAATCTCCGCTATTGGATGTAAGATCTGAAAGACCTGCTTTGTAAGTACCAGTCAGATTACTTTTGGGTTAATGTGTTGAGTAACACAGAAGTCTGATCCTGCAGCATCCTTTCTCCTTACCTGTTGGAGTTCAGGGGCAGGTTTTGTTTGATCAGCTTTCAGAATAGCTTGATTATTGCAGATTTTGTACAGTGGTGAGTGATTTGTTTTTTTTTTTTTTTTCCTTCCCTGATACTTTTATTAAACACTGACCTTAGCAAGGATGAAACAGAGAGATTTGGGAGTTTCAAAGCCATAGCAGTGTTACCATGGTATCTTTTATAACATATGCTTCCTGTTCAACACTGTATGAAAAACTGCAAGCGTTGCATGTTGTCTGGTAGGAACAATACACTGTTTTTTGGAATAGAAAGCAAGTGGGGCCAGAACCAAGTGTTCCTATCCACAACTGCTTGTTCCCCATCTCTTTTAGCTGTCCTGCCCTTAAAACTACTTGCTTTGGGCACTTATCATTTGGATTTGTTATTCGCCCTGTTGAAAACATGGTCCAAAAAGAGCTGCTGTGACACAGCTAAGCAAGCAGTGTACCATAGTGTGGGAAAAGGGATGCCACGCTGGTACTGCCAGCTTTGCGTTAAAGCAGCATGGCTCTGGAGTTGTTCTGCTGGGCCAAACCAAGGTCCATCCCAGCCGAATCCTTCTGAAGTTGGTTAGCGCTAAGGAAGAGATCCGTTGTGACCATGTCCTGTGTAGTCCTGCAGGTGCAGGACTTGCAGAATTCAGTTCACTTGTCGGCACAGAAACATGCTTTAGTATCTCCTGGCTGGCAAAAGAGCTTTGAAGAATTGAAACGGACTTAAGTGTCGCAGAGATGTTTTCTTAGGACAGAGTAAATGTTCTGGGTGTTGGGCTCAGGTCTGAACTGTTCAGTGCATCGCATCATTCCTGCGAACCCTGTGCTGGCACGTTCATTAGCTTTCTGATCCTGATCATCAGAACAGACACCTTTCTTATTCTTAGGCAAGCTTCCAAATAGCAGAAGTTAGCTTCTTTTTTTCTGCCCTGGTTCCTGGCTTTCAGTTTTCCCCAGGATAATACTGCAGCCAGTAAGAATTCCTCACCAAAAAGTTAAGCATTTTTTCAGGAACATGCTCTGGAGCCCAGGTTTCAGCACAGTCTTGTGCTGAACATGCCTTTGTAGAAGTATCATAAAAAGATGTTGATGTGGCTCTTGCGCACGTTGGCAGGGCTGACTTGGTAGTGCACCATGTCCAAGCACAGGGTGTTCCTGCAAATATCTGTCTTGTTTCCTTTGGTTTGTGTAGTGATAAACTGAATTAAAAAAAAAAAAACCCTAGGCTAGTTCTAAAGCAACAGCTCTTTCCTATGTGAGATGTCTCTGCCTTCAGCTTTAGGAAGTCCTAACTTGTACGCTTTGTATTTTGACATTCTCAACCCCCAGGCAAACAGTGGTCCAAGCACTAACGGCTGTCAGTTTTTCATTACGTGCTCCAAATGTGACTGGTTGGATGGGAAACACGTTGTGTTCGGTGAGTACGTGCCACGCAGGCCTGGCATACTGACTTGTGGACGCTTTCTGTGGCAGAGCTGCTAAAATAAACAGCCATGGACTGCTTGTTCCTTCCCCCTCACTTGTGCCAGCGGAGGTATTTGTGCAGCCAGATACTGAGATGGATCACTAGTGAAACGAAACATTTTTTCCTGGCTTAGCTTTAATCCAGATCAGTTCCTTGATCAGTGTATTATGTTACTACATAAATCCTTGTGCTGGTGCAGATGGGACAGATGGGTGAAGGGATACCTTCTCCACTGTCAGAGAGTGGGACTGGCATCCACATGGAGCTTTCGGCTGAGTTTAGTATTTAGCCTGGAGAAGAGGAGGCTCAGGGGAGACCTCATCGCTCTCTATAGGTACCTTAAAGGAGGCTGTAGAGAGGTGGGGGTTGGTCTGTTCTCCCACGTGCCTGGTGACAGGACGAGGGGGAATGGGCTAAAGTTGCACCAGGGGAGGTTTAGGTTGGATATTAGGAAGAACTTCTTTACTGTAAGGGTTGTTAGGCATTGGAATGGACTGCCCAGGGAAGTGGTTGAGTCGCCATCCCTGGAGGTCTTTAAAAAACGTTTAGATGTAGCCCTTAGTGATATGGTTTAGTGGAGGGCTGGTTAGTGTTAGGACAGAGGTTGGACTAGATGATCTTGGAGGTCTCTTCCAACCTAGATGATTCTGTGATTCTGTGAGTTTATAGATAGCAGATGTGGTTTCAGAGAATTACAGACTTTTCATGTACTGCCTCTTGAGCTGTAGGATTTCACAGCCAGACGTTAAGCTCGTGTCCTGTTTACTACTTCCCCTAATTCTCAAGTAACTCTGAAATCATTCACTGCCATTTTTGCGTCATTACAAATATAGTGTTGATGGTTGTACAGCTCATGCTGCATTTTACCACAGCTGGTAGAGGTAAGTCTCAAAACCTAGATTTCTGCACATGCCACCCCTGTGAGGGAAAAACACACATAATCTGTTCTGAATATGGAGAATGTTGTAAGAGGGATTGCTTCTTTTATCAGTTTAGAGATCAGTAGCAAACCCTGAAGTGCCTAATTGCTATACATTGCACAGGGCTTTTCAGGAGGAACAAAAATTCATGTACATGCTGGGGAGGGCCGCAAAGGTGAAAACAGGCCATATTGAAGTGGATACATTTTCTCATTCTAGGTAAAATCGTCGATGGGCTGTTGGTAATGAGAAAAATTGAAGTAAGTTGAATTTGCCTTTTTTCTCTGTGAATGTCTGTGTTGGAAAGCCACCTGGGAGAGCAACAAGGGTTATTCTGTTCTCTCCTGCTGTCCGTTTAACGGATACCAGGGAATACCAGTGATGATAACTGGCGTTATTGGTTGTCATCATTGAAAGATAATAGGAAATCTGTTGTGACAAAGTCTGTCATTTGGATTGACTTTAGAAATGCTGTGCTCCCGTGGTTGCTGGTTAGTCTTTGAGTGGGGATTTTATTCTCATAGCTTTATTTGCAGTGCTTTGCATTTGTTCAGGAAGCTGAACTGAAAAGCTGTTCCATCAGCAACTCAGACAAGAGCATAAAGCAGATCACTTCTGTGCCATTGCCTAGGATTATTCAGTGGATGCTAAATCATCAGTTCTGCTGATCTGTGATTAGCATATTTAATAAGAAAAGTTAAATCTTCTGATAGGCTTCCAGGAGGTGCAGATAGATTTGTTCAGGCGTGGTGGCTACCCTGTATGGAATGCACCGTGACTGGGTGTCATGGCAGGATAGTGAGTAGATTTAACAAATAGCAGTGTGTTATGATACAGCTGGCGCTGGCTTTGTGGCATGCTCCTGCTTTGGGTGGGGAAATGTGCACAAGGGCCTCTGCCATCAGAGAAAACAAAAAGGGGGACAAATGCAGAGCTGCCAACTGTTAGGTATTGAGAAAAGGTCGCAAGCAGGGAAGTGCACGGCACGATACAATCTATTTGTTGCTAGCCCTCTTCACCCAAAGCGCTTTTGTGGGCGCTGATGGAAGGGTTGTGGTGTGCGTGCTTATAGGATGTACATCACTGCAATGAGTGGGAAACTAAAGGAATTAAGTAAGAGACTCGTGAAAGAGCAGCCAAGTCCAGCAGAACAAGTGGTTCAGAATGACGGATGCCTTGTGACTATCTGTTGTTTGGATTCCCCATCTGTACAAATACAAGTTTGCTTTGCTTGTTGCAGCTGTAATTAGTAACTTTAAAGACAAAAGCCAGAGCAGCCTCAAGTGACATGATGTCTGTTGTATCTCATGAGGAGCTCTCCTGTTTTTGCTCTGTTCCTTCCTTCGCATTCAAAGGATCAGGGTCTGGTCTGTGTGCCAAACCTCGGTGTACAGACAGTGTTTGCTGGGTTATGGCAGAGTCCATTGCCAAAATGCATGCGGGTGCTTATAGGTTACTCAGAGCTGCATCTACGTTTCCATGTTCCTGCTGCTGCACAGATGCCTCTTACTTAGCCAGTCAGTACCTGTCACTTGCTGGGTTTGCTGTTTTTATAAGGTGTAATGTTATGTTCGTTTGTCCCCAGAATGTGCCTACGGGTCCCAATAACAAACCCAAGCTGCCAGTTGTGATCTCTCAGTGTGGGGAAATGTAAAGCAATGGAATGGAAATGTGGTAAGTCTGTCTTCTGAGGCATTCAGTGCAACTGAACAGTGGGCTGCTGTGCTCCTTACTTTTCCCTTGACTTGTTTTCACATTCATCTGAGTCTGCAGAAAGTTGGCTCGTCTCACTGACACTGAACCACCAGAAAATGCTTCTCTAATAGCATTAATTTTTTACCAGCTCAACTCCCTGAAGCGGTTTCCCTTCAACCTACATAAAAGACCAAAGGCAGCACTAGAGGGGCAGGATTTTGCGGCTGCAGTCTCAGGGAAGATGCGCTCATAGCAGCCCTGCCTTGGATGAGGTTAGGCTGCCTTGAAGCCTCAGCTTTAGAAACCAGTGGATGAAACCTGGAGAGAGGTTGAAACCTGGAGACGTGCAACAGATATCCAGCTGGTATTACTGAGGAGTCTGGGGGGAGTAGGGGGTTCCCTTTGACCTTAAGCTTGGTGAATTCTCCTATTGCTACAGAAAGCACAGCATCCATGTATGGTGCCCGCAAGGATCAAGAGAAGAAGTACTAGAGGAAGAGAGGACTTGAGCCTTCTTGCTTCACTACAGCCATAGGACAGCCACCACTGGAAGGCCAAGGAATTAACATGTTACATAGCCTTACCTTAATTTAGAAAAGTACCACTGTCCTCATAGAAAGGGAGATGTTTCCAGCATTTACTATGCCCCAGGCTTCATTTTGGTTAAACCAATAGGTGCAAGACTGAGCTCAGACTAACGTACAGTATTCTGTTTGCATTTGTCCACCCGCTTCACTGTAAAAAACAACAAAAACAACAAACAAAACAAAAAAAACACAACCATTTAAGCAAATCTGACCAGATATCAATGTGTCAGGCTGTAGCTTGTTAAAAATCTGCTTTATTAGCCTTTTGGTTGCTGATTTTTCAAATTTCAGCGGGCAGGCGCTGACAAAAGCAACTTCACACAGTTTTTGACCTTCCATTAAATGATTTCGAAAGATGTCTGGAATTACCCGTGAAGACACATCCCTGCTACCATGGAAAAGTCTTTCAGATCTGCAGTGCTTCACGTACGTCTCCTGTTTGATGAAGTGACAATAGGGAATGTAATCATTCTTTCATTTTACTGGTACTTCTGGTGGCATTTATAGGCTTTTGAAGGACAACCTTGTTAATAGGCTTCCTTGCAGATGAAGAGACCTGTGCTGATGGGTGGGCTCCTCAGGCCCAGACCTCTTGATCATTTCTCTTTGGAGCCTTTGTACATGATTTCCGGTCAACATCCAGCTTAAGAGTGGGAGGTCTTCATTTGTAGGCATGAGGCAGGTGCCAACTTGCTTACCTCCTAGCCGGATCTTAGGAACTGAAAGGCACACTGCTGCCTTTCAGCTGCCTCTAGACAAGAATGGCGTTCGTCTCGCCCAACTTCAGACAGCTAAATCAGTTCTTCTTCAAGATCCTTTAAAATCAGCCAGGAGAAACAGGCACTGTTGGTTTTAAGTCCAGAGATAGACTTAAATGCCTGGAATGGGGAGCCAGGAGGACTCCTGGGTTGCCTGGGTCATGTAAACAGGTTTGACTTGAGCCAGTGCCTGCAGCAGGTAGCACTCACTCCAGTACCGCTGCGTGGTACCCAGTGACACAGCGCAGTTTAAAGATGCTCATCAGGCATTTTGGACCTGTTTGTTCTCCTTTGTTTCAGTGCTCCTTCGCTGGTGGTTAGGCCTTTGTCGGCTCGATGCAGTTCCAGCTCCGGCCGGCTCCCCTGCTCTCCCAGTCCTCTTCATAGGCCAGACCCATGCTCTTGACGTTCTCCTGAAATTATTTAATAATTGGCATCTATCATTTTTTTAACATGTTGAAATGTGAATAAAGGATTTTGTTAAATACCTGTGTAGTGGACATCAGTTAACGTGCCTGGGAATGGATTCTTTGGGCAAGAAGGATTACTGTGTTTTTCCTGTCTTTACAGTGTCTGCAACGTGCGTTACCCCTAGCTGATTCAACAGGGAACGCTTGCTGTGCATGGTATCGAGAGGCATTGCTGCTGGGCACTTGCTAAATAGGATAGCAGGGGTGAAAGGAACGTGGCAGAGCTGTGCTGCACCAGCTCTTTTTCCTTGGCTGCCTGGCAGAGAGGTTCTTGGCATCTTGGGAATCTCCAGAACCTTTTTACATGCAGCTTTTTTGAAGCACAAGAAATTGGTACAGCACAAAGACTTTACTAGCCTGAGTTCGCTGCGCTCTGAGGTGAGTTATGCTGTGAACCCTCCCCGGCACATCCTGGTGCTCGGCCATTGGGCTGTTACGTGCCATGGGTATTACAAGGGTGTTACGGAAGGTCTTTGGGCTGGGAAGCAGAGAATGATTATGTGTAGGAGTAAAAATCAGGGCTCAGTATTCTGCGTGGTTGCAAAGAACACAGGCGAGGCTGCAGGTTTGTAGAAAAACTGCCATTTCCAGACTTGAAGGTTTGCAAGCTCACCTGCTGGGGGACTTGGAAGCACCCCTCGTGCGGGCTGGGCTCCAAGGTGAGTCTTCTTGTGCAGCAGATTAAATGTAAGAGGCTGGACAAAGTCTGTTCTGTCACGTGCGATTGCTTCATCCCATCCTGATGTGCCCCGTCGCTCCCTGGGCAGCAGAATGCTCTATGCTCTTTGCCTGTGGTGCGTTGTGGGGGGCTGCCTCGGGGAGGCACGGTCTGTGCGCGTCGCTTGTGCCTTACCTGGTGCTAGATGGCAGACGCTGACGTGTTGGAGGGCACGTCCTGCAGGCGTGCTTCGGTGTGCTCTTTTGTGTAACAGCTGCTTAAAGACTTTAAGGCAGGCTCTGGCTGTCAGGCTTTCCTTGTCCCTATACCTGGGATTGCACAGCTGCTGAGGACGCTCGCGCTCACCCCTCTCCAGCCCAAGGCATCTCGCTTCTCGTACCCGCGGTACGTCAGGTGATGAAAGAAACAAAGCGTACCACCCCTTTCCTCTGCAGGCCCAAAGAGACTTGGGCTCTCTCCTGGGAGATGAGGGTTGAAATTTCCTCTTGTGAAGGAGAAAACTTGGCCCAGATAACAGCTGTGAGATAGAGGTGACCAAAAAGTGAGAAATTCAGCTGTTGTTTTTGCTCAGGAAATGTCCAGATGCCCTTTCCCCATGGGGTTTGGGCACGAGCTTAGCTCCAGGCGGCTCGGGGGAGCTCTGCCTGCCAGCTGCAGTGCTGAGGTTTGCAGTTCTGGCTGTGGGTACCCAAATTCACTCTGCTTTTTCACCAGGGAAACCAGCCTATTTCTGGGTCCAGGCACAGCAGCACTTTCTCAGCCTGATGTATTTATATCACTGTGATCAGCTAGTCTAACTTCCTGTGTAGCAGGGGTCGCACAGCTTCCTCAAATTAATATTTAACAGTGGTAAATCCATTACAACCTCTTGAAAGTTGTTCCAGTGGTGAATTATATCCCGTTACGTTTGTCTGCCTTGGACACTGAATGTGTTGAGTTTCAGCTTTCCAGCCTTTGCTGTTCCTTACTTGTTGGCTGAAAGTTCTCTCAAATACCACATTTTTGGGTTTAATTCCCCGTGATGAAGTCACCCTTCAGTCATGTGAGAAGTAGCTCCTGGAATCTGCTGTAGAGCAGATGATCGTTGCTCTCTGAGCTCCAGCATCTTCCTCCAACTGTGGACATTGCAACTGGAGGTGGTGTTTCTGACTGCCTCTTTATTCATCTGACGATGGCATTAACCTCTAGACCCTGCAGTGTGCCCCTCAGAAGAGTGTCGTGTCCTGGAGTCACTAGCCATCAGGGGCCACGTGTTCTGTGGGTGCGCGGCCCATACGCCCTCACAGGCTTCATCGCTGAGATTTGAACATTTCTCCCCAAGTATTGATAAAACCGATCAATAGCTCTGAGCCTCTGTTTCATATGACCCTCTAATATATATGCCATTATATTTTGACATTTCTCCATTGATTTACTGAGTGTCATCCAGTTTTGATACCATTCTAGTTTCTTAATCAAGGTCGTGGTACTGATGCAGATCCCCTACGGGATTGTGTTATTGTATTAAGCTCTTTCCTTCGTTGGCTGAGTTGGAGATCTTATGGAAGAAGACACCAAGTTAGCTTGACAAGGCCTATATCTGTAAACCCACATTGGCTGACAACAGTTAAGCTACTTGTTTTGAATTGTCCATTAATCAATCACTGTATCAGTTCTTTTATTTTGTTGGGGATTTCCATCAGACCGACAGCTCCCTAATTACTTTGGTCATGGCATCACGTGCTCTCTCTCCCTCTTTGTCCGTGGAAGATAGCCTGCTAGAGCCTAGGGAGGTGAAGGGTACGGTGCTGAGCTGCGTAGCTGCCACATGGCAAAACAGAGCTCATCTGGAAGTGTCTCCATCCAGGACAAGCGACGAGGCACCGTCTCCGCGTGGGATTTGCATCCCGTGACTAAATGCAACCTTGGCAGGGCCCCGTCCGAGCCCCTCAGCCAGCCGTGGCGTGGTGTGGGGAACTGGGTCCCTGGCTTCTGCTCCTCACGCTGGGATGGGGGACGCAGCCGTAATTGGTGTGTGATGCTGAAGGGCTGATCCCAAGGGGATGCTTAGCACGCTGATCGCAAACGTAGTGGTGGGTCTGCCAGAGACTTTGGCTCTGTTCTTGGTGGTTGCTGGTGACCCTTCCCTCGTAGGTGGCAGGAATCATGTAGCCAAGGGCAGGGCTGTGAATCTGTGGCCAACAACCGCAGTTCAGGCGCATAAGGAAAATAACTCGGTGGGCGAGAACGTTGCGTTTCCCTTGCACCGTCCTTCTGGAGAATCCAGCAGAGATCTCGCTGAGCTTCTGCAAAGTGAAGCCATAGGGGATGGAGGCAAAGAGGAGAGGAAAGGTGATCACGAGAGAAAGGGCTCCGTCAAAACAAGAAACCCAGCGCTGATGCTTTCCCCACCGCCTGGGTGGGGAGAAGGGTTCGGTGTAAGGCGAGCTGGGCCCGGGGCCCCACGCTGTCTGCACCCACACCTCCGGCACCGCCAGAGAAGTGCCACCGAGAAGGGAAGAAGGGAAGGACGGACACGGGATGCTTAGGAAAAGGCTAATTAAAGACACGACTTTGAAGAGACCTCTGACCCGGGGCTACAGCCTGGCTCTTAAACAGCTCAATTAGGAGGCATTTATCTTGAGTAACTACTCAGAGAGGTGTAATCGGAGGAGTTCCTTGGGGAGCAAGGCAAACACAAGCGGACGGAGCTCATGCCGGGGCATCGCTCTGCTTGTCTGCAGCGTGCGGGGCGGGAGGCCATCAGCCACCAGCCGGTTCCCAAATTTCTGTGCGTGAGGGCCAGTGCCTTTGCCCCGGGCACAGGGCCTCCTGCGTGCTGCCTGCCCCCCGGGGGCTTTGGAGCAGGCTCACCCAGTCGCTCCCAAGGCCAGCCGTGGCACTTCTGCAATTCATTATCGTCAGCAAAGCGGTCCCCTGAAGCATGCTATTTCTCAGGAGGTTGATTATAATGCTTTAACTGCATATAATTATATATTGAAAAACCTTTGTAATGTCTCCAGATCCATTATTTTCTACTTCTAATTAACACTCGCAGCCTTGTTTGTTCTGATTTTTTTTTTTTTTCCCTTTCCAACGGGAGCTGTGTATCCTGGGGGAAAGCCTGGACTGCATCGAACCCTTGCGAAGGGGCTCGAGCGGGGGCACTTCGTGCGCTCACCGTGCCCTGCGTGCCTGAGGCAGGGGGCGACGCCGCCAGCGCGTCCTTCGGCCCAAGCCCCGGCAGCGGCGGCAGCCCCTCCGCCAAACCGGAATTCACTGCACGGCCCCGGCGGCCCGGTGCTCCCAGGCTGGGTGCGCGCCACAACCTCCCCGCGCGGAGCGGAGGGGGGCGGAGCGGAGCGAGCCCCGGCCGTGCTGCGGGGGGGGGGCTGCGGAGC
>VXAL01015073.1:16162-41674 GCA_013399475.1 Chauna torquata
GGGGAGCGCTGCTTCCCGGCAGGGCCCGCGCCGGTGCCGCGCTTCTGGGCCCCGCCGAGCTGCGGCCTGTGCCCCTCCCCGGAAGGCACCGGTACGCGGGTCCTGCCTCCGGCCCGGCGCTTTCCACCCCGCCCTGGGCGGCCTTTGGGTGCGTTGGTTCCGGCAAGGGCCCTGTTCGCTTCGTGAGTTCGTTCTCGCGGCGGTGTCTGCACGTTACGTCGCTTTTTGGGGGTCCCCTTGCTCTTAAGGGTGTGGGAGTCAGCTGGCTGTTAGCGTGCAGTGGACGTTTGGTTAGACTCCGATGTGAAGTTTAATCACGTCAAGGCGAATAAAAATAGCTTTAGGTACGTAAAAGCACGCTCTGTTCGGGAAACTAAACCTCCAGGGAAACGTGCAAAATACAGATTTCTTCTCTGTGACGAGACTAGAGTGTATGAAGAGTTCCAAGAAACGAATGCCTGGAAGATTCTGTGTATGACAGTAGTTGATTTAAAGAAAAAATCTGAACGCTTAAAGAGTTTGCATAAATACTTCAAATTCATGTAGCAGTGAAGCTATCAAGTAGTAGAAGAGTTCTGCAATTGCTCTGCCAGTCAGTTCTGGGGAGGGGGAAAACAAAAAAAGGAAACTGTCAGTTTTGGAGTGCGTTCGGGTAGGATGTTTTGCAGAGGCCATGTTTCTAGGAGCTGTTCCCCTTAAGCACCTCTGGAGGAATGCATGTACCAGAAACTAGGTAGTGGGGAAAGCCACCGGGTAACTGTATTTCCTGCTAGAGGTTATTTCTGCCTTTTGTATGTAGGCATAAGGCTTGTGGGATCAGAAACGCATTACGTGTAAGTTCAACAAGTGTGTTAAAGTCTGAAATAAACCGATGAAAGATGTTTTTAGCTGGAGCAGGGTGACTTCAAACTCACAGAATTTGACAGAAGGCTTGGGAATCCTTTTCCAGGGAAGCAAGTGTAGATACTAGTGCTTTTATTTTGCTTCAGATATTGCCTCTTTATCTACCTGTTACCTTATGGCCCTGTCTTAAGTGTCAGCTGAGCTCCTGAGTTGGTTTTGTGTGCAACTTTAAAGACTTGGCTCTGTCTGAATCTGCCCGGTTTGCATTCTCCATGTAGCGTTTGAATGTTAGATGCTGAATAGTTGTCAGTGTTGTTAGCTTTAGCGTCTCTTAGGCTTGTAAGTGCATATAAAGTTACAGGCCGCAAACTCTACCTCTAGGGAAGGCTTTTTTCTGTTTCACTCGGTGGTGGAAATGCTTGGTTACGTGAGTCAAGCAAGGAAGCAACAGCAGCTAGTTAAGACATCTGAACGGCTTCCCCACTCGTATTATTTTGGCAGCTGTTTAATCCCTGAGGTTGCCATTTTTAATGAGAAACCCAGCATGATCTCATGTTATCAAGAGATTAGAGCTGCAGCCTGAGAACTGAACGGGAGGACATTTCCACAACTCTGGAATATCTCTGGCTTGCTACAAGGGAAACTGTGAGAGCTCCTGCTCTTGCTTGCCTTTGCTTCAGTTGCGTCTGCTTGCAGCTAAAACTAGCTTTGGAACTAAAATCTAGCTTTGATGTAGGTGCGTGTTGGCTTCAAGTATTTATTGTATTCTTTTAATGTTAAAAGTGCATTTCTTTTCTGAAGTACTTGTTTAAATTCTGTCTGTCAATTGTTTCTCATAGCTGTCAAAATAAATACGCAGGCCGCTGACTTGGTCCTGTTACCATAATTGGAACTGCAAATTGATAGCTGGATTTGTGTTTAGAGCTTTGCTGCATTTTCTTACTCAATTTGTTTGCTCGTCTTGAGTTGTTTTTTTTTTTAAATGGGATTAAAGATACTGAGGGGAGTGTCACTTAGTACACAGATAAGCTAACCAGCTCATTAGGCCTTCAGAATGCCAGTCTCTTGTACCATTTCATGTTTTGTTTGAGAAAGTGATAGCTGCTGTTATTCCTACGCCATCCAAGTGGCAGTACACTTACTGCTTGTAGGTGTGGTTGCTGGAAAATGCCATCTTAGTACAGGAATCATGTGGCAGGCACTGGGCTTTAAAGTGAACCAGTAAACTTTTTAACTAATCACGGCTACACCTTGAACTACTTCTCTGGGTCTGAGTCATTCACTTATCTAAAACTCCAATATACTCTTGAATGGAAACAGCGATTTAAAAAGGACTGTAGTTTAATGACAAAGCATCTGACGTAGTTGCCAAAAATCTAACCTGGGCGAGAGCGTAGAGCATCCACACTTGAAGAGCATAGGTGGTGAGTGCTTCTTACCAGCGCTTTTCAGTTGAGAGTACAGAAGGATAAAACATTTTTACTGAAAACCTGTCACTGGCTTTTCTGAAGGCTTTCAGATATTGAAGCATCTCGTAAGAGATCTTGCATTGTGAGGAGGAAAGTATTTAGGCTCTGGCTTTTCAAGGGCTTCTGGATGCTGCATCGTGAGGGCTGGAGATAAGCTGCCTCCTGACGATCACACTTACTCTTCTGTAGTCCTTTTGATCATCTTTTATCCAGTGAACTTTGAGGTGTGTAGTATTTCCAGGCATCAATTCTATGAGGAAGCAAGGTGACTTCTACTGGTGCTGCCTGACACAGTTTTTGGAAAAGTCTGAATTGTCATTCACATGTTTTAAAGCCCATGGTGAGGAGTAACTGGTTGTATCTTATTTAAAATTGGAAAAAAAAAAAAAAAAATCGGCTATGAGCACATCTTAACACAGGCTTGCTTTGCTGTGTCTTTAGCCAGTCATTCCAGGAAATAGAAAGCACTTTGCTGTTGATTCATTAGTCTGTGGAATGACTTGAAACTAACGCCACGGCGAGGTTCAGTTGGTACGACATGAGCTTGAACGTGTGGCTCTGAGCTTGTTATGAGTGGTAGAAATGGCGAGCACAGCTCTCAAACCACTGCGGGGGCTGTTTCAGCTGGGCTGCTTAATTGCAGAAGAGAAACTTTAGTGACTTCACTTGATACTGTAGAGTGGTTGTCCTGCCTCGCTCAGCATGGTAATTGTGGAAACTGTAGCATGATCACTCTGAAAGATGCCTTTGGATTCTTGTTGGGGTTGTCTTCCCAGAGGTACAGATTTTGGCTGTTTTCTGTTTCTTGTGAGTAGAGAAACTCAAGGTCTTCTCTCTGTGTTCACAAGCGGGACTTGAATAACCCCACTGCCTTTCTTCAGGGGAGCACTGATCGGTTAAGGTTGTTTCTCCTTGAATGAAGGAAACATCATGGCTGAGAGGAGGTAGCTCTGAAGAGGTCACAAGTGGATGCCAGCAGGAAGCCAGCGCGATCCGTATGCACATGGTGCTTGTTTTGCTTCACGGCAGGAAAGTGCCTTGTGCCCTGCTCATCGGTTATCTGTGGAGGTGTCCTCACAGGGCGCTGTCTTCGTGTGCTTCGTGAGCGCTCATTGTTGCAGCCTGTAGGGGATCTATCTGATGAAGCAGGACTTGACGGGTGACTTTCATAGCCTGTGATGGCCCATCTCCCACACAGCATTATCAGAAGTGATCGACTGGTCACAGTCAGGTGGTTTTTCTTCTCTTTGATGGGGTGTGAAGGATGGAGGGAGGAGAAACACTTTCATGTGAGTCTTACAGGACCTCAGTGTGTACTCTGAACCTTGCACAGGCTACCTGACAAAATCTCTTTAAGCAATAAGCTAGTAAGGGAACAGTTAGGAGCAGGTTGAGGAGCAATGCTGATGCCGAAAGCTACTTGTTGTGATAGTTTCCTGTTTTGACCCCACCCCTAAACAACCAAATTTTAAAACTGGGCTAACTTACTGTGGTTTCACATCTGAATTTCAATTTCGTGTTGTCTTGCAGGAATGACACCAAGGAAGATGTGTTTGTCCATCAGGTAAGATTTTCTGGAAACTGAAACATGTTACCTCTCTGAAACTCGCTGTGTATGACCTTACGTAAGTGGGACTGAAGTTGTGAAAGCACCTCAGGTTCTCCAAGAACTGTTACTTGAACTGTTTCTCGTTGTTGGATTATGAGTAGAGCTTGATTGTGGTTGGGGATTTTGCCTATACGCGTGCATCCATTGTCAGGACATGAGGTACATAGGATTGAGCAGGCTGATACTGTGTAGCGATGAAAATTGTAGCGTCTGCAAGTGTACCCTGAGGTGGGGATAACTATCTGAAGTCCAGTTAAGTTGTCTTGTGGGTTTATAGTTGCTAAAAAGCAAGCATATGGAAATAAGGTTAAATGAAATACTTGCAGCAGGGAGAAAAATGAGCTGGGCTGTAATAAGAATGAAGTGCCAGTGAAGGGTTTTTTGGGGGACAAAACATCTGTGGAATTTGTTGTTCCAATGTTTCTATGAAAGTTTTACAAACGTTTTAGTAGATGCATTTTCAATTAAACAGATATACACTTAGGATCTGTGGGCAGCATATAGATCTCTGGAAACTAGACCAGGGTGAGACTGCAATGCACCTGTGGCTTCTCTCATTGAGCAGATAGGCCTTCCTTGAGTCCTTTGTGTCTGACTCCTTGTAAATCAGTGTGACCGGCTCTCTGTTGTTAGGCATTATAGAAATGTAGAGGCATTTATTAATAAAAAGCTATTCTGTAATGGAGCAGTGGAGAAAGTCCAAGAGACTCAACTGGGTTTCTGTGGATGGAGGCAGGAACATATATCCTGACGGAAAGCAAAGCAGTCGGACTTTATTACTCGATTTGCGAGTAGGGTACCCTGTAAGTGACCTTGACTTGTCATGGAACTACTGTCTGTGTTTCTAACAGCTCAGTTTGGCAGCGACTTGTTTTAGTGTAACGATTTTCATGATAAAGCAGTTTTAGGGGTTTAATCTGAAATAAAGGAGCATGTTCCAGGCTGTGTGTGCTTCTTCCCATCCCCATTATCAAGCTTATTTCTCATAAAGATGTGTTACACTCAGCTACTGTGCTAGTAAGGTTTCCCGTCTCTCCCTAAAATCACTACTTTATATGCTGGAACTTGTGGATGTGTTTTTCTGTAGATTTTGTTCCATTTAGGGAACAAATCTAGCTGAATTCTGTTGCTGGCATTTATCTGTAAGGTTGTTACACTTGTGTTAGTGCTCAGTTAAAGTATCTGGTAAGTGGAATGTGGCTGAGAATAGTGTGTATATAGAGCATTAACTCATCTGTCAAAAATGTAATCCACTGCTGAACAACATAGAAAACTGAGCGCTTTCTAGTGGTGTCATTTAACGTGCCGATACCCAGACAAAAGGTTGTCTGGTGTTGGCACCTTGGAAGGTCTAATCCTTGGTGTATAATATGAGCTAGAGTAGATTTGTAGTTAATTAGTAAATATTGTGGCTGAAGCGACAGTAGCGGAAGCCTCGGAGGAGGAAATCTCTTGATTTCTGGTCATTGATGTGTTTACATGGCTTGGGACAGCCTCATTTGAATGTAGGCTGCTGCAGACTGTTCTTGTGGGAAGCGGTAGAGGGATGGAAGTCTGCGTACACGATGGAAAACCCACCGCAAGCTTTTTGTATTGGTGTGCATACTTTGTGGGACTGTACAAATACTATGGGGTGCTTAGTGATAAACTTCTGGTTCAGTTTGTATCGTTTTTGTGTTTTCTTGGTATCTCTTCAAACTGCTTTTTCAACTAGCTGACATGTTTCTAGATGATGGTGAAGCTGTTAAACACTTCAGATAAGCCAGTACTGTAGTAAAGCATAAAAATTAGTAAAGCATAAAAATTTTATGGCTTCCTGAGTTTTCACTGTGGTTTTACTGCTTGTTCAGGAGGATGTCTTAAGAAATAAATACTTAAATTCCTTTTAAAAAAAAAAAAGTCTTCAGATATGCTAAGTAGTATTTTCATGCTGTGCCTGTAAATGTAATTCTGCAATATTATGTTGTTAGACTGCCATAAAGAAGAATAACCCCAGGAAGTACCTCCGCAGCGTAGGAGATGGAGAGACCGTGGAGTTTGATGTGGTTGAAGGAGAAAAGGTAAATGCATCTCGGGTGTTACAGTATGCACTGAAAACTTGGTCTGCAGGCTTTGGTGTGGTGTCTGTGGTTTGAGTAGATGCCTGATGACATCCAGGGAGATGAATGGGTTTTCATTGCTTTACAAATGTGGATGTAAATTGTTGCTCACTGCTAAATTATATTATGCTGTAACTGATTTGGTGCTTATTGCTTACCTAACGCTATCCCTGCTCCTTAGGGCGCGGAGGCAGCTAACGTTACAGGGCCTGGTGGAGTTCCAGTGCAAGGCAGTAAATACGCAGCAGACCGTAACCATTACAGACGATATCCACGTCGCAGGGGTCCTCCACGCAACTACCAGCAAAACTACCAGAATAGTGAGAGTGGGGAAAAGAACGAAGGAGCAGAGAACATACCGGAAGGTCAAGCCCAGCAACGTCGTCCCTATCGCAGGCGGCGGTACCCACCTTACTATATGCGTAGGCCCTACGGGCGTCGACCACAATATTCCAACCCTCCCGTGCAGGGAGAGATAGTGGAGGTAATGTTTGTGTAAAGCATGGTGCTGCACTGACTTGATTCCTTTGGAGCAGGGCGAAGAGAAGCAGCTCTTGGCTACTCTTTGCGGATGCTCAAGATCTGTTCCGTCAGGTTTAGCAGTAAGGTGAAATGCTTGAGCAGATGTTGATATGCTAGAGGTCTTAGTCACAGCTCTTGAAAAGCAGTGTGTTCAAATTTGTGTTAACTTCCTATATGATTAACTGGAAAAAGGATAAATTCTGCATAGTGCATACTCGTGTGCACTAGGACCGCTGTCCATCTTGCTGTACGCTTCAGACTTCGGCTGCCAGCCTGCCTTTTACAGCAGGTTCGATGTTGTTTGACTGGTGGTGGCGGTGGTAATGCTTTCGCGTGTGGCTAAGATGGTTTGTTGCCTGATGTCTTCCAGGGTGCTGACAACCAGGGTGCAGGAGAACAAGGCAGACCAGTCAGGCAGAACATGTATCGAGGTTATAGACCACGATTTCGCAGGTATGCTGCAGGCCAACTGTTTTTTTTACCTTGTGCTTTAGCAGCACAGACAGAACATCGCGATGGTCAGATGCTGCATTGTTAAAGCCTAGCTTGACTTTCAGGGGTCCTCCTCGTCAAAGACAGCCTAGAGAGGATGGAAACGAAGAAGATAAAGAGAACCAAGGGGATGAGACCCAAAGTCAGCAGCCACCTCAACGTCGGTACCGTCGTAACTTCAACTACAGACGCAGACGCCCAGAGAACCCTAAACCACAAGATGGCAAAGAGACGAAGACAGCCGAACCACCAGCTGAGAACACGTCCGCTCCCGAGGCCGAGCAGGGCGGGGCTGAGTAAATACCGGCTTACCATCTCTACCATCATCCGGGTGCGTGTCTGGATGTTCTTGAGGATATGATTTGATGATTGACTTTTTTCTTTTGATGCTTTCCTCTAATTTTTGCCTTACAAGGTTTGGGCTATTTTTGCTAACTTCTGTTGTAACGGATCTGGCTGCACTTAGCAGCATGCTTACTGACTTCTGCAGAACCGAACCGTGAGATTTTGCTGTAGAAATGCTGGTTAATTGGGAGGACTCAGTTACCAGGCTTTAACTTTCATTGGCGGAATCATTGCCTGGAGTACTGCTGATCTTACAAATTGTGGCTGTACTCAGTAATTCAGGTTTATGACAGTCTTCATTCACCCAGAAGTAGCACTTCAAGTGACGCTGGTATAGTCAGTTGAAAGTATTCAGCTGGGAGAAACAGGTATGCAGAATTACTAGGCTTTACTCAACTCTGTAGGCATCTTGGCTTTTATTGCCCTGTCCCAAAGGGGATGTGGATAGCATTAAGACCTCTGGGGATGTATTTCTAGTAAGTAGACGTAGAACTTGCAGGAGCGTCTCAGTAGTAGCTTTTTACCTGAACAAAAACGTGGAAATGCTGGTAGAGGTGGTTCTTCTTACGCAGCATCCAGTGTATCTGTGGTTGATGTTGCATTCAGCTGGGGGCCTCGCTTTCCTAGACTGAAGTACTGGTGTGGCTTGTTGTTCGGGAGGAATGCAGAGAGGCCGGTGTTAAAAATGTTGTCTTCATTGTGAAGTAAGCTAGCTGTGATTTGGCACTTGCCTGGCGCTGTCTTCTGACAGACTAATTTGCTAATTTGGGAATACTCATTGCCAGAACAGTTTGTTACTTGTTCTGTCTTCTGCTTTGTTTCTGGCACCTTCCTTGTCTGTTCTTCCTCTTTTTCTTTATTTCATCTCTTAGCCACAGTTCATAGCCCATCCCTATTGTTTCACTCATCACTCCTTGCCTTCGAAAGCGGGCAGTCAGACAGATCTGGATTCTGGTGAGAGTGTTAATGAATGGTTACATTAATGGGATGAACAGGGAATGCAGGAGTTAAGCGTGAACGGTAGTTTGGTGTCGTTAGTAGATACAGACCTCTCCCAGCTATGAGAGCTCAGGGGCTTGGATGCTGCTGAATTTGTCGTGCAGAGAGCTTATTTGATACCTCTTCAAGTCTTGCAGTGTTTTCTACGTGCTTGATGTGAACCTTGGTTAATCTTAATGTTTAACACAAGCTGGGTGAATTCTTTATATCACAAGCTTCAAAAAAAAAAAGACTTTTTTCTGTTTGGTAGTGCTGAAGAATATAAATTGTGGAGAATATAAATTTCTGTGGTCTGGAAAGTGGCTCAGTGAAGCTGTTCTGCCTTGTTAGGCACAGGTAGAGATCTGCTGTTCAGCTGTCTCTTGCAGGTCTTCAGTTGTCCTCGTGCCTTCCCAGGGATTTCCTCAGTTTACCGGCTACATTTCCAGATGAGCGGTATGGTAGAGCACTGAGTTGTGTGAGGAGCTTTCTCCAGGAAGCTGTCATGAAAGAGTCTGAAGCAGGAGGCCAGTGAGGGGAGAGATGTAGATAGAATTACATTGTGTTCAAAAATTGTCGTCTTTTTTTCCCTCCTGGAATCCTTTGCACTCATTTTGTGTGGAAGTTGGCGGTTTTGATCGCTGGAAAGTGGGCTGATGTGCTGGACTAATTTAAGAGCTGTAGCTGATAAGATTTTTCTGTGTGTGTATGAAAGCTCAGTGTGAATTTAAATGGGAGGTGAGTCCTGGTAGACAAAACATTGATATCTGTCTGATTGTCCCTTTTCTCTTTCAGTTTAGTCATCAAAGAAAAGACCTAAGAAATGAAGAAGAAAAGAAAATGAAATTCCAGCAATAAGAAATGAACAAAAGAATTGGAACTGAAGACCTTAAGTGCTTGCTTTTTGCTGTTGACCAGATTACTAGAACTATCTGCATTATCTATGCAGCATGGGGTTTTTATTATTTTTACCTAAAGAAGTCTCCTTTTGGAAACGATAAACACGTTTTTTAAAAGTCTGTTTTTTCTCAATACACCTTTAAAGGTTTTTAAATTGTTTCATATCTGGTCAAGTTGAGATTTTTAAGAACCTCATTTTTAATTTGTATGAAATGTACACCTGATTTTTTCAAGTCAAACTGCAAGCATCTGTTAATAAAGGTCTTAAAGAATTACAGTGTGTGCTTGGTTGTTTTAAACACGACTTTGTATGAAAGCATGTAAGTTAAGCATTCATGAGAGGCTTTGAAAAAGACTGCTTTATTTTTTTCAGCATATTATGTATTTGGAGATCTATGAAAGCGATGTTGAGCTCCTGCACTCTTCAGCTGAAGTGCCCTCAGCTGTGCTCAGTGAAACCTAAGTGAAATCTGTGTGACCCTGTGGCACTTCCCTGTTCTGGGCCTGCTGGAGCCTGCTTCTGGCTGTTGTCCATTCCTTGCTTTACTGCGAGGGAGTTTGGGTTCGCAATGGGCTCAGCGGCTTGGTGAAAGTCACAGCCTGGGGCCCAGGGCAAGGCGAGGTGACAGCTCTTGGTGTAGGGCTGGCTGCTCGGTGGGAGGATGCCGGTGGGAGGATGCCGTTGCCTCGCATGCCCTTCCTGAAGGCTGCAGGGGGTAGAAGGGCCTGGGCCTGCACCGGATGCTCCTGGGCATTGTGCAGGTTGTGGGCTGTGTCAGTACCCGCCCTGTTCTCTGGTGTTAGGTGCCGATACCCTTGGCAGCAGGCGCTATGCGGTGTGGGTTTCCCGGTGTAAAAACTCCAATTTGTGAAACTGGTCGATCAAATGCAGAGGCTGAAATCCTTTCTTCTTGCGAAAGTAGAGCTGTTTGAGCAGGGGCCTTCGCTGCCACCTGCTTCCAAGGTAGAGCTCTGCAGCGGGGGTGGTTGAAGGGTTTCTTCCTCCTCCTGAATCAAGTTTTCTCCTCAGTCTCCTTGAGAGCAGTCCTGAATCAGAAATTTGCCAGTTTTGGAAGGATGGTCACAAACCTCTAAAAAAATAACAAAGCAATTCAATCCTAATACGACTGGGGGGAAAGGCCAGAGGATGATGAGGGGAGGTGCTGGGTGCCATCCAAGCGTGCTTCCACAATCTGTTTGCCGGAGCAGCTCGGCTGTGTCCTCACTGGAATGTGGGCATCGCAGAACTGAGGCCCTGTGGGTGTGCTTTTGGGAAGGGGGGGATGCTCGTCATTTGGGATGCAGCAAAGCACTGCTGCTCCTGACTTATGACGTGGATGTGTTTGCACAGGAGAGTCACCGCAAAAGCTGCTGGTGGTGTCTTACTCCTGTGCGGGAAGGGGAATCTGGGGCAAACCGGGGGAAAATCCAGGTTTCCACCTAGGTCTGAACATCAAGCTCCTGACACGGGAGGATGCAGTCTCACGCGTGCGCGGGCTTGGTTCAAGTGTCGTGCTCAGCTCAGTGTGGGCCATGCTTGAGCAGCAGATGTTGGAGATGCCGGGCTGCTGCCCGTGAGCAGTTTCGGGGGGTGACGTGCTTCTCTGCTGCGACTGAGCCACGAAGTCCGCTCTCGCGTTGGGGTTCGATCACGGAAACTCGAGCTGCGTCTCACGGTGAGGCTGGCTCTTGCTGTAGTCAGACCTTGCAGCGAGCTGGGTGTGTATGCCAGGGCTGCTGGAAATCCGGAGCTGCTGCTTAGCTCAGGTGCGGCTCGCTCGGTCTCGCCCAGCCTCACAGCTCAGCATGCTGTGCGCTTGTAATAAATTAACTGGCGATGAATGCAACTCTGCTATCGAGGAGCACCCGGTGTGGTCCGAGTGTCTGGCAGCTCTGAATGCTAGCTGTAGCCTTCCTTTCTATGCACTAATGAGCTCTCTGCTTTTATCATGCAAATACTTGCTCTTTTTAATTACTTTCCTGTGTGCTCAAGTGCCAGCCATTAACAGCCCAATGAATTTGGGTTGTGCTCTATCTCCCAATGCCTTTTAACACGCTTCTGGCTGCCCATCCCCTAGAGCAGTAGCGGTGTCTCCTATAAGCCAACGAGTCTTTGGACCACAGACCGGCTGTTTAATATCAAACTGTCGGTCACGCTCGGGCTGCTCCTTGTTTCTGTCGCGCGGCTTTACCCATCGGATTTCTTACCTGTTCAGGACCCGGGGGCATCGCCTCAGCCTGCGCTGGTGATGCTGCCAGCCTTGGTCCCAGCACAACAGCTGGTCGGCGGTGGTTGTGCGTTGCACCCTGGGCAGCGAGCTGCGTTAAAGCATCGGGTTTGTTACCTTCCAGCTTTGTGCGCGATGAGAAATGATGTCGCTGTCTCCTGTGGGGATGGAGACTGGGAGGACCCTGGCATCTCTTCTGGTTTCGGGGTGTTAGGTTTTGTAGCCTGCCCAGGCTGAGCTCCTTGCATTGCTACTACAAGTCTGTTCTGAACCTTTCCGCTGCGGGGACAGGACCCCTGCACCCCTGCAGCAACCTCAGCTCAGGCAGGGGCTTACTGCGATGCCTCTCGGTGAGACAAAGCCTGTTTCAGGGAGCCTTCTGTCCAGCTTCGCTTCGCTGCGATGGCTCTGTGTGCTAACCCTTGGCTAGGAAGTAAGGGATAAGGACAAAGACTAAGCAGTGCAGGGAGGAGCGATTTTTCCCTCCAGGTTCACCTCTGCAGTTAGGTGAGCTTTCCCGAGGAGTGTGGAGAGGGCACCAGCATCCCCAGAGAGGACGGGAGCAGGCGGTGTGGTCCTGTCGTGCGATCCAGGAAAACCCTCACTACCCACGCGCAAGTCCCTTCTGGCTGTTGAGCAGAGGAGCTGAGCTTGAAATCAGGAGAGGTCTTAATCTCAGCCACTGGTGGTGGTGGTGGGGGATTGGTGGTGGTCTGGGGTTCTGGTTTGTTTCCAAAGTGGTTTGTGGGTGAAGAAGGGTCATAATTCATTCGGAAAACAGAGTTCTTTTCGCGTGGACTTCAACACCCAGCTCTGCAGCAAGAACACCTCCGTTAGTTTTCAAACTGCCTCTGTACCAGCTGCGGAGTTACCCTGACGATAACCCCGTGATAACGTTAACAAATGCTCCAGGCTGCCAGCTTTACCCGGTTTTTAAATGCAAATTGTCTGCTGCCGAATTTCTGGGTGCAGGGGCGGCTTCCAGCAGCCTGCCACATCGTCGGGGCCAGCAGCCACGTGGAGTCAGTGTTGCTCCACGCAGACCAAGCTTTTTGCTAAATTCCTCCACAGCAGCCGTGGGGCAATGCCCAGAGAGCTGCTCTGCTGCTGCCACCCTCAGTGCTGGGGACCTGCTCCGTGCAGGGTGGAGCAGGAGCTTGGCACCCCAGGCTTTGGCATCCTGCCTCGTTGCATGAGTTCTTGCTGCAGCTGAGCCCCAGCTTCCCGAGAACTGCGTGCAGCGCCTTTTCTGTCATGCAACGGGAATAGGAAGGGCTGTGCAGGTGAGATGGAGGAACTCGGCTCCTGCGGCTCATCCCAAAGCAATAGTGCTGGCAACCCTCCTGCAGAGCAGCCGGCCGGGGCTGCGCGTGGTGCCGAATTGAGTCGTGCGATCTGGAAAGGTCCTGAACTGCTCTGCCACTGTTACAAAGGGGAAATGTTTGGGGAATTAGATTGGGAATGGTGTTAAGCTTTTGCCCACCCCTGCATGGACCTCCCTCTTTCTCCTGCCATCGCTGGGGGGCATCTTTTCATAACGCAACAATTTTCTGGGTTCTATTCTCATGAAACGTGGCTGAATTGGCAATAAAGCCTCTGTGCGTGTGACTCGCTCCTGCAGCACGCTCGCTGTTTGCAGCTGCTGATGCTACAGCTTGCGCAGCCCTGCCTGGAGACCTGCGATCGGAGCCCAGAGCAATTGCAGAGATGTCCCAAAGGAGGCGATGGTGCTTTAATGGGGTCACGCTTGGGGGGAGCAGCCTGCACCGGGCTGGGTGCGGGAGGTGCCGCTGCCCGTCACACGCGGGAGTCCACGGTGTACATCTTGCTGGTGACAATTCGGCGCTGGGCGAGCCTCGGGGGCTGCTGGTGGCTGCTGGGGCCTGGCAGGAGAGAGTCAGGGCTGTGTCACGGGTGGCGTGCGGGGCAAAAAGCCCCTTGTCGTGGGATGGGGCAGCCCGGGGCAATGCAGACCGACCTGTGCAGGCGGAGAGGCAGCAGGTCAGCAGGATGGATGCCACGAAGCAGCCCGTCGAGCCAGCCATCCCCAGCCAGCAAGACCACCCGAAGTCATAGTGGACTCCCAGGAACACGTTGTGTGACACCAGCATGGCCCTCTCCACGTAGACATCCGCTGCATACCACACAGAGCCCACGAGACCCAGGATGCCTAGGAGGAATGGGGCCAGGTAAGAGAGAGCCGTACAACCCCCAGGAGCCCTCCGAGGGGTGCCCCTCGCTCCCCGCGTCCCCTGTGGGCCACAAGGTCCCGCCGCCCCCTGAGCACTCCCAGCCACGCACTCCCGATGCCAAGGATGACGCCAGCCCCATAGCACATCTTCAGTTTCGCACGAGGATCTTCCTTCAGGAACTTGATGCAGTCGAGCCCAAGGAGCAAAATAGCCAAAGCCAGGCCCACCAGGAGGTCCGCTGTGATCAGCAGCGTTCGTGTCACCACAATCTTCACTGGGGGAGAAAAAAACAAACGGAAAGGGGACTGAGGAGTGGTCAGAGGAGGTCTCCCCACTCCGCACTGCTGCCTGTGTCTGTGCTGGACTTGCCCAGCTCACCGCTGGGCATATCCATGGGAGATGTTGACATTGGACACTCTCAACGCTACGTGCTGCTCACGGTGTGCTGTAGCCAGGGTGCTCACCAGGCTCATCAGAAACCTTGCAACGGGACTTAATAAGCCTGTTATCAGACCAGCTCAAGAAACCAAACAACTTAAGGCGCACCATTCAGCATCTGGGATGTGGTCGTCTCCTTGAGACCATCGCACTGCCACCTGCATGTGATGTGACTTCTCCCTGCAAAGCTTTTTCCCCAGAGCAGCACAAACCCCCATGTAGTCCATGCTAACTTCTTGCTCCCTTCTCCACTGTCCAAATCTGTGTTGTCCCACATTGTCACCCTGTATAGGACAAGGGCTCTCCTGTGCAGGGCCTGTGCAGGCAAGTCTCCATACCATGATGTCCATGAGCTGAGGACACAAGTCCTTGGCCAGTGGGAATGGTCCTCACCCCGCTCACTTCAACACCTGCGTCAACGCCATGCAACATCAACGCAATGTCAACGCAAGCTGTTTTGACCCACGTCAGGCTCTCTGTTCCCCTCTGCAAGGCGAGAGGGGCTGCAAATCCCACCGTGCAATGGCAGGGGCAGGCAGGAGCTGTGCCTGGGCCAAAGCACCTTTGTTGTGAGGTGACCTCTCAGCACAGCTTCATGCCCTTGCTCAGGCTTGGTGACCCCCACAGCGGATCTGGCAGGTCCGTGGGTTGCTCTCCAGGCCATGCTGATGGGGCAGGAGACCAAGAGAAGCCCTGGATCTGCGTTGGTTACCGACAAGGGTCAGCCCTTTGCAACGAGGATCATCTCAAAGGGGGGAGAGGGAATACTCTTAGCTGTGAACTTAAAAATGCCTTTGTGGGTGTTCTTGAGAGGTTTGAGGGATTTGGTGGAACAGGCAAATGCTTTGCCTGGTGCTAGAAAAGGGTTGCTTAAAGCTGTGTCGTAATGCCTCCACCTCCAGACCATGCTGGCTTACCTGGGTGGTCTGCCAAAATGGAGTCATATTGGTCACACGTCCTGACCCCATCCTGCATGTTGGTGACACATTCTCTCCAAAGCCCCCGGCATTTGTGACTCACCTGGAAGCGGGAGAAAGACGCTCAAGCAAAAATCACCAAAAAGCACCCCTGCTCCCCCAGGAAATCCCAACCCAGCGAGGCAGACCTTCAGACCCTCACCACCACAGCCAGACACATCCCAGCGACTCCCTGCCCGTACCCCGTTCTTTATCTCTTCCTTCCTTCTGCTCTAGCATTTTCCCAGTCCTCCAGCTCATGCAGAAGTGGTGGGTTTATCCCACCATGTTCCTCCTCCAGGACTGTGGAAACATGATGCAGCCTCATGGCTATCAAGGCACCAACCTGGCTCTCAGCCAGGAACAGAGTTGCTCTACTCACCTCCAAGCTGTCATCAGCGTTCACCATCCAGCAGTCAGTGCATGTGGCAAGGAGGAGGAAGAGGGTTGAGAGGAGAGCAAGACCGAACGCCATCATCTGCAAGACTGCACTCATGGGAACACCTGCAAAGGCACAGAGAGAGATGTCTGCCACCTTTGCTCTGGCCACTTCCCAGGTACTGATCCACTGAGGACAAAGCACTGCCTGGGCCAGGGTGTCCTCTGGATCCCTAAGAGCTGCTCAGATGGCCTCAAGTTGCACCAGGGGAGGTTTAGATTGGGTATTAAGAAGAATTTCTTCATGGGGAAGGTGGTCAAGCATTGAGATGGGCTGCCCAGGGAAGTGGTGGACTGCCTGTCCCTGGAGGTATTTAAGAGACATGTGGAGGTGGCACTAAGAGACGTGGTTTAGTGATGGGACTCGGTAGCTCAGGTTGGTGGTTGGACTTGGTGATCTTGAAGGTCCTTTCCAACCTGGATGATGCTATGGTTCTATGGCTGTATAACATCTGGGGCCCATCCCGTGGTCCTCAGTGCTGCCAAAATGCTCTAGTACCCTTAGCTGAGGTTGGACCACCAGGTTTACATGAAGACAGGGCCTTCAGGGGTACGTTCATTTTGCAGTCGTCTCTTCCAAATAGGCCATCTACAGTTGCCATCCCTTGGAACTGCCCCTTTGGGAATCAAGAGTTTTTTGGAAACTATTGTCAAACAGCAACTGTTGTCAGACCCCATGATCTGAGCATGTATCTCCTGATATCCTAATGTATCTCCTGATATCGTAAGGTTTTCTTGATGCTTCCATCCCTTCAGCCACGCAATTCAGGGGGAAGATTACCCACCTTTTCCTGCATTTTTTTTTTCAAGAAAAGCAGTGAAGTGTTGAAAGACCCAAACTGGAACATAAGCAAGCGTCCCATGGAGGTGTCCGAACCTCACGTGGCAGGCTGAAAGAAAAAAAAATCTCCTGTTACGGAAGTGGAAGAGGGCTGCTGTGGCTCGATGTGGGTGCCCTTGGGTGCTGCCAAGGCTTTCCAAAGAGCGAGGAGATGGGACCATCTGTTTTCCATCACTGCCAGAGCTGGAGGGGCTTTGCAGAGAAGGCAACTGTGCAGAAGGTATGGAGCAGAGGACGTCGTATCTCCAAAGCCTGGAGATGAGTCCCACTTTGCTGTGTTTTGCTGCCCAAGTCGTGGCATTGCCAAATGTTTTAGTGCCTGAAGCTGCAACCACTGTGACAGCCCTATGGGCAGAGAGGTCCCTGGGAGGGGGGTTTACAGAGGAACGATCGTTAAATAAAAGTCGTGTTAATGAGATCATGTGGGTCTCTGAGCTGCGTGGGCTAAGCAGCCCTGATCCTGTGTGCATGTTGTGGGGTGATGGCACTTCGTCTCCGCAGGGTTTGTGCCCTTCATGCGGGGGCCGCCTGCCCTCGCCCGGCCTGGCCTTCCCCAGGGGCAGCGCCGGGGAGGAAGAGCACAGTGCCCTGCAGCCGGCTCGCAAGCTCTGCCACGAGATCTTCTCTCGGCACATTGCTGGGAGTGGAGGTACCCCTCACGCTGTCTCTTCGAGCATCTCCATCAGCTTCCCTCTGAGAGCTTACGTTATTAGCAGGCGGACTCTCAGACCCCAATTTACAACGCTTTTTTAATTTCCCAGGCCACCTTCTGAGCTAACTCTCCATAACCTTTCTTCCTTCCACTAGACCCTGGCTGTTTTGCAGGCTTTGAAGAAAATCTGTCCAGCCATTTGGGTTAAGTGAGCAAGAAAAAAAAAAAGAAAAAAGAAAGAAAGAAATCCTTCTCTAGAGGAAACGCTCAGTCATTGTTTGCGCTTGGATAACTCCAAAACAGCTTAGTTTTACTGCCTGAGCCTTGGCTGGTGCAGCGGGTGGTGGAGCTGCCAGCTTCGTTGCGTTTGGAAGTGTTTTATGGAGAAATAATGATGTCTGGGGCAACGAGGAGCTGCGCGGGGAGTGCTGGGGGGAAGCATCCTGCCCTCCTCCAGAACGGAGCACGGCTTGGCAGCTCGCGCACTCAACAGACGCTAACTGGACTCGTCACGTGGCGTCGCCCCGAGGCCCCCGTCCGTGTGTCTGGCCGTCCGTCTGTCCCCACCGCCACTTCTGACACGCAAGGCACCGCGTCCCCGCGGGCAGACGGGGCTGCACAGCCACCCTGTTCTCCTTTCGGACTTCAGTGAGAAGCTGAAAAGAGCCGGGCTCTGGTAAGGTCGGAGCAGGCACCAGCCGGCCGCGCACCGGGGGTGCCCAGCGGTAACTGGACGCGGGCAGAGCGTGCAGGAGAGGCGAGGGCTGCGGTACTGCTTGCAGGGAGTTTGCTGAGCACGGTCTGTTGCAAAACAGCTGCCGGGAGAAGGTGCCTTCTGCTGTGGGGTCGGGAGGCCCACGAGTGCCCACCTCTCCTGTCCCTGGGACGGCAGCATCACGCCTTCTCCTCTGCGGGCTCTGAGCTCTCCCACCCGCTCGGTGGCAAGACGGGGGCTCGAGGAGAGCCCCAGGTGCCAGCCACGCCGTCAGCAGTGTGGAGGGTTGACCCTGGCGAAATCCAGCTCTGAACCCTGCTAGCAACGAGCTTACCTTCACTGTGGCAATCAGGCTCCTCCTTGCTGGCGTGGGACAATGGCAAAAGCTCTTCAGGGTCCGGAAGTGGCTCCTGAAGGCTTTGGAGCGCCGGTGGGATTTGATGCTGATCCACCCGGAGGTGCCTGCGGAGACCGGGAAGCGCAGCGGCCGCCGGAGCCCAGCGGCACTGTGAGCCCGCACCTGCGCTGGGCTATTTAGTGTTTCTCCGGGGCACGTCAGACCTGCTGTGTGCTCTGAGGCACGATGGGGGGCCCTGGGGTTAAAAAGGTAACAACAGGCTGGGAACAGAGGTCGGCCTCCAAAAAATATCGCGTCTTGACACCAGCGGGAACCAGCTGGGGCTGCGGGAGGTGTGGAGAAACACTCCCCAGGTGGGGGACTCTGTGTCCTGGGCAAACATTCCCTGTTCCTTAATCACACCTTTTAATTACCGCTCAGGGGTGAGTAGCCTAAGACGCGTTGGCTCCACAGTGCTGGCGCAATGGGGTCAGAGGGACAGAGGTGGCAGGAGGAAGAAAAATGCAGCCTGTTGCAAGGAGGATGATTCAACCCCCTTGGCCAGGCACGCAGCCAGTAGTTAAGACCCTTTTTTTCTATTAAAGAAGAAAACTAGCGCTATCCGTCAGTATCTAGCCGTGAAACGGTCCAGCGTTTCTCATCTCCCCAAGATATCTCGTAGGTTTCAGACCGGCAGAGAGATCAACCCGAGGGAAGCAAGACCAAAGCGCTTGCACCCTGATGGGACTGCCCAGGGCAGGACCCCTCGCGGACCAGAGCTCTCCGTTCAAGCGGGACCGTGATTCCCTCTCCAGCTCCCCCAAATTCAAAGCTTTCTAGGGAGGGATGCAAGAGGAGGCTGTAAGGGACAAAGCCTCACAGGGGCACTGAATGGGTCTTGTAAAACCCGCCGGGTTTCCCGGCTGTGCGGGGGCTCCCGGGCCACTACGTGCAGCCGCTGCCCACCGGTGGCTGCAGCTCAGGGAGTGTCTGGTCGGCCAGAGGCATTTCTGTGGGTTCTGTGCTCGCCCTCGATGGGGGTACCTCAGCTACCTCATGCTGCCCTGAAGACGGCAGGTTTGCTCACTGATTCCTTACTGCCCGGAAAAATTGCTTTTGCTCTTTTTTTCTTACAAAGCATCTCACTGCAGCGTCCTCCGAGCATCTCCAGCACAAGCTGTGCCCCGTGGCTGTCACCAGCACTGTGCTCTCACCTCCCAGACCCATGGAAAACAACACCCCACATACGTATTTCTATGTCAGGGGTTATGTTTAAGAGAGGTGCTTTCCTTCCTTCCTTCCTTCCTTCCCTCCTTCCTTCCTTCCTTCCTTCCTTCCTTCGTTCCTTCCTTCCCTCCTTCGTTCCTTCCTTCCTTCCTTCCTTCCTTCCTTCCTTTTTCTTTCTCTTTTTCTTTCTTTCTCTTTTTCTTTCTTTCTTTCTTTCTTTCTCTTTTTCTTTCTTTCTTTCTTTCTTTCTTTCTTTCTTTCTTTCTTTCTTTCTTTCTTTCTTTCTTTCTTTCTTTCTTTCTTTCTTTCTTTCTTTCTTTCTAAATAATCCTCTGCGGCATCGAACTGCAGGGGTTTTGGCAGGGTGCTGCAACGCTCCTGTCACAGCGAATTCTTGAGATTCAGCCCTGCAGAGGCACCCTGGTGCCTGATGTGAGCAGTTGCTGTGGCTTTATTTTGGGTTACCCAGTTTCACCTGGTATTTTGGTACATGGCAGGCCTTTTCTTGGGAATGCTTGTGCAAGTAGTGGTGAACTGGTGCTGAAAACTTCCAGGAGGGTTTGTGTACCTTCATTTTCCAACATTTACATGGCAGGAATTTTCTATTTATGGTATTTAGACGTCCACAAAACAGGGGAAATTCAGGTATGGCCCCAAGCAACACACAGCCATGGGCGTGTGCCTTGGTGACGCATAAAACAGGTTTGCTTTTATTTTCTGCTCATCTAATCGGTCAGTTTATTATATATGAAATGTGGCCACCTGTTTGATTCTCAGTTGAAACCTTTTGGGGGTTGAAAAGATACAGGCAGAGGGGCAAATCTACCAGTCTGTGAATAATTAAGATCATTCCCCTGATTGGTGAAGACAGGATGAAGATAAGATCTGGTTTCCCACTAGGTTTGTACAACCGGTGCGTAAGAAACGATGCCGACAGGGCACCCGAGCCTTTGTGTTTTAGCACGCCACGCAGGGGAAACGCTCGCGTGGCTGTGAGCAGAAGAAAAAGAGAGCCAAAGAGGTTTTCCTCCAGGCGGGAGATGGGACCGTCTCGTAGAGCTGGCGGGCTGTGGGGCAGGACACCATCGAACACAAACGGTCATGGCTGAGGCGTGAGAAAAGCCCCTCTGTGCACAGCCCAGCTCGGGGCTGGCGGGACCCCAGCCAAAGGTACCGCTGCCGTAGAAACGTCTTCGTAGCAAGGGCTGTTGAAATGGATTATTTTTCCTCTTAAGGAAACAGGTGATTTTCTTTCACTCTAATATTCCTGTGGCATTTCAGCACCGTGACAGCTTGGTGAGATTCGCTGTTGGCCTGGCAGCTGGGATGGTTTTCCCTCTTCCCTCATTTCTGTGTTTAAAAACAAATGCTCTTTATTTCCCGGTGTTTCGGAGGCAAGCAAGCCACCAAGAGGTACGACCGGAAACCTAACTGCTGTTCACCATACTGGTTACATAAGATGAAAAGAAAAAGTGTGTGTGGGGGGAACCACCAAATTGCTCTTTCCAGTCTGCGCAGCGTGATTTGGATGGAGGCAGCTCCCACGCAATGCAAGACGAGCTGTGGGCCATCGCAGCAAGTCTGGCAGCCTGTTCCCATATTTCGTTCCACTTTGCCATGTGCAAAACACACAAGGGATTGTCTGGAGGACAGTGGGGGCCTTTATGCCCCCAAACACGTTATCGCTGCTACAGCTCAGCTATTTTTCCCCCGTCTCTGATGGGCTTCCAGCCTGGGCGGCTGTTCCCAGGGAGCCGCAGCGCTGAGCCCTCGCATGGCTTGTGGCGATGTCACGGGAGCCACCGGGACCCCAAATCACTGTTTTTTGGGGGGGTACGGGGAGTATCCGCAAGCCAGGTGCCGTGGGCTTGCTGTGGGCAGGACCAAGACAGCGGCCGTGCAAAACCCTCCGTGCTGACAGCAGTGAGAAGTGTCCCCTGCCAGCAGCACCGGTGCCAAGGAGCAGCGGGCGCAGCGGTGCGGGGGTCCCGACCCCTCGCCATGCAAGCAAAAGCCAGCTTCAGGAGCCTGTTGCCCAGCGAGGTACGAGCTCAGCCCTGAATTCTTGGAGGTTAAAGCTCTCAGCCCCCTGGTCCGAGTTTTTTGCGCAGCAGGACGACCCCGCGGGGGAGGCGGGCGATGAGCGCTTCGTTTCAGCGCTGAGCTGAAGAACGGGATCGGTAAGGAGGGAGAGCCCGGCTCGGAGGCCCACGCGAGAGGCCACAGCGGAGGACGCTGCTGGCCGAGGGGCCAAGCAGCAGTCACAGGTGCGAAGTGCGGGGCCAGCCCCGCTGCATGGAGCAGCCAGGATTTCCCATGGGTTTGGGCTTAAATTAGGCAATCGTCACAGGCACACCTTGTGCTTTGAGAGCGACACGTGGCAAGAGGCTTGAGAGGCAGCAGCAGGTAAAATATCGGGCACAGAGGAGAGCGTCGGGTGAAACCTCCGGCCCCGTGGGAGAGGCTGCCGCAGCCCAGCGGAGGAGTCGCTCGCACGGGACTGTTCAGAAGAGGCCCCGATTTGGACAGGGGACAAAGACGATTTTAGAAAGACGCCCATAATCGGAAATATTTTAATGCCACTGAATCACAATTTTTAGTACAAACAATCAGAAAAAAAAAACCCACCCCTATTTAGAAATCCCAAATAGCGCCATTCCCACGGTGTACATCCCATAGAAAAGTTAATGCAATTTTATATTAAAAGAATAAAAACATTCTTCTACACAATGCCATGCTCTTTATATAAAAACACATTTCAGATATTATTTTTTTAAAGCGTGACTTTCCTTTTCAATCCTCACTGCAGTAGCTTTGGTGTGTATTTTTTGAGGGGAAACCCATCAGCTGGGTTCAGCCGACCAAGCACTGCTCTCCCCTGACGGCTGGAGACAGACTATAAGCACTGCTCTCCCCTGACGGGTGAAGAAGACATTTTTACATGGGGTCTGCAATTCAAAAGAGAGAGAGGGCTGTTAGTCCCGCCTGCCAGAGAGAAACCAACCCCCAGGGCAGAGACTGCACCGCTTCCCCTCCAGCGCGGGGAGATACTGCCCGTCCTTTAATTTTGGGCTGCAGACAAGGGATAACCGGCAAAATTTAGCCAGGAATCAAAGCAGCACATGGGCATAAAGCAAAAAAGAGCAGGGAGAAATCAGCTACTTGGGTAAACGGGATTTTAAAAAAATAATAATTAAAAAAAAAAAAACAAAAAAAACCACCACCACAAAAAAAACAGGCTCTTTGGAGCATTTCCACCGTTTCGTTTCCTGCGGTTTAGCCGGCATACCACATACAACAGACGGACAGATGGCAATACAGGGCCTTCAGGGGGTTTACAGAAGAAATCGGAGCGATGGTGTTTCAGAGCAGTTAGTAACAGCCAAGACGCAGTACACAGAGGTGGTGGCAATTAGCACTTCTGAGTTTAAAGACTTCACCGCACGCTCCAGGGAATCCTGTCCAGGGGATCCTGTCGGGGAAGGGGGATTTGGAAACAGCAGGAGACATCAAAATTCACAGGTCTGTCCATCTCTGAGTTACCTGTAACAGCTACACTGGGCACCGAAATAAAAACAAAAAGTCCCCTTTTTGCCTGCTTTAATTTGGCCAACACCGGAGTTTGTTCTCCTGCTTAACAAGGCCACATACTTGTGCCTGGTGAAAAATACGCCCAGGTCAGATTTTAGCTGGCAGAGCTCAGCTGGAGCACCAGCAACCGCCAGGCTGCCACCGACCAGGGCGGTTTCTAATTCCTTGTGTGCTCAAATCATGAATTAATGCTAAAAATGTTGCTTGGGGGCAGCAGCCAGGCAGGGAACACTTGCACCCCGAAAGCAGCAATGTTTCCTAAGCCCCCAAGGCCGGGGGACAGGGACACCGAGCCCTAGGTCGGGCTCCCCACTGCTCCAGTCCAACACAGGTCGGCAGCATCCTCTTCCCTGGAAAACCGAGTGCTGGCTTCGCTCCCCGCTTGCTCCTGATGGCGAGGCTGCAGGACACCCGGGGGCACGCAGGGACAGCCGCGTGCGGCGGGGGGGCCGCAGCACAAAGCGCCTCTGTGCAGTGCACCCCCGCGGGACCAACGCCTCCCGCTGCTGCCAAAGCGGCATTGGGCACAGGGGCCAGCGCCGCGGGACATGGCCCAGCCACCCACGGTCCCAGCAGCCCGGGGCTGGGGGTGGAGGTGCAGCCTCCACCGGGGAGCCTGGCGGTGCTGGACACAGGAACTCTGACAAAAAATGCCCATTCTAGAGGCGTGCGCTGCGTGCAGCGCTGCGACCTGGAAGCTGGAAAAGCCCCTGAGAAGTAGGTGCGTCCGGAACAGAAGATGGGTCTCACGTGGTGCCCACGGACCACGCGGTGTCCGCCGGGTGGGAGCACCAGGGTCGTGCCTGCTCTTGGGAAGGGAGGGAGGCGTTCGGCGGCGGGAGGGCAGGGTTAGGGATCAGACGTACTCCCGAGCTGTTGAAGGTTGCGACTGTCGGTAGTACTGCTGTCCTCGCCGCTCCTTGGTGGGGCAGGAGCAGCACAGGAGGGAGCCCCCCAGCATGGTAAGGCTGGCGGCCCCCCAGCCAACGAACAACGCTGAGCCAAATTCGTACCTGTGGCAAGAGAGAGGGGAGCATCAGGGAGGAGGACTGGGGGTGGAAAAGGCGGAGGTGCAAAGAGAAACGGGGGCCCCACCGACACAAAGGCACTCGAAGCCACGACGAGGCTACCGGCAGCGCTGAGGCAGGCGGGGGTGTGCTGCTCTCCAGCCACCCCGTGTTTCACGTTGGCCGGATCTAGCTTTTAGGATTCCCCACAGCTATCAGGCTGCTCCCCCGCACTTTCATCCTCCCGCATGCTGAAATTCCACGCGACCGCTCTTACGCTGTCTCAGCGTAAAGTCGGCGGTGGTGCTGAGCTGAGACACTGGCAGCTTAAAACCGGGACTGCAAGTGCTGGAAGATCTTTTGTGACACCGCAGCTGCAGGGCGGCATGGGCACTGCCCCAGTCCTGCCCCGGCTGCGCGGCACGTCTGCCTGCCCTGCGCCTTGCCGAAACCAGCAAGGGGAGGCCCCGCAAGACGACATGGGCTTCAGATAAACGGTGTCCCCCAGGCTGGGCTCCTACCTTGCGTTGATCGGGGTGCTGGCACTGAAGAACTCATAGGTGACCTGCGTTGCATACAAGGACACGGCCGCTAACGTGCACAGACCTGGACACCAAACACCGGACATCAGCAATACCCAGCCCATCACCAAACCGGCCCCTCTTCCCTTTTTCTGTCAAGAAGCTTTTAAAAGCTGTTTCAGCTCTTTTGCATCAAAGAAGAGCAAGGGCCCAAGGGCTGGAGCTGCCCAGCGGCTTACCGGAGAGGATAAAGAGGATGCCGCCGGCAACAGCAATGCGGCTCTTGGTAATGGGATCCTCTTCACCAACTTTGGTGCATTTCATGCCCACGACGCTCACGATGATGCCGAAGAAACCCAGGAGGAGAGAAATAACCATGAGAGCCCGGGAGGTCTGGATGTGAACTGCGGGGGGAAGACGAGCTGCTCAACAGCGGGAGCTTTCAGCCACAGCGGTCTGCAGAGCAAAGTCACTTCCCACCAGGATGAACCGGTCCTTAACTCTGGTCCTTAACCCTGGCCTCGCTGTGCAGACGGGCAGGGGCCAGCCGCACACGGCTCCCTGCCCCGGGGCACGGCAGGAAACCTCGGCTCACCCTAGGGCACCGCTCCCAACATCGGGCAGCCATCCCCTGACTTTCCTCCCTGCCACGCTCCTCTTCTCGCTGTGACTCCCCTGGGTGGGAGCCACCGTAACCAAAGCAGCACCACGGTCCCCAGATGTTGCAGTGCACAGCCCCGGGGGCTGCGATGTCCCCAGCGAGCAGCTGCCATTCCCAAACGTGACACTCGCCTTGGGGCTCAGACCCACAGAGGCCAAGGGGACAAAGACACGCAGAGGGGGTCAAGCCCACAGGCACAGGGTGGGCTCAGACCTACAGCGGGGCTCTAACCCGTAGCAAACCATGGGTGCAAGGGGGGGCTCGAACACACTGAGGAGCGTGAGGGGCTCAGACCCACAGCAGAACTCAGACCCACAGAGGAGCAAGGAGAGCACACGGGGGAAGGTGGGCTCTGACCTACGGGGAAGCGCAGAGCTGGGGGGGCTCAGACCTGTGCAGCGCCCAGACCTAAGAAGGGGCCAAGAGGGGCTCGGAGCCGTGGGGCTGGGGG
>VXAL01015073.1:61566-135155 GCA_013399475.1 Chauna torquata
CCCGGCCCATCCGCGCTCGGGAGCGGCGGCAGGAAGTGCTGGGCCCGGCGGCCCTTTTGCGGTGTCCCCGGGCGGGGGTTCCCGGTGCCTCAGCACCCCGCGGGGAGCGGCCCGCCTTCGGTGCGGCGGTAGCTGCGCGCTCCTCGGCGCCCCTTGGCTGCCCTCGGGGGCAGCAGGAGGACGAGCCAGGGGTGGGTTTGTGCCTGTGGGGCTGCACGTTCGGCCTCTCGCCGCTTCCGGGAGCGAGCGACGCCCAGCACCACGGTTCCGAGATGCAGCGCGGGTGTCGGCGCTGGGAAAGGCTTCGCTTGAGCCGTATGCACTGCAGACTGCTCTCCGTGAGAAGGAGCTGGGAAACGCTCCTTAGCTCTCCTCTCACCTAGGTGCTGGGTCATCGGCTTCCTCGCAGACCGTCCCTTAGTTGTCGTTACACGGTGCCAACTGATGTCGCTGTTATTGGCTGGCGCAGGAGCTGGTGCTACTTCGAGGGTTGCTGTTGACAGGCATTTCTCTTTCATTTTTGAAATCTCAGAGATAAGGTGAATGAACTCCTGCAGCATGTTTTAAAGCTACTTCAGTGGTAGTGGGTAAAACTTGCCACCAGCTGCCAACAGTGGGACGCACTCTACAGCCAGGTAGCTGTGAGCATAACAACCAGTGTTGTGAAACCTGCGCTTAAGAAAGAGTTGCAGAATGGTCTGTTTGCCCTGTCTGTGTGGGTACTGCAACCTGCGGAGCCAGGGTTGCTTTGCTACCATCTTTTGGCAAAGCGCTGTGAAAACAAGGCCTTTATGAGGAGACCCTGTTAGATGACAGTTGTGTAGTCAAAAGTAGTTCAGTCTGGCCATCTGTGATTGTCTTTGTCTCCTGTTTATCTGTGAGTGTTTCTTCTCCACTAGAAACTCCACTAGGTGCTAACTATTCAAAGTGTTAAATTGGCTACCCCAAATGTCCTTTCTTTAGAAGAGTATTTAAAACCTAGGTCAAGTTTCTAGTATTACTAATTGGAATAACTCAGTAAAGCACTTAAAGCTTGTCTCTTTTGGTTAGCAAAAGGTTCTTATGCTAAAGCAACTTTAGATAGAAAGCCTTTGTATTTGGATAGCTATACATGGAAAATCTGTCGTTCTGCTTTGTAAACTGCTCCTTGTTAGTGTAGGATTATGGGGAAGGCAGTATAGGCACATATGTATCTGAAACAGGTCATATGGATATACATAAGACTTGAATCAGTTTATTGTTAATTGTGAAATGATTCTTTGTTCAAACTGTTTATTCCTTATATGCTTCAGTAATAAGCAGGAAAAGCATTTTTAAGTCTTGGCAAGGAATAAGAACTACTGCGATGCAAGATAAAACATGTTTGCGATTTGCTAACATGTTTTAGGCAGAAATTTTGATGATTAAATTTGCATACTTTGAACTTGGTTATTCATGACCTGTTCCTGATGCTTTTAATTCATTATGTATCCTGCTTTGGGGTTATTTGCGTGCCTAAAACTGATGGCCAGTTTTGGAAGTTTATCTTGATTTTTATTGTTAAATAGAAGTGTTTGGAAAGCTCCAGAGTATCTGAAGTATCTAACATGAAAACTGCAGATTTTCTACTAAAGGAACAGTAGTGAACAGAAATGGAGCCCATCTGAAACTTGTCTGGATTTCCCTGATGAGCGTGCAACTGTCTTCTTCTTACTTTCCCGTAAAACATACAAAAGGCTGTCATTGAGTGCAGCATGAAGTTGACTGCTAATCCTGATTTAAAAAAAAAGCTCCTTCTAGTTAAAATGGAACTGTTGTACTAAAATAAATTTCCAAGTCTTATGAGCATAGACAGCTGGGACATCTTTAATAAAATCTTTTCAACAGCTGTTTGTTACCCTACAGGCTTCAAAGTTAATACAACAGATTGGTGTAGTTGGGTTCTGACTCTGCTTCAGGCTTCTGAGAACTTGTACAATGTACTGAATATGCATCCCTGCAGTTCAGGTAATCTATTTTATGCTAGTATGGGTGCTCACAGCTTTTAAGTCATCTGTGGTCTTGCACACTTCAGTCCTGCTCTTTCTTCTGCCTGCCTTCTGTGGTCGGCCCAGCTTTTGCTGTCTTTGGGCTCGATCATATGAATTTCAGTCATCCCAGCTTCTACAGCAATAGCCTGTAACGGAGGAGTTGTGGGGGTATGTAGTTACCCTCGCTCTTGAGGCTCAGTTTCCGAGGAAAGAGCACCACCTCTTTTTGTGGAAGATGTGGATGCTGTCAAATTTAAATGGAAGTGAAATTGGTTTGTAGTGTTCTACCAAGAAGCTCTCTTTACCCACTTAGTGTCTTACAGGCTTCTGCCGTGGCTCCTGTCACCCCATTATGCTAAAAGCGTGTGAAAAACTATTTTTAGTATTTAATATATGACAAATAACGTAATGACTAGATAAGCTTTTATGATGAGGTTTTAAAGGAATTTAAAGTAGCTATACTTCTGCATCCTATCATCATTTAATTAGGTGGCTTCCTTCAAACTGTGTTTAAAATAACTTGTACCATACAAGCTAAGGGTATCCATCAGAAGGGATAACACCTAGAAGTGGCAGGTAAGACTTGCTAGGGCTAAAACCTGGCACAAAGTTATTCCTCCCCGAGTATCTGCGGACACCTGTTGTAGCTGTTAGCTGCCTTTGAAACTTCTTGCAGCCCCTGCTGCATCTTTATGATGGTGTATGGGTAAATGGGCAAAATCAGTGGCCAGAAAGTGCAAAAAAAAAAAAAAAAAGTGATACAACTTGTATTAAGGCAAGGTGTTCCCAGGTTCTGGTGGTGGTTCCTTTAGATTAATGTTGGATGCAAGAATTCAGTTCGTTTACTTAGTCCTAGGTGTGCAATAAACTTAAAATAATGAATATGAGAAGCAGAGGTTCAACCTTGTTGTCATGTAATTGGTCTTTGTAATCTTCCTTTGGAGTTTCAGGTTTATGTTTTAAAGAGTTTTAAAGCTTCAAAATACTGTTTAACCTGTTTCCTCATCAGTAAAGCAACTGTCTTTTTGTTGAGATGTATGGACTTTTCTTCTAAAAAAAAAAAGTGGCTTTATAAAGAGAAAATGAAGAGCTAGATGTGCAACAGCTTTTAAAAAGCATTGTTCTGTTTTTAAGCTGTTGTGCTGCTAATTTAGGCAATTTCTTTTGAATGGTAAGGCATAACTCCTAGCATGAGAGTTGTTCCGTGCTCTGTTCTCTTGTCTCATGAAGAAAGGCAAACGCTTGCTTTTCGGTACGTAGTACGTGGGGTCTTCTGCTGAGCCTTTCTGCTTGGAAGTGGTGTGCAGATATTGCATTCATCTGTATTAAATCTTCTCTGCTTGTGGTCGGGTTGCGTGTTTTCTAAGTGTAGACCGAAGTGTGGCTGGGTAGAGGATTTTACCAGGCTAATACAGTATAGCAGCAAACCTTAAGCTGTGCTGCCGGAGGGGCCTAGTGGAGGCTCAGAGGCAGACAGCCGCGTGCGACTGGAGAGCGCTGCGTTCACTCGTGGAGCGGTACTCACAGCGATGGCTGCGGGTGCCACGGCTGGCGCGACTCCTAATGGGCTGTCTCGAACTGCTCAGCTCTTAGGCTGAAAGGTGCCGTGCTGTGGTTTTGGCCAACGATGTGTTCTGCTTTGGAAAAAATGACAAAAATGCTCTTACAGTTTTGGATGTAAGGGAAGAAGGCACCTGCCACTTCATAAACGTGTGTGGCTGTTTGCGTTGGGCCTGCTGCGGCTGGTAAACAGCACATGCAAAAAGCGGCGAAGGCCTGGTTGCGGAAGGGCTGCGCGCTGCGCTTTGACGCGCCAGCGGGCGTCCTCTGGTTGTGATTCGCTCTCGTGTGCTCGAGCGGTTGGCTCGAGTTCAGTGATTTTTAGTGCTTGAGCAGCGTTGCTGATCTAAAGGCTTAGGTCCTGAGTATCAGCAGAGGGACTCTCAGAAGGATCCTCGTCTTCCATGCCCTGGAGCGGGGGGTGCTACTTCTGCGTTTGCCTGCTGCCGGGGCACGGCGCGCTGCCCAGCAGGCTCAGGGCCGGGATCGCGGCGCTGCGAGGGAGGGCTGGTACCAGCCGCGCTGCTTCCCGCTGTGGTTAGCGGGTGCAGGGCCACCTCTGCTGCTGTAGTTCTGGCTTCATAGAATACATATTTCTTTAATAGAAACACCGAGGTAGGTCAGTGCCGATGAAAGGTCTCTTCTGGAATGTTGTTCTTAACAAAGCTTCATCTCTTCAGTCCTCAGCAGTGTTGCTGACGGGCCTGAGCTAACCCCCAAGCACACTGCTCCCTCCAGACGCCGCTTGGGCGGTTTGTGTGCGTGGAGCACCAGCAACCGTGCCTTTCCCTGACCATGACACCGATGCTGCAGCCGATGTGCGTTCAGCGTGCCCGCCATTATGCACAAATGCGCATCAGAGTAGCGGTGCTTCTGCCGGTGTCAGTTTTACCACTGTTAAATGTAGCTGGCTGTGGGGAGGGAAGCATGGAGGCTGGTGTGCACCGTGATTAGTTAGTAGTGCAAACGGCAGCATAGGTGCAGCTTGCGTGTGTAGCTGTTTGCAGTATGAAGCTGAGCGAATTTGGGTAGGACTGCTTAACGCAGGATGAGAATACTGAACAGGATTTTGTTACACAGTAGTGTAAAACAGCTTCCTGTGGGGTATGAAAGTTAGCAAAGAGTAAAAATTTAAAATGCCTTTGACAAAAAAAAAAAAAATATAATGCAAGCACGTGTACTTCTCAGTGTTTAATATGGGCCGGGTTTTCCTAGTGCTGACAACTGGTTTTGACAGTGCAACCATAATGCGCTCTTACCTTTTTCTATTGGGTTGATGTTAAAGTTGAGGTAGTTGCTTTGAGGAGGGGAGTGGGGTAGACTGGCAGTGCCAGCGCTGAAGCGCGTGAGCAGATGTAAGCCTTGCTGCGCAGGAGCACTAACTGGTGTGGCAGCAAAGAGCCCATTGAGTCACGCTGGCTGTTTGACCGGGCTTCACGGGCAGCTCTTGTTTTGAACTTAGACATGTCACTGCATCTTAGTCCTATCAACAGCCTCTTTTTTTTTTTAAAGCTGTGGAACTTGAAAGATGTAGTAATGCTGTTAGTAGTTTAGGTTCAGGCTTTTAAAATTCCCCCACCCAGCTGTCTTTACTTCCTATCTCATGTACGTCTCCGCTTCCTCAGTTTGTTTTGAGGAGCTTTTATGAAGCAGTGCAAAGTAGCTGTCTCTTCTTACGTAATTAAAAAAGTTGTGTTAAGTGTAGAAAATATCAGTTCATCTCAGTTGCATTTTAAGAAGACACCTTGGCCTTCTCCCTTGGTAATTCCTAGTAACTTGTCCAGAAAAAGAAGTTGCTTCAGAACCACAGAGACGTTGGGGTAGGCAAGCTTTGTCAAGTGGCAGACTTGGAGCATGTGTCTGGGATCACCCCTTATTGAACGGGTGCTCCTACGATGATAGCAGCCTTTGTGGGTTTCAACAACAACATCAGCCTGAGGTGTGTCACGGTGCCAGTCCAGCCACGTTGGTGACGGTGACCCCGCATCTCTTCAGACAGTTCTGCGGAGCGTTTCCTGTCCGTGCAGGCTGACACTGTGCGTGGCCGGGTGTGAGATGGAGTCTGCCAGTGTGTGCTGCTGCTCTGTCTTCTCACTTGCACACTGAGACCTGCTGACCAGGGCTCTGGATGATGGCAGAGGCTGGATCTTTACCAGAACTCTTGTGGTTGTCTTGAGCACCTTGAGCGCAACAGCTTTTTTTGGCTGTATGTCTCATAATTGGACAACTTCTGTATAAAACAAATGGCAACACCATTTTGGGAGATAGTTCTTCCCTGCAAAGTGCAAATTTTGAGAGAGGATTTTAAGAGTTGTCTGAATTGTTAGTGGCAGGTCAAAAAAATCCTCAAAAAGGATATCTTTTTTTTTCCAAGATCCTTAACTGATGTGATATAAGATTGCAAAGAGCAGAAAGGACTTGCTTAAATAGATTTTGCCTTAGACTTCATCATTTGCTTTGTCCTGAGGGAGTTCAGGCGCTGTGCTGTTTGTTGTTTGACAGCCTTTTTTAGGTCTGCGTAAGAAATCGAACACCCAAGCCTTCAGCTCAGCTTAAACCTGTGGGATACCTTGTGTGCGTGCAGTAGTCTGAGCTATGGGCAACTAACCTTGGGCACCAAGTGGTTCAGAGCCTAATATAATTTAAATTTCACGCATCACATTGCACATCTGCGACCTTTATGCTAGCGTACTTGTGGGGTGAGGTCTCCTCTGTGAAGGAAAAGGCTCCTAGCAAGCTGAAAGGTGGACCTTGGAAGTTTTGGATAACTTCTGGAAATGGCTTCTGTACACCTGCAGAGGGAAATACTGGCCGTGGTAATACTGCTCTTCAAACCAGTTTTGACTTCTGTGCCTGTTTGTTAGTCTTTCTGGAGTTCATCTGTTAATCAGAGAGCTGCTTCTGCTGGTGTTTTGCACCGTGTGTTGGCAGCAGAGGGATCACCAAGAGGTCCAAGGTCTTTTAACTCTGCTGTTGACAGCTGAGCTTGTGTGGTTTGTGATCTTTACAGAGAACTGGTGCATTGTGTACGGCGATCTTTGAGATGGAGCGTTTGCTGCTGTGCTGGCTCTATAATACAGGCATGCAATTAGCGCCTTCTCCGTATAGTACTGGTAGGTGTCACCAGGGGGGGAAATCTGATTGCTGGGATCCTAGTATCCGATTATAGCACTTTCGTGCCCCTGAGTTGGGAGACTTTTCACTTTGAAAAGCGAAAGTGTTGCTTTGTGTGGGCATAGAGGAGGTGGCAAAGGGGAAGGAACTGTGCTTTTGGGTGCGGTGCCTTGAAATGGATATGATTGATCTATGAACAAATTGTCAAGGACATTTCTAAATAAAGTACGTGTTTGTATTTTTTCATAAGATAAACATTTTCATCCTTCCACACTTTTAAATTTAACAGATCAGCATGGATAAAATCCTGTGAATATTGTTTTTTTATTGTGGACTCCTGACTGCTCTGACCCCAGAGGAGTTAGATAAATACCCTGTTTACTGTAAAGTCATTGTTTGGGGAAAAAAGTCTTCATGGTCTTATTTTTAGCCTTCAGAAATGGCTGTGCTTGTTTTGTTGCAGTGTGGAGCAGGCTCTCAAGCAGGATTTGAAGCTGTGACAGGCTGGTTGAGCTTAGGCTTGTGTGTTAACGGTGCGTGCTAAAGAGCATCGTGAAATGGTTCTTGATCGGCGGCTGGCTGCTTGCAGCGAGCTGAGTTTAGCCGGTACGTGTGATGAAATGGCAGCAGTTTCAGTGCTGCGTGAAGAGGAAGTCGTGGTGCTGCCGTGGCTTGACAGGAAGCTAGTACAGGATGTGTAGACAGATTTGACAGCTTGGTTTCCTTTTGCTAGAAAAAGGTACACATTTTAACCTGAAAACAGACATTAGTAGCTTAAAAATAAAAGGAATCTTAACAGGCTTGAAGGCTTGTGGCATCTACAGCAATTAAACTGCTTGCATGGCTGGAGAGAAGGTGAGATCATAAAGATTTGTGCTTCTTGGTTTGGTGGGGAACACTGATTGTGTATGAAGATTGACAACATGTCACCAATACTTCAGTCAGTACTTCATATTGCTACTGGAATCTATTGTAACTATGGTGAATTATGCACAGTTTTCTTAAAACTAAGAAGCTCCTGTAGCAACGCAGCGCTTGCCACTGTAGTGGGAAAAGTAGGCTTGCGCGGGAGGGGCTGTGGCTGTCGGTGCCGGTGTGCATTCGGGCCAGCAGTTCTTGCAATTGCGCTTAGTAAGCGGGAGCCTGCCACAGGTAGCGTGGGTTGCTTCAGCCTTTTGTGATCTGGCAGTGTCCTCTGGTGTGTGTGTGTGTTCAGGCCTGTGTCGAGAATGTGTGAAATTTCAAATTTTCCTTGGTGTGGACACGAAATCCCTCTTAGTGCAATATCCCATGGGAGGCTTCAGTTAACTCTTCATCCTAGTGCTCGCATTTGTCAGTTGCCACTTCTGGGGATTAATCCTAAAGGCAGATCATTTGTCTTAAAAGTGTAACCAAGCTTTAAAGCAAGAGTCTGGAAGTTGGACCTGTTTGGTTTGGAATAGGACGATCTGATGAATTTGACAAAGTTTATCAGGCTTTGTAATCCACAGTTTCCAGAATGCTAGATCCTAGTTTTCTGGGATATTTCTGAGTTCTGTGAAATCCCCGTGGTACAATCACATGCTGAACCGGTTAAAATTCAACAAATATTAGAAGTATGATCAGTTAACGTGCTTTACTTGAGCACTGTTTTAGAATACAAAGACGTTTGAAAAATTAAATGTATTTAGGTTTAAAAAAAGTCTTGTTGAACAGAACGAAGTCAAATTGCATGATATTCCCAGTCTTTATCAGCCTTCCTCTCTGGGCTTGACCAGAAGGCTCACAATTAGGTGGCTCAGTCTACTTACTGCACTTGCACTGGGATGACTTTGGTGCTTTCCGGTCTGTTTCAGTTCCCTCAGATATTTAAAACTACTTGGAGTGCTTTCTAGTCCTGCTGGGTGTCCTCTATGTAGACTTGCTTTTTTTAGGCACTTTGCAGGGAGGGGACAAACCTTGTGACTCTGTCCTTTCCCTGGCATTCAGTTTGGGGTTGAGTTATTCTCCAGTTGTGTCCCATATTGGACTAGTTCTCTCTTACATCACAACTTGATGTATGTGTCTCAAAATGTTTTCCTAGGGAAAAATAAGTGCGAGGATAGTACATCTAAGCTCCCTGAAAATGACCTTGTTTTCAGCTGTGTTTTGTGGACCTGTTAGAAGTGGAGAGCATAAAGTAGCTCATCCAGCTAATATGGAAAGCCTTCTAATCCAAGTAAAGTAGATTATTCAATAACTTAACTTCACTTTCCCACTGGTAAAACTTTGGGGGCCTATGCTTAACACTCTAAATCTGTTTAAAACTTAGGTCACCCTATTTCAGTATTTAAAGGAAAATTTATATATCAGTTTGCAAAAACGCGAGGGGGATCCCTTTGCCTAAATGTATGTGAGCTGATTTGAGTGCATCTTTTTGGTCCTTTAAAGAAGCAATCCTAAAGTGTCGAATGGGTTTCAGTTTCATGTGGAGTGAATGAAATCTCTGTGGGAGAAGTGGTGGTCACTTGGTGCATTGAGTTGGCCCACTAGAATTTCTGTGTTTCATGGTAAACTTTCTTAATTTCTTCCTTTAAGAAGACCCCCCCCCCCAACTTTTCCGGACCCATGCTGTGCAGTTCAGGTCCTGCTTTGTGCCGAGGCCTGAGGTCATTTGCGGTCTGGTCTGTTTTGCTGCCAGGAAGCTTAAAGGATCGGGAGAGGTGGCATGTGGCCAGAGCCTTTGCCTCACCCTCGCGGCGACACCTGCAGCAGGGCAGCACATGGCTGCATTGGTGCTGTGGATCTTACCCTGTACTTCAGGAGCGAGTTTGAGGTGCGTGGTGAGGGTAGGCAGCACTTCCGTATGAAATCCTCTTGGCCTGCTGACGTTCTGTACTGTAAGGAGTGATTCTGCGGATGAAGCTGACCGTTCAGCGCACAAGTCAGAACTGCCAGCTGCAGGCATATTGCCATCGGCGTGCAGGGTGAGCGTCCAGCTTGTGTTTTCGGTCATAGGTGAAGGATCTGACCTGAGCTCTGGTGAGAGCAGAGCAGCTTCTCTGCAGCCAGCGTGGTGGCTTGGCTGCGGCTGAGGACAGAAAACAGTGAGGTTTTGCGGTACAGTTGTGATCTGATGCGCCTTGTAACACTGATGTCATTTAGTTTGTTACTGCTTGACTGGTGTTCTCTGGAGGAATGAGTTTTAATGAACAACATTAAACACACCCTTTTTTTTATGAAGGCGTATGTGAGCTTTTGCTGGATGAGTGCGCACACAGTGTTTTAGGATTTGTAGTTACTCATGGATTGGTACATTGCAATGCATAGGATGTGCTTCAGAGTGCCGGATTCTTCCTTTAGTGTGCTTACGGGGCTGTGGAAAGGGTAGCTTGTAGAGGAGTAACCTGCACAGTATGGGTAAGCAAGGCTGGGGGGGGAAGGAATAGAAGAGGAGGTGGATCAGGGAGGGAGGAATGCAGGATGGAGGGGTGGGTCCCTGCCAGAGGGATGGCGGGGTGGAAGGTGGGATCGGTTCCTCCGAAGGGGCGGCTGCAGCCAGGGGTGTAACCTGGCGGTGGATGGGCTCCTCTGCTTGTCGTAGCGCTGGGAGGAGCAAGGACAGCCAGAGCAGAGATTTCCTGAATTTGGGTGAGTGGGGTAATGAAATTTCCACTTGAAACTGAAAAAGCAAGCAGGAAGTGGCTGGAAAACACTGTTTGGGGAGGCTTTTTATACTTATTACTACTGGAAGGAACTCACAAAGGCTGCTACCTGTGCTGTGCAGCAGCACTGCTGAATGGCTATCTTTGGGTATCTCTTCTTAGGATCTTGTGAGACTATTTGTTTGAAGGTAGCTGGCTCTGTCTAAATCTCAGAGCATCCCTGCAGCATCTGAAGACGAGCTGGTGATACTGTTTGTTCTGAGTCATTAGCGATTACCTTTCCTTGTGAGCATGGCTATGTGATATGCAGTATCAAATTATATTGCTGACCAGGGCACTCAAATCTGGAATCGCATTTTTCTCTACTACATCATTGAGAAAAGTGAAATCCTGAGGAGGTGCCCAGATGCATAGTTCTGTAGGGATCAGTTTAATTTTTTAGCAGTTACCCAGAAATGAGAGCCACAGCAACATCCTTGCTATCCTAAAGCATTGCCACCATTCTGGGGGTGAATTTGTAGTGGGTGTCTTGTCCTGTCCTCTCCCCCATGCCCTGGCGGAGGATAACTCGGTTAGCAAATCTTTGCTGCTGTAAGTGGAAGTACTCCCAATAATACGGAAAAGTCAGTGGGGGCTTTGACACTAGGCTTGTTGGGGTCGGATTTCATACCAGTATGTGGGGAAAAAAAAGGCTAAAGGCCTGATGTTTTTCTAAGCAGAGTAGTATCTTAGTGAAGGGCAGCTGTGTCTGGCCCTGGAGGTGGGCAGCTAGGGTTTGGAAGAGATATTGGTGGCAAATATTGATTTAATTGCGGTGGCGAAGTCTGTACTGGGACAGTGTTGCAGTAGCTGGCTGCGTGATGGTTCTGTAGTGTCTGGAGAGCAGTATGATCGCTTGGGAAGCGGTGCGCTGCTGAGCTGCTGGGTTCTGTTGGCCACTTCAAAGGGGGGATTAAGGTGCATGTGAAGTAGCAACTGTAACCAAAACGTTGTAGAACTGTACTTAGGCCTTCAAAAAAAAAGGGGGGGACGATGACAACTTAATCATGTCATGTTTACTTCTGTCTGTACGTGCTTATTTTTATCCCATAAACTAGTTTCAAAACTCATGCTGCTTTTTCCTTGGGAAAGATCTCTTGGGAGATGTGTACGTTACTTAGCTATCAGGACCCAAGCTCACACTCTCACCTCTCAGTGCATCTACGGCTGGATGCTTTTATGCATTAAAAACAGTCTGGAAATGCATGGAGACCTTTTTGGCCCAGCTCTAGGTAACTGAGCGAAAATCACTCTGTATACTGGAGTGTATTCACTGACTAATTTACCCGGTGGTTCTTCCCAATGTGAAAAGCGCCCATGCCAAGCCTAGTCTTAGCTGGTGGTAGGCAGTTGTACGCAGTGGCGACACTAGCTATACGGAGGAATTTGCATGCGTGAGAATGAACATCCTCTGATGGGGTGTGTGTGTGATGGAGAGAATGCATCAACCGCCTCATCTAGGAATGTCTTGTTTTCAGATCCCCTGCATCCTGTTAGTGGTCTGGGCTCCAGCCGAAGCTCAGCAGTGACATACTGCTATCCAGTGAGAGTGACAAACCTTTAAATACGTTTCTCTCTTCTTCTTTCAGGTTCACATTGGAGTTGATACTGTAGCAGACTTCAGCTATGCAGACGATTAAGTGTGTAGTCGTTGGCGATGGTGCTGTTGGTAAAACCTGTCTCTTAATTTCTTACACAACAAATAAATTTCCATCGGAATATGTACCAACGGTGAGTGTGAGAATGGCTCTGGTTGTTCTTTGGGCACGATGGGATAGGGTGGCACAAGTTTCCTTCCTGACTAACCTTCATGACATGAACGCCTTAGTATTTGTTCTTCCAGCATGCTGGAGACTAATACATGGTGGAAAAGTAATGGTCAGTCTGATGTGCTGCTGATCTTTGCTATTACCTGATAGTTCTTCTCCTATATGTAGTCACTTGCTGCTGTTTGACTGCTTTGTAGAATGTGGGCTTCTGTTTGATGGCCACCAGCTGGATTCTGCTGATAAGATTATCTGCAGTTGCTAGAACTGCTAAGTGGAGAGCAAGCAGCAGGAGCACCTGCTCTCCAACTTGCTGAGCTCGGTTGTAGTTGCATCTTCACTTTCAGGGGAAAGTAGTGCTTCATGCTGCTAGAATAGTTCCTGACTACAGTTACTGTTTCAGATGCTGATTTTTGCTTTACAACTCTGAAAGGTCCGTAGGTCATGCAGTGAACTGTGGAGCATCTCGTTATTTCTCTCACGTTTAGCTGAAGTCATGTTTGCATCTAGACTGCTCAATCTCATTCCAGTTGTACACCCAGATATTTAACAACTTTGTGTGTAGTCTTGGCTGTTTCTATCTTCATGCAACACTTGTCAGTAACCTTTTTAAGTTTCACAGGGTCAGTTTTCTGAGATACTGAATCCCTTGGCTTGTCTAAAGATCAAGCTTAGAGCAGTTTGACTGTGAGGCACATGTGCATTATTTCTCTAATACAGAAGTGCTGCTGTTCTTAATATTGCATATGGAAGATTGGTGTGCTGACAGTGAGATGGTTCAGTTTGTTTTTAGGGTCAGTGATCTTTTCTGCTATTATAAAGGAACTTAAAAGAGCAGATAACTCCTCTGAGATGCTGGGTAGCTCCTTCCTGATGCCTCTCTCAAACCAGCAGCTACTTTATTTAAAAAAAAAAAAGCTCTGTCTTCTTGGAAGAGAAATTGCAGTGAACTTCCACACCTCTATTTTTGGCTGTTGGCTTTGTACGCTATCTGAAGTAGTAGCAATCAGCTTGCTAAACTTAAGGTTTCCTAGGAATAGGATGGACTTCCATGGGTTTGATTTTTAGTTGTAGTTCTGGAGTTGAAGAGGAAAGTGATGAAAGTTCCCCCCAAACCTGAGAGTATTCAGCTTGATGCAGTGACCAACCTGAGAGTTGTGTTGTAGGTGTGGAGACCTAAGTTCAGCCTGTCTGGGAGATCCTCTTGTTACAAACTAGCAGGGGAGAGGTCACACTTGAATCTGCACTTTGCTGTTCTCAAGCTTTTGATAGCAGAGCTGAGTATCCTGCTGTGGTGCTTCTGGGACAGCCACACTGCATGCTGAACCTATGGAAGTCTGCTTGCTCTATTTAAGTTGGCCTTTATGGTCAAGGCGAAATGAAAGTGATCAGTGAGTTTGGGCAGTGAGCCTGAAGTTTCCTATACTTTTCCCTGGTGAAATTACCCTTAATTATGTTGAAAAATGTTGTACTCTTAAGCTCATGAGGTTTCAAAGAACACAGTTTGTCTGCTGTCCTGCAGATGGTAGTACTGTCTATAAATCCCTGATAACAAGCAATGTGGAAAAGCTACTCAAAGAAATTAAGTTATTTGTCAGAAAAGTGTGCACAAGGTGTGCTAAGGCTTAATTATGGTGCCTTTTAAAACTGTCCCATGCTTCTGAAATAGTATGTACTTCCGAACGTCATGGCTTTAGGAACTCATTGTTCTGGGAGTATCACAAGCCTGTTTCTAACTCTGTGATTGGCCTAGAGGCGTATTTCAAACTCTGGAAATTGGTAACTAACCTCTGATATTCTGGCTAATGCTTCTAGTAATAAACAGGAAAAGAAATGTAGTGGGTAGCATTGTTCCCAAATGAAAGCAAGCTGTCTGAGAGTCGACAAACCTTAATGTCCCCAAAACATTTGTGACTGAATAAGGAGACAGTGTAAGAAGGACCCTAGAATAAAGTGGGTGGGACTCAAGCTGCTCAACAGAAACATTTAAGCAGGAAAAGAACCTGGAGATAAAGTTCTGCTCTTGAGCCTGATAAATATGGGTGGTAGCTCAAGGCCAGTGTGCTGACCAACACTGGGAATCCAGCTGCAGCAGCTACTGCCAAGGGTCTGTTGAGAGGAAGGTGGCACCCTCCTTCTTGGAGTGTGTCCTGTGGGACAGAGCAATTAGGAGAAGGTAGGGGTGCACAGTAAAGCAGTAAGTCTGGTTTCAAACTGTGGTTTTTTGCACATGTAGGTACTGAAGGTGCTGGTGTAAACTCTTCGTGCTGTTGCCCTGCTTAGCGGTTATGCTTGTGCACAATAATAGGAGCTACAAATAATATTTTCAACTTCCTCTTCACTGGGTAAAAATGAGGGGATAGTAGAGGGCCAGATTCTGATATGCAGATTGAGGAGTGTCTCGGGGTGGGGGGTTAAGCTTCTGACCATCTTCTGATGTTGCAAAGAATAAATGCTCTGACCTTCAGTGAGGAGCACACCAGTTTCTTGTTGTGTAGCTAGCAGCACAAGAGTTCTCATCCCGATCTGTACTTTGGAGTCTCAAAGTAGTGGTCACTGCATATGAATATGCCCAGTGAAATGCCTACCACCTTCCTCCAGCCTGAAGGTCTTGCTCATAGCTGGACACTTTCTGGAGTGTTTAGTAAAGCACAATCCGTGCAGTGTGTAAGGGACTGGGCTGCAGGTAATGGACATGCATGCTGAAATCTTATGCATTTCATAAAATCTTGAAGGCTAATCCAAAATAGCTTGAGAGGTGGACTTTCACTTCTAGCTGATGTTCCTGGGGAAATGCAGCTTCCTGTGGCCATAGCTTCCTTCTCAGGCACAGTGGGTTGTGACAAGTTGAAAAAAAAGAGTATGGTGTCAGGTATTGCTTTAACCAGAACAGGTGGCTGGAAAGGAGACAGATCTGAACTCTTGCAAGTTCAGCTTTGAAGTGCTGTCTTGCTCGTCTTAGTCTCAAATTTTAGTGGGAATTTTTCAAGGACTTTTTCTTACTGAAGGCCTGTTAATATGTGCATGTGATAGCTCATTTCACTGTGTTCCTCCTTCCCTCGCTTCCATGAAAAGCTTTTGAGTTGTCTGGGACCTGCTTTATTGCTGCAGTTTACTTAAGCTATGAGAGCTGCTCAAGCTTCAGTTTTTGTGCTGAAGCGTAGCTTGCTTACCCTTATTCAGAGATCTCAACTGTCTCCGAGTAATCTTGCAGTACAGTATGCGGAGATGGCTTTTGTTTCAGTGGGAAGGGTTTTTGCTGAAGGTAATTTCTGAAACATTGTCTCTTGTGGTTCCAAAGATGCAACGGTCATTGAAATTAAGGGTGCTGACCTCAGACAGTATACTCCTTAGTGAGTATGCAAGTGTTGAAGGAAAAAGCTTTGAGTAGGTCCAAATGATCAGCTGTGTTGTAAACAAGCTACTGGGTGAACCACTTCTGGTACAGTCTTAGCTTTTGACCTGCATAGCAGGGCTGCCCTTGCAGACAGGACCGTAGTGCCAGCTGCTACACAGAGACACTATGACTTGATCTTCTGGAGCTGGATTCTCCATTTAAATTGAGAATGTGAATTTGAAGCAGACTGATTTTGACTGGCTACGTTGCTGAGGATGTTTCCTCCAAAGCTGGAGGATAAATTCCTGTTGAAAAGATAGTCTGTATTGCATTTCCTAGATGTTCAGAAGGATGATCTTCAGAGGACTGCAGTCCTCTGAGTAGTAACCCCATAGCTCTGTGCCCTAAGGGTATAAATGAGGCAAAGCTGAAGTTTATCAGTTCTGTCTTTGTGGGGACATGTCCTGTAGCAGGTGTAAGTGTGAAGGTTGAAATTTCTGTGGCAATGTGGGGAACTTCTTACCCATTACAGGCAAGAGCTGTTACAGGTGTCTTGTTCGGTGGCTTTTACCCTGTTACATGCAGTGGTGTATCTGGTGTGCCTTTGCTTTAGATACCTTGTGGTAATAACGCTTGTATCCCTATTGCAAATTGAATTGTCCTCTTCATAGCCTTAATGGTAGCATAGGAAGCCTGATGGATTCTGTCCTGCTTAGATGACTCTTGTACAAACTGGAGGTGGTCTGACAAGGTGAGTAGGATGATAGTTTGAAAGATGGCTTATTCACATCCTCTTAAATGTGTTTGTCTTAACAGGTTTTCGATAACTATGCTGTAACAGTGATGATTGGAGGAGAGCCTTACACCCTAGGCCTCTTTGATACTGCAGGTGAGAAATCAAGTGCTTGTGTCATTGTTAACTCCTGAAGATTTAGCTAAGATGATGTTGAACATGAAGACGTACAGTTGGTTCTTTTTTTTTACGAAAGGGAAAAATCTATCTTGATTCTGCTTTCCTGACTTTTTGGGAGTTGCTAAATTGAGTTCATTAGACAAACAGCTCTAAAAGTGGAAGGGTTTTTGTTTTATTGTGCGACACTACATGGCAAGTTTCAAACTTTAATCTCTAATCTAGTTATTACTGGGAGTATAAGGGGTTTCTATTAATTTAAACAAAACTAAAGGAGAAAACTGTGTCCGTATGTGGACTGTATGTGATTTTTTGTTTAGTAAATAAGCTATTTTTTTTTGCCAAATGTCGAGAAAGGATGACTGACATTAGAACCTCCTAGATGCCCATGTGGCAAGTCTCTGCCACCTTAAGGTGGATGAGATCTGGATGTTGTATGGAGTTTCATACGCCCTCTCACTGTGTGCTTTTAAATTAAAAACATGCAGGTTTCTTTGTTCATAGTTATTAGACTGTATTTCAGTTTCTGGCTGAAATGTACAGTGATTAAACAGCTATCTGTGTTTATTATCTGTGAAAATTTAACAAGAAAGGGTAGAAACTGGTTCAATTGCTAGCTACCCAGTCCCCAGCCCATAATAATACCAGAGCAGTACAGCAGCATCTGATATTGTGAACTGTCCTTCAGCGCAGTCCTTTCAGAGAGCTTAGTTGGTAAACTGTTACCTAAAATTGCCTTGGTAGAACTTAGTGTGACTCTTTCCAGCCGTATTCTTACAGATGCAGTATTAGTGTCTTATTTAATTACTGATGGGATCTTGTGTTCCCAATTAAACGCTATGGCTTTAATTAGCTCTTCACATTATTCTCACAAATGCGGTTTGTATGTTATTGCAAAACCCTTAGTTCTTGGATAAGGGCTTGTGTAGAGAGGAGAGGCGGCTTCTTGACACGCGTTTTATAGGCTGCTGTAGGTACCAGTGCTTCGATGGATCTCAGCTGTAGTGGCCTGGTACCTGCTTGGCTTTGGAGCTGTGTCGCTAGCGTTGGTAAAAGCTGTGTTTGGTCCTTCTCTGCCTGTTGTTCTCCTGAGGTTCTTTTGGTTCAGGCCTTTGGAAACCAGTGCTCGTGCAGATGTGCGCATTCATACTGTCAACCCATGAGTGCGGTAACCTATCTAGTAATTCTGAAAACCTACCAAATGCCTTAGTGCATGTAGGTGACTGGATGTGCTTAGGAATATAAAGGCTTTCCTTTTGGAGCCAGGCTTCTGAAATGGAAGGCTTGTCACTTTAAGGGTCACCTACCTTTTGCTAAACAGCTAGCACAAGTTGCAGAACTTGAAAATGGGTAAAACCCATATTAATGACTGTCATATTATAAAAGATTTGTTTTTCTACTGTGAAGACAGCTTTTTGGAGGACGCTGTTAATTGCAACAAGATATTTTGGTCAGTGCTTAGCTCCTCTGTGTCCAACCGAGCATGATAGTTGTAACAACTTGTATAGGCGTTCGTTTCAAACTGTAGATCTTCCACTGAGGTGTCCCAGTTGTTGAGTCATATCATAGAATGGTTTGGGTTGGAAGGGTCCTTAAGGACTATCTAGTTCCAGCCCCCCTGCTGTGGCCGGGGACACCTCCCACCAGCCCAGGCTGCCCAAAGCCCCATCCAGCGTGGCCTTGAGCACTGCCAGGCATGGGGCACCCACAGCTTCTCTGGGCAGCCTGTGCCAGGGCCTCACCACCTTCATAGTGAAGAACTTCTTCCTAACATCTAATCTGAACCTACCCTCTTTTAGTTTAAAACCATTACCCCTTATCCTATCATTATACTCCCTGATAGTGTCCCTCGTCGGCTTTCTCGAAGAGTTGGCTACTTTGGGGTCTCGGAGGTCTTTGTGCTGTATGATAGACAAAAGACCATCAGCTGAGATCTGAGGCCTTTTGATCAAGTGTTTCTTAACTGGTTGCCAGCTCATACACCAGCTCCTTAAATGTGAGGCTTGCTTTGCTTTCAAAAAAAGTGGTACTGAATTGGACGGGTGTGAAAACAAGCTTGTGCAGAGTCAAGCTAGTGGGTCAGTGCTAATGGTGCTCCGCAGGGACTGCCCGCTGCCTTACACAAAAGGAAGAGCCTGGCTTCCTTTGAAGTGCAGCCTGCACAGGGACTTTGGTGTGTTTTTAGTGTGTTTTTTGTGTGCTGCTGGGCAGCCTGATTACTCCTATACCCGTAACAGCAGCATTCTTTTGCTTCTCAAAGGACGCTTCAGTAGATGGTTGCAAGTGTAAGTTGGGACCTTCTAGTGAACAAAACTGCCTTTTTGCATGTTAATGAAATTTGATGGCAAAATACGTTTAATGGATAGAGTAGGTGCAGAAGGCCTTGTCTATAACCAGAGCCATGGTCTCAACTTGTTGTAATTGAGGAAAGTGTTCTGCAGTCTGAGGCTGTTTGATCTAAATTTGTTAGAGCATAGTCCTGACTTCCCTGCTCTCCTGTGACTTTAAGCAGCTTGTTGTTACATAGCAACTGAATGAATTCTGCATTTGAAAACTAGGCTCCTTGAATGTTTGGATTCGGGGCATGTGTATTTGCTTAAGAGTTAGGATTACTCACAATAATGCTTTTGTGCTGGAATATGTATTCTAATAACCTGTAAAGGGCACTATTTCACTGTCTACCTCTAACACTGTTAATTTTCTCCTCTTCTAGGTCAGGAGGATTATGATAGATTACGACCCCTCAGCTATCCACAGACAGATGTATTTCTGGTCTGTTTTTCAGTGGTGTCTCCTTCTTCATTTGAAAATGTGAAAGAAAAGGTTGGTTTAACTCTGCCTAGAAAGGGAGCTGCTGCAGTGATTTTAGAAATACCTAAGGAGCTAATCTTATCTGGGTGGTCAGTAATAAATACTCTATCTTCTCTCCTTAGTGGGTACCTGAAATTACTCACCATTGTCCAAAGACTCCTTTCCTGCTTGTTGGGACCCAGATTGATCTAAGAGATGATCCCTCAACAATTGAGAAACTTGCCAAGAACAAGCAGAAGCCCATAACTCCAGAGACGGCTGAAAAACTGGCCCGGGACCTGAAGGCTGTTAAATATGTGGAATGCTCTGCACTTACGCAGGTAAGAGTTGGTCTTTGACCATTTCTGCTTGCTTGTATTCCATAATTTTTTTTTTCAGTTACAGGGGGAAAAACAGCTCAGTATGAATGTGAAAGGATGTGAGCTCTGTTTCTGCTGTTGACACAGTAGCTTTCTCTGTGCTGTTGTTCTCAGGCACGAGGAGCTGGCAGTGGTACAAAGCAAATCAGCCTGCAAAGATTAGGCATAGTGTAGAGGGGAGATGGAGGAGGATTTGCTTGCTGGCTTTGCTTTTGTGTCGGAGCAGAATAGCTATCTAAAACTTAGGCATGTTATGGACAGTAAGTGGGTTAGAACACAGACCGCAATTCACTACTGAGGAGAGCAGGTAAAATAATAATAAAAACCCACCACCTCTCAGATGAGTGGTTTCTGTCTCAGCAAAGTAAGTTCTGTTACTTCTAAGAATAGAAGCCTTTCTAGCTGTGAGAGCTTCCATCTCTTCCTGTGAAAGCTTCCTTTCTCTTCTCACCACCTAGTCCGTGGTGATTTGTTTCCTCTATCTGCCTTAAGATGGAAGTTCTGTTGAAACAGGAATAACAATCAAATGGTTCTTAAGATGTCAGTGTGGTGGTGCTGTGAACTAACTTGTGAAAACGAGTCTAAAAACAACTGAAATTGCTGACTTGAGGCCAGGAAACCTGACAGTCCTTTGCCGTTAAGTTAGGAATACTAGGGTGGGGTGGATGGTAGCTGTTGGCTGGCCAGCTGGAATGCTGCCTTGTCTTTGGACGCCCTGGGAAGTTAATCTCGTGTGCCTACCCTTGCAGAATTTATTAGAACTCTTAACAATTTATTTAACGCTACTCTGTGAATAATTTGTCCCTACCTGATGGGCATGGAACTAGGGGTGCAGAGTATCAAGTCTCTCGTTCTTTTGAGGTTTTTGTGCATTGATCTATAGCATCTTGAGCACAAAGCTTTATTGCTGAACTTCGTGAAGCCTGAAGTTCTGCTTATCTTGCACCTTTTGCCCAGATTGCACAGTGGCTCTTCCATTTGGGATCCTGAGACTCTTTTTGTAACAAAGCTTTGCCTGAGCGGTTGCTGAGAAGAGACTTTTGAGTGAATTTTAGTGGGACACAGGCACTGGAGGTGTTGTGGCAAGGCATGCTGTAATTCGTCCTGGGAATCCCTGAGCAAAAGGTGGCCTTGGCTGTGCCTCCTTAGTGCCCACGTGCAAAATCGGGGCTATTTGTGCTTGAACTGGAATTCTCTTATACCTGTTCAGTCCTGAAGCACCATTGTAGATGGTCTGTTGCACAACCTGAATGCTGCTGCTAACTAGGCTGTAGAACCTGCTCATTGGTTAAATGGAAATCAGAATTTTTTGTTCTGTGTTGGTCAGTGAGACCATTTCTTCTGTATCTTTAAACTTGCCTTGTTTAATCTGCTCAAATTGCATGGAAGCACTTGGAATTACTAGAGTAAGAGTTGATGTGATAAAAATTTCAGTGTTTATCCATTCTTTTTATTTCCAGACAAATTAACTGTATCAGTTGTAGAGAACAGCTTTATGTGCTTGGAAACTCAGCCTGAATTTCTCCCAGAGCACTAGTGATTGTATACCCAGCAGTGGTTTCAGAAAGCAAGAATAAGATTCATCAGTCTGCTTCTACTCTATTCTTTTTACTTCATTTGTTGTTGACTTTCCCCACAAAACATCTCTTCCTCAGTCTGTCGGTAACAGTTGCCAAACAGAAACGTAGCTTATCTGCAAAGGGATGTTTGAAGTTTCCAGCAGTGATCTAGCTGGCAGCTTGCTGAACACAGAAGGTGGCTGGTCATTCTAGCCAGGAGGATTGTTTTCCTACCTGCAAGGCAGTGTTGTAGTAGTTGGTTTCAACTGAAGCTAGACTCAGCTGGGTAGTTCCAGTCTCTCTTTACCTTGGCATCCACCTACATAGTTCACCTCAGCAGTGTAGGATGACTTTTGCCTTCCCACTAACTTGCAAATGACTTTGACACCACAGTAGCAAATAATCATAAAATTACAGAGCCAGACTGTTTTTTTTTTTGGGAGGAAGCTTTCACTCTTGTGTGGGAGTCAGATGCTCGGAAAGTAGTAGGTGAGTTGTAAGAGGCTGAGTTTGAGTCTTTTCTGTAAATACAGTCTTCACCTTCTTGAGTTTGGATGACTCTGTAATGGTGAGGAGTGAGTTCTATTCCCCCCCCTTTATTTTGGGTGTAGAATTCCTTTTTGTGATGAACACAGTGAAGTAGGTCGGTTTCAATGCCTTCAACTTTCTTCTACAAAATAATACCTATATACCACTGTGGTTAAAAAAAAAAAAAAGCACTTCCCTTTTAGGAAAGGGTGGCTGACAGCTTACAAATGAAACACTGATCGTTGCTTCTGTTACATTTGAGTTAAGTCTGAGTAACTTTCTGTAGCTCTATGCTGGTACCTAACACAAGGGAACACTTTGAATTTGCTTCCCTTTTTTTTTCTGGTGTTAGACTTGAGCACAGTTGACAGTTTTGACAAAGCCAGATCTATAAAGTGTCTTAAACCTCCCATGAATGGGGGGGATAAAGGGAGTCCGAGCTCAACCAGCTCCCCAGTGCAGCCCAGGAACGGCGTTACTTTAACCGGAGCACCGAGGCCCCTGTGCCAGTGGGATCAGACACAGCTCCCTTCGAGGGGTTACTCTTCTGTCATCCAGGCTTTTGACTCCGGTCCCATTTTCAGAACAACTTTGCCCCTGTTTTTTCTCCTTTTCATTTATCCCCATTTTTGTGCAATGGGAAAACGAAGGAGGAGTCCATGAACAGTAGACTTAAGCCTATTTTCTTGACTCTTGCCCTGTCTGGGTTCTTAATCTATCTAACGCTACATAATTGAGTCTATACTACAGCCTTATTCTCATGGAGAAAAAACCCCTAATTAGTACTCAGAATGCATTTAGGCGTTATTTGAAGTCTCCAGCTTTTGTCAGTAGGGGTTGCAACTCCTTAAAAATTATATATAAAAATGCTGGAGAGAATGTACAGAACTCTTGCACATGGTAATTTCCTTAGCTTATGTTCTTTAAAGTATAATCTTGCATGTAACTTGATGGACTTAAATGCTTCCAGATAGAGTTGTCGTAGAGATCTGCCATGTATGTGCTTCAGTAAAAGGCTTTCTAAAAGGGATATATCTAGTTTAACCTGTGAGGGAGAAATCTGTTACATTTGAATGATCTTTTAAAAAAAACAACAACAAAAAAACCCCCCCAAAATCAAACAAACAAAAAAACACCTTAATTTGGCAAAGACTAAGTTATCTGCAGGAAGTAATTTGAGCTTTTCTGGTCTTTGGCTGGTATGAAGTAGTTCTGAACTTACGAAGCTTGCACTCATGACAGTAGATTTAGGCGAGTCCAGTTAGCATAAACTGAGCCAGGTTTCGCTTCTGGTGTTCACGTGTAGCTTGGCAGAGCTGTGTGGGAGTGGCCGTGTACTGCGGTGTTCCTGTTGTGCTTACAGCGAATGCAAGGCATGCTTTGTGCTCCGGTGTAATCCCTGCAGATTTCTGACAGATCTGTGACTGCTTCTGTGGTGTTGGATCTCAGTTATTCCAATCCTAACACCTTGTCTGTCTTCCTGGACTCGAGTGGTTGTACTTGCTCTGGTAACTAACTGAATAACTGAAATGCATCGTTCCCATAGCTGGCTCTTAGTCTCAACGCAGCAGCAGTGGGTAAGATATCGCATCACTTCTTAAATGACTGGTAGCCAATGTCTGAAGATGACGATGGCTTACTAGAGAGGTACTGCTTCAATCCCAGATTGTGCTTTCCTAGCTGTCTGGAGATCTTTGGTTATTCTGGGGCTGAATTCACAAAGCACAAGAATTAGTTGGAGCCTTTCCTCTGGACTGGCTGCTGTTGTGGTAGACGGGAGCAGCAAGTCCACGCATCTGATGTGCTTGCTCATCCACGGCAGGTGACTACGAAAGGAGGTGCATTTGGCCAACCCTTTGGGTCCCTGGGGTGGGGCAAGCTGCTCTGCAATGTGTTTGTTCCCCTGTAATCTCACTAAGTGTATATTCAGCAGTTAAGGGGAAACCACTGGTTTTTGCACAGCTCCTTCCCCACGTGTCTCTGCCATTTGCTGCTATGTTTGTGCCTCTGCCCTTTTGGGTGTTCGTTTTGTCTAGCTTGATGGCCTGTCACGTGTTCTGTCTGTCTCTGGCTCTGACTTCTGGGTCATCTAAATGAGAGTTCTTCCTGGGATCTACTTTGTTTTTTTTGCAAAGTAAATCTTTTGACTGCCTCTGTGAATTCAGCCTGCTCTATCCTGAATGCTCTTTGTATCTGCTTGTTTTTCTCTAATCCTCTAACCTGGCTGCTGTTTTTTCTCCTCCCCTCTGTCTTGTAGAGAGGTCTGAAGAATGTGTTTGATGAGGCTATCCTAGCTGCCCTCGAGCCTCCGGAAACTCAGCCCAAAAGGAAGTGCTGTATATTCTAAACTTTCTCCTTCCCCTCTTGCTGCTGCTTCCTCTGTCCCACTACTGTAGAAACCTGGTTAAAAATGAATAAAACCACCTTTATTGAAAGCCGTTGTGTCTGCTTACCGTTTTAGAGCAACCTCTGTATTAGCTCTTGGACTGAAAACAATACTTAAGATCTTTACTAGAACGTTGTGACTGTGGAACGTGAACTGGACTCGCTTAACTCTCTGCTGCTTGGGTTGCCAGATGTGGGTAGCTTTATAATACAGGCCACTGGGGGGAAAGGATCTGGTTACATCATTATTTAAAGAAAGATTGAAAGAATAAGACATGATATTTGATCTTCCTGAATCCAGCTGGAAGAGGCGATGCGTATTTTCAATTTCTACTTGTGACTCTTGTTAAATGTATTTGCATGACAAAAGTACATGAAACGGTGATCTGCAAGTTATGCTGTAACGTGAAGGATTTTCTGGTTCTCCTTTGTGCAGTGAGATGTTTTTCTGTTGCTATTGCTTTGGCTGTCTGTGCTGTAGTGGAGTATTTGTAAGTCCTTGGGAAGGAAATATCAATGTATTTGCTACTGCTTTATGAACTGTTAAACTTCTTGCTTTCACTAATATGGTAGAACATTTCAGTAATAGAACCTTAAAGCCTGTTACTGTAAGATGTAAAGCTGCTTCTTACTCTTACGCTTCTGATTTTTATTGTTTTAAGGAGAAAACGTCAATTGTAGTTTCTTTAAATTTTGAAATTAAAAATTGCGGTTGTTTGTATAAATGACTGATGAAGCTTTATTCTGATTTGCACTTCCTGGCTTCAGTTTAACACTTGTGCAATGTACCTGCTTTGTACTCCTCCCATCTTGACTTCTCTGATACCATGCACAGCTTCTGGGCTCTACCTGGCTGCTTCTAACCTTTGGGTGTGTGGGAGGCCTGACCAGAGCGTGTACCGGACCAACTGATCGTTGCATGCTTGCCTTGTCTCTTCTTCTCCCTCCTGACACACGGGTGTCTGCACTGCTGTGCTCGGCGTGCTCCAGATCGAGCTCTTCATTTGAATGCAGCACTTTCTGCTTTGTCATTAGCATGTGAAATGTGTTCCTAGCCCACTAATCATAAAAACTGCCTTGAGGAAATGACTTCAGTACATGTGTTTTGCTTCTTGTGGAGTATACTGGTCTGTTCTCAAAGGACTACGTTCCTGTTCAGAGAATCAGATGCTCTGCTAAGGAACTGCTAACCACAGCAACGCAGCTTGGGCAGACCCTAGCTGAGCAAAGGAGACTCTGGGAGGTCTGGATGGCAAACCCTGACCCCTCGCTAGAGGGGTTCGTCTGCCACCTGGCTCTCTCTGGTTTTGTTTGTGTGAACTCAAAAATGAGACTGCCCCTTTCTCTCTTTGCCCCTTTTCAGAAAGGCCTAAAGAATGTATTTGATGAGGCGATATTGGCTGCCCTGGAGCCTCCGGAGCCGAAGAAGACTCGCAGGTGTGTGCTGCTATGAACGTCCCTCCACAGCCCCTTCTGCAAAGCTGGTGTTTGATGTCATACTAAAAGCAATGTTTAAATCAAACTAAAGATACAAATTTTAAAATTTGTTTTTGCAATAATGACAAATGCCCTGCACTCCCATCTCCCCCACACGATCCCTGTGTGAGATGAGAATGTTAGTGTTTATTCTCCAGTGTCCCCTCAATTCAGTTAAACTAGTTAATTTCGAGTAATTATGTAGTATCAGAAAACACTGATCAGTACTAGTTTTTTATTTTGTTTACTGTTTCTAATTTTTTGTTTAAAATCCAGGCATGCTTGTGATGACTTTTTTCTGTAACAGACTAATTCTAGGCTCTTTTACTGAAGCCTTGTCCCTTATACCAGTCCGGCAAGACTTTGTTCTGGTTTCAAGAACTCCTAGGGCTGTTCTGCAGTCAGCCAGCAGCCTGTGTGTGAGCAGACTTTCATACTAAGACAAATACAGGAAAGTAAGATGTCCCAAGCTGGTGCTCCTCTAAAGAGGAGTGTAGAAAATGTATCTGCATCTCCTCTGAAGTTGCCTTGTATCTCTCCTCCTGGCTTTCCACTGTGCAGGTCATAAGTTTCTACCCCGTCCTCTAAGTTATAAAGTCTTAGGCATAGAAGAATCATTTTCTCTGGATGCACCATCAGACTTGAAACTAGCTTGCCAGTCTCTTCATAAACTTTTTTGTCACAAGACAAAGAAATAACTGCACCTTTTAAAGCGTGCCCGGCTGATTCATTTGGCTTTTAACAAGTCCATCTTCTGCCAATCCTTAATTATTTGAGAAACGCTTACAATGACCAGCGTATACACTGCTCTTTGGACACTCTGAAAGGACCTGGCGTGTATTAAAATGAGTTTTGGAGCTGGTCCTGGTGGTGCATCTTTTACTGGATGGTTTGGCGTCCTTCAAGGAGGGGTGGAAAGATGGACCTGTGTCGGTAGGAAGGAACTGTAGGGAGGGCTTTCTGAGGGTTTTCTAGTGTTTGGTGTGGCACCATATAGGGACCAGTTAAGGGAATCCCCTTTTTCTGCATTTTGTTTGTAAGTAACATTGAACCTGCAAGATGGGTTCCAGTCCTATAAGGATCGTGTGCAGGATCTTTACGTAGACTGCAGTGTTATTAAGGATTTTACCAAAAACCCGTTTTGGCTCGCAAATTCAATTTTTTCCCCCCCCTTTTAAGACTTAGGGAATCTTCTCCATCTTCCCAAACTCCAATTTCTTGTCAACTCATTAGTGTTGAACCAATGCTTTTTCATGTCTAAGTTCTTTGTATATGCATTCTTTTCAGATGTATTAAACATAAAATATCTTCACAAGCCTGCCTGAGGGTAGTTATTTCCCTTGTCTTTGTCTTGAGTGCGAAGGACTTGTAAATATATGGCTTTTGTCCTTTGTGAGCCCTGCTCTGCTCCTTGCAAGTTAGTTTGGGCCTTTCTTTAATACCTAATCATGTCAGTTCATATCTTCCCTCACTGATGCTGCTGGCCTCAGTTCTGTCAAGATTGCCGTGATCTGCGACATAGTCGTTGCTGTTACACCAAAATCTGAAAGTGTGTGTGGGGGGGCCACGGTGGTTCTTAAGTAAGGGACTACTCGTTGTTGTGCATGTTCCCAAATATTAAAAGTAGGCCTTTGGGAGTTATTGGACTTTTGCACCTCTTTTGTCTGGAAGATGGTCTCTCTGAAAGTTTCCTGTTGCTCCCTGTTCACAGGCAGATAGCAAAAATCCAAAAAGGAGCGAATAGCGTGATGCTTATCCCCTGCCCAAAAATGCACTGGACTTATTATGCCTTTTGGTATATTCTGTGAAGGAAGGAAGTCTTGCACTGTTGATGCATAATTTGTGTCAATTACTAAAACACATCCCAAAGAGCTTCATTAGAGGTCATTTTTGTTTTAAGAAGCTGACTTGTGGGTACTGTAATCCAAAAAGCTCAGTGTAGAAAGTGAGCTTTTCACTTTTTTTAAGTAATTAGTGCTGCTTGTTCAGCTTTGCAGTTCAGTTTTCAGTTGCTGTCTTCTGCGGGGAGACTTGGCTGTAGGTCTCTGGCTGGCAGCTGAAAGTACTGCCGAGTGTGTGTAATGCTCACTGACAGCTGAGCGCTGGTGGCTGCTCCGTGTGCTTACAGCAGACTCAAATGGGCTCCTGCATCTTCTAGTCGCTAAACCTACTTCGTGTCTGAAGTCAGCAGCCAGACCGGTGACCAAAGGATTGCCTGCATGAAATCGGGCAGGAAATTCCCTCTGAAGCACAAGGAGAATCCTTTAGGACTTTTGTTTTCAAGTAGCAGGTTTACCCTGCCAAGCTTTTTCTGTTGTGGATACATTCTTATACAGGAGTTGCCTGTAGCTGTTCCTCCTGCATGTATTTTCTGGCAGTGATCAGAGCCAGGTCGGTTTGGTTAACCAAAAATCCTGTGCTTGTTGAATGGGTGCCACAAGGCTAAACTTGGCTCTGGAGGGAATCCTGAAGGCACAAGATGATGGAACAACCTCCTCTCCAGAGAGTGCTGCTGCTTTCTTCCTCTCCATGTTGCATTAGCTTTGCAGAGGTTTGCCTGATAGCTCATGTTAATACATAGCTGTCCCAGTCTAGCGAGAGGACGATGTGCTAGAATTGGCTAAACAAGCTCAAACAGCGTAGCTCGTGGGCTTTTTCACATCATGTCCTTTCTCTTGACCCTCCCAAGCTGGATGTGTTGTGCTCTGCGTTGCCAGGTTGTATGAGCTGCTCATAAGAGCTCCTTGGTGGCAGCCTCCATGCCTGCGTGAAGGCGTGCTGAAGGCTTTGGCAAAACAAGGGCAAAAGTGGTGGTGGTGGGGGAAACCACTTTCATCCCCTTTTGGGATTGCTGTTTTCGGCTGGCAGATTTGAGAGCCGAAGGTCTTGGATGCAGAGGGGAATGCTTGGCACTTCCACTGATACTTGCGTGGCAAGCTCGTATGTGGTGTGAGCTGTGGTTGTCTCATGTTACTGCTTTTACAGTAGAGGACTTGCCTGTCTCAGGATGCACCCACACCCCTGTGCTGTCAGCCCTCTGGCCTGTGAAGGCTCGAAGCGAGCTACTGTGGGTACTAGCACGGGTCTGAGCTGGCTGTTGAACTACATGCTCCCTGCCTTAATAGTGTTCCTTGTAAAGGGCCAAAAGTCTGATGAGAAGGCGTCCGGGAATCCTGTTAAAACTTCTCCAAGGACTGAAGGCTGCATGGAAACTGAAGAGCAGGTTCTTGTTTTAGCAGGTCAGTTCCGGTGGCTGGGATGCGCAGCAATCTCCTAATGAAACCTTTTGGTCGGTCATGTAACTGTTCTGTTAAACAGCCACTTTTTCCTGCATGAGGATTAGGTTAGCGAGTTCTGTTTTTTCAATTCGCTCTTATGTGAATCCTCTAATTCCTAATGCAAAATCAGTTTTGCTTAAAAGCAGGTTTTGAACGGAGCTCTTGTTTCTGTTGGTTACTCCAAACAAGTGGCTTGTTTTTTTGGCAGCTGCTTGGTGTCTCTGAAGCAATGATCGTCCCTGCCTCAGATGCCTGCTCCCACACAATCCTTTACATTAGCTCTGTTCAGCTGCACCAGGAGATGATTACATTTGCTAGTTGCACAGAAATGTAACACCTTGCAGGCTACTTTTCCTGCTGAACTAGTGGACTCTACTGCCTGTTTTTGTGGTCAGACTGATGCCAAAACCACTGCAAGGGAGGAGGTAGGAGAGCTGAGCTGGAGTAGAGGTGTAGGGAGGTGGGAACACACACACACACTCTGACCGGTTCGGTTGTATCGTGTAAACATGTGTGCTGTGGTGACAAATGGCATGACAAATGGTTTGTTTTTTCCACTGTGCTCTTGTCAGAGTTGACATGTGGAAATTGAAGACTATCAGCTAATAGGGAAGTACTTAATATGGATAAAGTCCTGCCTTTCTTTTAAGGGACAGGCTTGCATCAGAAATCCAAAACAAGAGGTTGGACTGCAGGGTTGATTACTGTTGGGAAGAGAGCTGCAGGGCAGCAGTTGCCTTCCCGAGCAGGAGATAATTTTGGCACACCCTTATGCTCTGTCCCTTCCTTGCTGATTCATTTAATATGTGGAAATTCCCCGCTGTGTGTAAGCTAATTTACCTAACCCTGCTGTTTCTGTAGCTGCTGGTGCAGGCATCGTCTCTGCCTGGCTGCTGTAGCTCAGACCGATGCTAAAATCGTGTCAAACCGATGGCTGTTTTTCTCCTGCAAGCATCCCCATGCTGTGCCATCAGGAACGTTAGAGAGATGAGCTTTCTCTTTCCCTCGCCCATTTCCCTGTGGGGCTATGGGAAGCTGTGCTGCACCTTGGAAGAAATGGTGCTGCTGAACAGCTGCGGGAGGGCAGGGATAGGCTCGACGTGAAGGTGCTCGCAGGACAGTGCAGGAGGGGACGCTTCCCTCCTGTTCTCCCAGCCCAGCGGCTGCCACGTTTGCTCTGTCAAGTTAGACAGTTTTAGGGATCTGTTTCACAATTCAGGACATGTTTGCTGTGAGGGCTGCTGCTGGCGTCCTATTTTCTTAAGTCTCTGGGAGGTGGACAGGGAGACATACTGAGTTCTGCAGCTTTCCCAAGGCGACGCTAATCTGCTCAGTCACATTCTTTAATCCTGTCCTCCCTCTCCTTCCCAGTAATGTGCTTGTTCTTGCTGTCAGTGCTGCGCATTATACTTAAGTGTGGCCTTTATTAAAACAAGGGTGCAGGGTATTGTGCAAGGAAAGATGAGCACATTTGATAAGACCTCTGAGGTGCAACTGCATCTTTACCAGCACCTTTGGAGCGTGTTTTATGGCATTGGTGAAATGGCAGTGCACCACGGGGCAAGTGCTGCCTGTTGTCTGAAATGCTTTCCAAGCAGTGTGCTACCTCATCTGGCCTGGGGATGGTGGTCTTCATTGTTTGCCCTCTGCTTGATTTATGTCTGTTCTTCCTTTCTTAGCAGGCTCTCAGAAGGGAGATGTGACAAGGTGCAGCCACTTCGGTGTGTTAAGTCAGGTCAGTGTGCTTTTGAAGCCAATCTCCCAGCTGTCTGTAAGCAGTATGCTCTAGTTCACATCCCAGAGTGTTCTTGGAGTGTGTTAGTTGGATTTGTGTTAGGTTTACATTGCAAACATGGCAGCCGCTGGGCCGGGAGGACAGAAGGGAAGCATCCCCTCCTGCACTGTCCTGCGAGCACCTTCACGTCGAGCCTATCCCTGCCCTCCCGCAGCTGTTCAGCCACACCGTTTCTTCCAAGGCGTAACACAGCTTCCCCTGGCCCCACAGGGAAATGGACGAAGGAGAGAAAGAGAAGGCTCATGTCTCTAGCATGTTTGAATTGGATATTGTGCTCCAGCAGCTAATGGGGTTTGTCTGTGGGACCTGGCTAGACTTAGTTTGAAGGGCCCCCTGAAAAACGCACGGTGTTACTGTTGGGTATGGTTTCACTTGGCATATCTGTTCATGTTGCCTCTGCCATTTGCTGCTGTAGACACAGCTAAAAACAGACTGATGATTTTGGCATGTTCCCAAGAGACAGCAATGTCCTCTGTTACTTGGCCACCATCTAGGTCTCATTTTGCAGCTGGTAGCAGCCGCCTCCTTTTAAAAACAGACTGAGTGGGATTGAGAGAGCTGTTGTCAGCACTGCCCCTGACCCAGCCTTCCTGTTGCCTTAACTTGTACTAACTAGCTTCTCTCGCTGTGCAGCTATTTTACGTGGGGTGCTTCTGGGGTCTTGTGCTGGGGAGTTGCAGTGCTTTGCTTTCCCCTGCTGCCCACGCTCTTCTCTGCTTCATCCGAGAAACATTGCTCTCTGTTGCTCTTCTTCAACCCCTGGTCTATCTGAAGCCTGCAAGTCCCTGCCTGAGTGCCTGGGTACCTTCCTGTTAGGGACTTACACAAGTTGCATAGAGAGGATCAAGCACATAAGAGGAAAGTACTGCCTGAAAAACTGTAAAGAATAATCCTAAAGTGGTTAAACTGAGAATAAATCAGTTCTAGCTGGCAAAAGGAACAGGTCTCTTCTCCTGGTGGTGTGTTTTTGCTGGCTTTGTTACCTTAGTTCCCGTTGTGATCTGTCCTTTTCATGAGCTGAATCAGTTCTTGAAACCAAGCTTGGGAAAAGCGTGATCAGGGAGTTGATTGGTTGGAGCTCCTGTGAACTCCTGCCCTAAATGACTTGTCTAAGGTTGTGCAAGAAACTGGTAACAGGGCACAGGCCTGAGCTCAAACAGCCAGGTTATCTGAGCTACAGATCCTGCTGCCCTGTCGTAAACACACTGGCAAGTCCAGGACCTCCTCCCTTTTCTTCCTTTGAAAGCTGATGCTAACAGGCCAGCTCCTGCTCACTGTAGTGAGGTGGAATCGAAACAGAATTTATCATGTGCCTGGACCTGCATAAAAAGTCTGGATGGGGGGAAAAAAAAAATGCCTGTAGCCCAGACAGAGGACACCTGGATAGGGGGGCAGGGGAATGAAACTCCTGATGCTGCAGTGGCACTCTTCTCTGATTTTGATAACTGTTGGATATAGATGTTATTTTATTTTTTAAGGCTCAGCCTGATGCTGGTGCCCTCAGCCTGCTTCTCAGCTTTGTTGGAGGTTGACAAAAACAAAGGCAGTGTGTTTGTCTGATCACCCCTTATCTAGTGGTCCCTGGAGGTCAGCAATGTATTCTCCTTTCCCCAAGGATCTCTTTGGCCTGATTTGTCATGGTAAGGCTTGAGAGAGAGTATCATTGCTAAGGACCGAAAAGATACAGGCCAGGAGGCTGGCAGGTCACTAGAGCTGCTTTGCAGCAGGGTAGAGGGCTTCTCTGAGCCATTAACACTCAGCTTACCGCACCCGAAGCCCATCTAAAGGGTAGGCAGTGTGTAGTGGGGTGTGTTTTCAGTTATTGTGGAGTAGTAGCTGGGCAGGCAGGTTTTGGTGCTCAGAAATGAAGTATTTAACATGGCCAGCCCATAAACAGTTACATTTCAAGCTGCCCTCTCGTGGTTTCAGACTGAATGACTGAAATGAAAAAATCAGTCTGTGTTGCTGACGTCAGCTGCTTGTAAGAGCTTCTGCAGTGCGTTGGACCCAGTGCTCTCCGCACCACACCCGGCAAGCTTCCGGAGCTGAGCAAGGCTCGCAGCGGCAGCCGGCAGGGTGGGACACGGTGGGCTTGGCTCCAGCAGCCCTCGGGGCCTCCTGGGCAGCCTGCAGTGGTGCCTGGGTCGTGTGGACAGCTAATAGAGCCTGATGAGGGGCTAAATGAATCGGCTGAAAGAGCCACAGAGCTTGGTGTCCTGTGTAGGGGATGACTGGGTGTTTCAGGGCGAGGTGTGGGAGTGCTGGAACGGGCAAATGCAGGTTGAAGGCCTTACAGCAGCTTCCTCCCGGGCGCTGATAAGAGGTAGGCTTGAGCTCTGAAGCGCAGGTTTACTGTCATCTTTAACGATGCCCTTGCCATCAGTATTTGTGCTGGGATAAACTGTATAAGCAGTAAATATCTGATTCAATTTTATATCTCGAGTTCCTGACTTTAGGATGTATCCTTCTGTGAAAATAATTCCTTTTGTTAGTTTTGCATTTCTAGGTATTCCTTGGTTTTGAAGAAATCAGGATGCTGCTAAGGGTTGCGTAGCACAGCCTGGGGTTACCACCTGCACATCTGGGGTGTGTGTGCATCTGCTTGATCCTTCTGTGCCTCCACTTGCTGCACTTCTCAGGCTAGAGAAGCACCTGTGTAAAAAAGCTATAGTTGTAAGTGTGCGAGCAAAAAGCTTAAGCCCCCCGGTCAAGTGTACAACGAGTGAACTGGTCCCATCTGTACTTTCACTGGTGACAGTGGTCAGAGTTGGGCTAACGCTATGCAGGTTTATTTAGCTTGCTCCTGCCAGTCTGGCCCCAGATATTCCCACCTATTGTCTGACGGGGTGGTATTTCCGCAGTTGCAGTTACAGGGGATGAGCGGTATAAAAACATGGGACATCTGGAGGCACCCTACTGACGTCCCAGCAGTGGAGGAGTCGCAAATGTTGCTGCTGAAACGGTCACCAAAAATAGCTCCGCTTTCCTGAATAATAAGTGGTTTCTCTTCAAGTCCAGGACATTGACAACTTGCCAATGCTCAGCCTGTGAGAGGACATCAGCAGCTCTTACTTGGGGTGATGATGCTCGCCAGATGCATGGGATTGCATGGGGAAAGGGAGGAACGTTTCTGTCACGCGCGCGCACACAGAGAAGGGAATGGTTGCTTTTATCTGATGCACAGCCCTGGAAAGATGGATAGGTGGTATGCAGAGTGCTGTATGTCTTCCTTGAATTCAGCATGGCACCTAGAGTCTAGAGCGTTGTCCCTCTAATAGATGCAACCTCTCTGTGCTCCCAGTCACGTGGTTCCAGATAGAAGGAGCTTACGCAGGAGCAACTTGCAGCTTTTGACCCTTCCTCAATGTTTCGGGGAGCATCAGGTAGGTGGGGAGGTTCCCTTGCCAAGAACTGTAGCAGCAGCCAAGCAGGTAGGTGTCTTCCTCCCTCCTTTGTGTTGCTCTCATCGTTTGAAGTTGGTTCTCTTCCCATCAGCTGGGAGCCTTCAAAAAGTCCTGCACCCCTGCTCTGTGGCTAGTCCAGGTTTGGGTCATTTATTTCCCAAATCTCCTTCCTCCCTATACAATTGGCCACCATAGTAGCTAAGGGGAGCTTGAGATGCCAGCACAACGTAAGCATGCCTCCCAGAGCTCCGCACAGAATGGTGTACTTCTTGATGGTTTCTGAGTCGTTTCACCTGCCTGTCCCAATTCTGGGATGCGTACCTTCCTGAAATCAAGAGGGTCAGTGTAGGGTGAGAAGCAATTCCCTTAAAATGCCACCATGGCTACAGAGTGGGACTGACAGGCAAAACCAGAAATGCCAAACGAGGGTTGGAAGCTCGCAAGGAGCGCCTTCGCGCATAACTCGAGAACTGGCATCTTTCAGCGAGGTAAGTGACTGCCTGGGCCCTCCAGAAGCGTTTCACCTATCTCATCTATGGCTGGCAAGCGCAGCCAGCTCCTTCCTTCATGCTGTCCTTTCATGCATGTTGCATCCTCAGGGTGACACATCAGCTCTGGGGTTGTGCGGTCGACTGTCCCCTTGTCCAGGATCTTTCTGGCTTCTGAGGCAGGGAGCGAGCCTGCCTCGTGCTGTGTAGAAGCGAAGGGGAGCCAGGCAGTACGAAGCCCTGCAGCATCTCTGCTGCCCGCTCGTGTGCAGGATGCTGCCAGCTGTGCTCCCTGGCGAGCAGCAGTGCTGCTCTGCGGCAGGTTCACATGAGAGGTCTCACAGCTGGCGCTGCTCGCCTTCCTCCAAGGATGGGGGTGATGGTGCCTGAGTCTCCGTTGCGTTTCAGTGACAGGAGAGATCTCGCATCTGCTCCCTGGCCTGCTTTCTCTATTTTCTTCCTCCTGTGCCCTAGGAGTCCTGTGTCCTAGTGTCTCCTCCCATGGCAGGGAGGGAGAGGAGAGTGTGCACGTGTGCAAATAAAGCTGTTCCGGTTGCATGCCCACAAACCAGGCGTATACGTGCACGATGTTCCCAGGGCCCGGTGTGGGCTGTACATGTGCAGCAGGGGTGTACGAGGGGCAGGGCTGGGTGTATCGGTGTGCTTGGACGGAGCTAAGAGTGTGTGAAAAACTTGCCATGTAGATGTGTTTTGGTTTCTTCCTTTCTCCTGCAGAGTGTCTGATTCGGGCATTGATTTTAGAAACTGCTGGGGCATCGCCCCGGCAGCCAAGAGGCTGTTGCTTGTTTGTGCTCTCTGTGAGGAGACACGAGGGCTGAGTCTTCGGTGCGATCCTGTGCTGTTAGAAGCGGGAAGAGGCAGAAGGACTGGCAGACGCGTACGGTTGTATGGTCACTGCCCTCATCCATGCCCTCAGTATGCAGCTCTGGAAGCTTTCCCTGTCCTGTGTGGTGGCAGCGTCCCTCGCACTGGATGGCAGGGTGCAGGCAGGTCGTTTGCTCCGGCCTCCGAAGCCTCTCTTACCTTCATTCAGTTTAACTCACCGAAGCAGAGCAATCACAGCTTTCTAGCAGCTGAAGATCTGGCTCTGAAGCACAAGAAGAAAGCCTTTTCCGTAATGCTGCGTTTCTCTGCGCCTGTTCTGCATCAGGAGCAGGGCTCTGGGGTGTAACCAGGCAGGGGTCGCTTGCTGTAGGCATTTTTATGGGGCTGGGGAGCACTTGAAGTGTTTTTGAGGGCAAAGAAATGAGCCCAGCAGCCTCTTCTGAGGATGGTAAAGCTAAACTGTCTCTGCTGCGATAGGCACTAGCGGGATTTTTACGGGAATGTGGTCACTGGAGTAGTCAGGACTGGTGGCAAAGCAGGATTCGTTTCCAGAGCTGAAGATGACCTGAAGCGAGAGGTGTGTTTTCTGATGCCTCAGCACTTCTGCAGGGATTCATTCAGGATGTGGCCCCTCGGGTGTTGTTCCTGTGAGAGAAACGGCCTCATTTTGTGGCGGTGTGCAGATGTCCTGCCTGTTATTCAGGCTCACTGCAGTGTGTCCCTTTGATCGGTGAAGTCGCGGAGGCTTCCTCACAAGAGGACGAGCTGGTTCGTGCCACTGTCTGAGGTAATTCCACTGAATTTAGCTGAGGTAATTCTGTGTGGTGCAGAGGCTCGTGTCTCAGCACAGGAAGGCTGGGTGCTTATCGGGGGCAAATAAATCTGGGCTGCTGCATTGGATCTGCTGGTACCCCCACTCCACGTGTGCTTTGAGTACACCTGACCCCCGCAGGAGATACGGGTCGGATTTCCCAGCAGTCATGATGTCTGTGCACAAGGCAGCCTTTGCTGCCCGTATTGGGCTCACACAGAGGCAAGGGGCGTGCAAGCAAACAGCACAAACCGAGCGTGTCATTGCTGTACGGTAGAGCTGGCACTGCTTAGTGCAGCACTTGCCCTCTGACGGGGCTGGCATCCTTATTGCACTGGAGGCAGCAGGCTTTATTTCCTTTGAGTTAAAGAAAGAGGAGGAGGAAAAAAAAAAGAAAAATAAGTCTCTTATGGCAAACCAGGGCCGGCTGTCCCAAGAGGTGCTTATGAACCTGGCACTGACTGATTTTTAAAGCCCTGTTAAAATAAACTTTGAAATGTTTTGCACAATATATTTTTCTTCCCTTATTTGACAAATACTGATCACCCTGATTTGGTATGTGCTGGAATAACAAAGATGGTAATTTGTCACCTACTTCACAGTGGGGGAACGCATGGGGACAGTCGGCTGCAAGACGGTCTGGAGTTTCTCACTGCTGCTCGGCCCATGGATCGATTGGGCCCCTGCAGCTAACCTCGCCGCAGCGTCCTGTCAGCACGATGCTGTCCCTTCCTCTGTGTTTACGGCAGCTTTTCCTGGGATCCAGTCCAGCACCTGGGACGGAGGCTCTCTGGTTTCCTGCTTGCTCGTGATTCTGTTGAATGCAGGGTGGCTGTGGCACCGTCACTGGAGTTGTGGGTGAGGCTGAAAGGGACTCGCGGCAGCGAGGTCCGAGGGAGGTGACGTGAGCGGAGCGTGCTGGGGTAAACCACAGGGGTGTCACATCCGTGTCAGGTATGGGGCTGCAGGGGTGGGCAAGGTTCCCCCTTCTCTGGGGACACTTACTGCCTGTTTCTTGCAGGCTAGTTGGTGAGTCTCTGATGACCTGAAAGGAGCAGTTTAAGACTGGCCCGGTGTTCCCAAAGAGGGTGTCACTGCTCCAGTAAATCCCAGGCAAGCCCTGTGCTGTCACAAACCATCCCTGGGAGGCTGGAGGGCAAGGTTCCTTCTGCTTTCCCTCGCTTTTGTTCTCCCAGTGGCAGTCTTCTCCCATGGCTTGGTTCCCTCTTTGCCTTCCCCGTATCTTCTGACTCTGTTCCTCTTCTCTCCTGTACCTTTAACCCCTTCCTTCCACCTGTCTTGTATCCTCTGTAATTGCTCTTTCCATCTGTGCCACCCTCAACAGCTTTCTTCTCTTCTTCCCTGTGCCGCAGTTCTGCCCGTTGTCCCTTTTGAGCTGCCCCGTAGGTCCTCGGTTCCCCAGCGCGGGACCTGCTGCCCCCCTGTCTACGGAGCAGCGTGGAGAGATGCCAGCAACTAACGTCAGGATACACAGCTGGGCAGCAGGTCCCATGGGCTCAAGCTGCCCTGCAGACGTCTGGCTGTGCCAGGGGACCTGCCAACACTTGTGCCTTGCTAAGGCACCTGAAGTGGTCACGAAGCCTTTGCTGCCCTTCCCTTCCAATGGGGTCGTGTATGGACGGGTTGAAGCCTTTCAGAGGGTGAAAGCGTGCTGCTGAGGCTGGGCAGGCCCTCTGCAGCCTCCGCAGGTGTGGGGAGAGCTGGGCTGGCTGGCTGCTTGCCCCCGGACACGGGCTCTTAAACCCCTCCCTGGGGGGGGTGAAACAGCACCAGCTCCTCGGAGCTTTCCCAGTGGCTCAGAGTTGGTACTGTTGTGTGTTTTTTTTTTTTTTTTTAAAAGACTCCAACACTCTTCTAGAGCCTTTTCCAAGAGGTGAAGCAAAAATGATTAGTGTTGTTTGCTCAACCTTAACTACAGCTGAACAAACTTTGTTTTTCCTCCTTAGGAATTACTACTCGGGTGAAAATTAGAACAGTTTACTTGCTGGTGCCGTTACATAGTATCATGTGTTTTTCTTTCTTTCCTTTTTATGTCCCCTTTTCTTTACGATCCTAAGGACACTCCAGTGGGCTCTGGGACAGCAGGCCTTTGTAGGCACGTACAGCCCAAATGATCACTAATTGAGCTAGCAGCCGAGCTGGCTGGGAACGTTGTGGAAATGTTAAGCCCCTTTCCCTTGAAATGGCTGATTTAAAAAAAAAAAAATTGAAAATATTATTCCAAAAAATCATGTGTAGCCCCTTCTGCAAACAGGCAAAGCAGATGTAATGCAGGTGGCATCCTTGCTTTCCTGAGATGTGGCCACCTCAGCTGTCCTGAGCTGGATTTTTGGGCTCCTAGAGCAGAGGAACAGCCCCCTTGCCCCGATGGATATTGTCTTGCCCCAAGAGTTGTTATCTCAGGAGCTGGAGTCGCATCAGCAGGATGCTCTACGGGGTCCGGGTCCAACCCCCTTGCCTGATTGCAAAGCATCAGTGGGATGAACGGTGACCAAATGGGCCTGATGTGGCTAAATCACAGAGATTTTGTGCCAGTCCTCTACCTGGTGGGGCTTCATGCCCCAGGGTAGCGCCTCTGTGCAGGCTTTCCCAAGCCCGCTAGATGGCAAACACGTAAAAGGTTTGCTCCCCTGCTCCTGGCCGGAGTCAGGCCCCGTTTGCAGTGCCAAGAAGTAGGCTGGATATTTTTGCCGGGGGCCGTCTGCACCAGCAGCCACCGGCTGTAGGTCTAGTGCAATCATTTACATTTCCAGCTCCTTTGTATAACATCAATACTGGAGAGTGTACAAACTGCTGAGCTGTTTACAACTGCGCCAGGGCTCCAGCGTCAACAGAGTGCGCCTGAATTAGCAGCGTCCAGCTGGGCTCAGACTGCTGCCGGACTGCAGAGAGCAGCCTGGACTCTGTTGTTTTTGGCTTCCTCCGGTTGAACCCGGCCCTGGTTTAGAGAGGATCAGGAGGAAGAGGAGAGAAGCCAGGGGGTTTAGCAGGAGTTTGTTTCCACTGACATGCTGTGCCGAGCCACCTGGGTTTCCCTGCATCTCCTCTGCTGCTGGGCGAGCTCATCTACCTGCTTCCTGAGTGCCTCCTTGCCCCCAAACTGTGTCCCTGTGGGGCAGTTTCTGCATGGGGACAAGAGGGCAGGCAGAAAGCGCCGAGTCCCTCTCAGGTACCCCTATTCCTGCTGCGATGCTGCCCAAACACCCCGTCTCTTCTTGTAGCGAGCCTCTGACACATGTTCAGTGCTGCTCTGCCAGTGTCTCAGCCTTGATGCTTTCCGTGGGTGAACCTGGAGTGGCTTAGCCTCTTTGGTGGAAATAATTGCTGAGGTGGATGGGACAAACTTGCCCCAGCAAGGGCAATGCCACCAGACATATGCCTCTTCCAACTTTGGCTTCTGGACCTTTTCATGATCTATCATGAAGGGAAGATGCTGCTCAGGTCTGTGGGCTAGGACTTTTGAGGGTTCAACAAAACAGTGGGAGCATCTTTTGCCTCCTGAGAGTGAGGAAGCTTGAACCTGACATGTCCTGCGTGATGTGGAAGAGCTGCCGCTGGCTCCACACGGCTGCTCCTGGACAACACTTGTCCAGGGAACAAGTCGCTGCCTCTGCAGCAGAGCACGAGACTTCTTCAAAATGCCAAAGTAATTTAGGATCTTGATGAATGCAGATACTTAGGTGCCCAAAGAGTTGCCTCTGAAAACCCTTCCAGACTTTAATCTGCGTCTTGAAGGGCTGCGGTATCTTTGACTGTCTGGCTATAGTGTCTGGCCGGAGCTCAGCTGCCTGCCTATTAAAGCGGCATCTCTTTTGACGATGGGAGTGTACTGCTTAAGGGGGCTTTTGGAGTTGAGCTTTGACCCCATGCCCTGATCAAGCCTGTCCTGCTCCCGACCCCTGTCTGGAGGATGACTCGCCCTGGGGCTGCCTGTCTCTGCTGGCTACGGTGCTGCAGAGTCCTAGCTCCGACTGAGGCTAATGCACGCCTAACCCTGCCTGGGGGCAATGGGGAAGGATCTGGGCCACTGGATGTGTCCACAGAGCCAGTGGAGCACGTGTGGAGCCAACAAATGCGGTGTTGGTGCCGCCCTTCAGTGATGGGCTGGGCTGTGAATGCCCGAAAGCCTTAGTGTGGTGCTGTGGGGCTCCACTTTCTGCCCGGGTCCTTCCTCAGACCCCTGCGGCAGGGAACCTGCCCTGCTGCCTGATGCAGGCTTCCGCTCTGCAGGGGATCTGCAGGCGAGGAGCACCCGGGTTTTGATTCCTGCCTTGATGTCACTCATTTCAAGCGTCTCCCCCTTGACCCATACTCTGCTCCCTTCTAATTTCATTCTGATGCAGCTCCAGCATGGGTTAATGTCATACTGTTTTTAACCAACCCACCCAGGCAATAAACAGTCTCAGATCTCTGCCCCTGCTTCTGTCCCGTGACCAGTGGCAGTTTGGGTGTGAGAACAACAATTCTTGTCTAACAGACCTGATTTCATGAAGCACTGTCCGTCTGTGCCCTGGGGATCTTCAAGGTACGGGCAGTCTTGAAATCGCTTTGAATCGCCCGTTGCTGTGGCTGGAGATGATGGTCGTTGCCTGTCCCAGCTCCGTCTGCGGAAGGAGCACGCACGGAGGTGCGCTGCCAGCACGGCAGTGCTCGCGGTGGCTGGGGTCCTGCGGCATCCAGGCTTGTCGGAGGCGCAGGTAAGCCTGGCAGGAACCACAGCACAACCCGGGAGCCAGGGACTCGCTCCAGGCTTGCTCCGTGCAGGCATCGTGAGTGAAGCCAAGTTTCTGGCTCCTTCCTTGCCTGCCCCATGCCTTCAAGGGGGAGAGCTTATTGCTTATTGATAATGGAGCCCGAGAGCTACAGCTGCTTTATTCTCCAGGTCCTGTGCCAGAAGTATATTATTTCCGCCTTGGGTGGAGTTGGCAAATGTCAGGCTGGAGGGAGCACAGGGCACCGTGCGGTCCCGCTGGGGCTGGAGTTGCAGGGGAGGTCCCATGTGCTGTGTGTTCGGCACCAGACCCTTCCTCTCTGTGGCTTACCCCCCAGGCACCCAAGGAGAGCTGGGGGCATCAGGGCTCCTTCTGGGGTTCCCAAACAATCCGTTGGCGTTCCACATTGGCATGACTGTGGGTGGTGTCTGTATCCAAGGACCAATGCTGGGGCCTGGGGTCTTGGAGAATGGGGACCAGTAAGGGGGGGAGCATGAAAACGAGCCCCACTGGAGGAGTTTCTGCTAGCTCTGATAACCCATGGGAACATCTCAGGACCAGGGTGCTCTCACGAGACCCACCTAGAATATTGCGTTCAGCTCTGGGCCCCCCAACATCAGAAAGACAGGGACCTGTTGGAGTGGGTCCAGAGGAGGCCACAAGGATGCTCAGAGGGCTGGAGCACCTCTCCTGTGAAGAGAGGCTGAGAGAGCTGGGGATGTTCAGCCTGGAGAAGAGAAGGCTCCAGGGAGACCTCATTGCAGCATTCCAGTACCTAAACGGGTCTTAGAGAGAAGCTGGGGAGGGACTGTTTGTCAGGGAGTGTAGTGACAGGACAAGGGGGAATGGTTTTAAACTGAAGGAGGGTAGGTTCAGATATTAGGAAGATGTTCCTTACTCAAAGGGTGGTGAGGCCCTGGCACAGGCTGCCCGGAGAAGCTGTGGGTGCCCCATCCCTGGAGGTGCTGAAGGCCAGGCTGGATGGGGCTTTGGGCAACCTGATCTGGTGGAAGTCGTCCCTGGCCATGGCAGGTGGTTGGAACTAGATGGTCCTTAAGGTCCCTTCCAACCCAAAGCTCTGACACATACCATTGACTGAGACTGTCGGTCTTTTGTCACCGTCCTGTCCAAAAAACCCTTGAACTTGCTGCCTTTGCTTGCTAGCTCTGGCTCCTTGCCTGCTTCTCTCCTGAAAGCTGGTCTGAAGGCACGGACGTGGACAGAGTACTTATATCTGTCATAGTGTCACTGTGACAACAAACAGGATCATTTTCGTCACTCTGGATGCTATCAGAGCTTGAAGGAACAGAAACCCAGACCACAGCCAACACCAGAGGCTGAGACCTGGCCTGGCTGCATGTCAGCTGGGGGGTTGGATGCTGGCATGTCAGAAGGGCTGGCTGGGAAGGTTTCTTCTGGTTTGGGGAGGTGCTGGTATCTGAAGAACCAAGGCAAAATGGAAGCATTGGTTTATGCAAGCTTTCCATAGCCTGGGCAGTGGTTGGTTGCAGCACGTCCGTGGTTTCAGGGGACATCAGTGGGTGGTAACACACTTTGTGTGTCCTTGTTGCACCTTTGGCGATGCTGGGGTAGAAGTCTGCACCAAGTGTGACAGTGCATGCTGGGTCAGACCTGGCTGGCCTGGATCTTGCAGGGCCGGGTCTGCTTGTGGCTTTTGGAGCTTTGTTCCTCCATGACCCTGGCTCTTTTCTTGTCCGCGAAAACTGCATGGGGCTTGGACGGTAGGGTGGAGATCAGGTGGGTAGACATCCTAGGAATTCTCCTGCCTCCACGACGTTCCTGAAATGAGCCAGCACTGGTGTGGTGTCCGTATAGCCCATCTCAGAGCAAGTTTTGTATTTTATGGCTTCCTCTTTCCTCCTGCTGCCCGCTATGCTGAGGATGAGACCCTGGGGATGTAGCAGCAGCTGAACCCCAGCCACTGGATGCACTGGAGCAGTGGAAAACATGGCTTGCCTTCCCGAGGAGACACTAAGCACCGGGCCAAGCCCTGTTCCCTGGCATAAGTACCCAAGTACAGCCTGGTCCTGCCGGATACGGCTGGCTCTCCCGTTGAGGCCAAAACACGCATCCTTCCCCCCCCATCTGCCAGCCTCTGCCCTGGCATCCTCATGTCCTGTGGCTTTGCAGATGCATTCAGAGAAGAGTGTAGGGCCTGGGAGCTGCTGGGCTTATGCAGGCATGGTGGGAAGTGGTCCAAGGGCTGGGCATAGATGGAAAAGGGGCTGCTTTGTGCTGCAGGCCTTCCCCGCCTGCTGGCAGCCCCCAGGCTCGCTGCCTCCTGCAGCTCCCCCCAGTCCTTCGCTCCTTGGCATCATTTGGCATCATGGGAGTGCCTTGGCAAGTGGCATCATTCGCTGAAAGCCCCTCTCCCTCCCCACCAGGCTCCCGCACAGGGATGCCTGGCCAAGATCACAGGACAGCTTAAGGGTTTAAACAGGTAGGAGGCTTAATAGCTTGACCCCAGGACCTCTCCATCACCTGCATGGTGCAGCAGCTGTGGACTTTCCTAGAGACGCACGGGTTGGTTTTGCAGCGTGTGTGAGAATGCGTCTGGAACCAGGCATCACTCTGCTGGGGTAGATCCCCAGCCGTGCGTCACAACAGGGGCCGGGCACAGCTCTGCTTTCGGCAGGGGACAGCACGTCCTGAGGCCGAAGGCTCCTCTGCGCCTGTGCCACTTGGAGACGTCTGTCCCTCTGTCTGGGCAGGCTGCGTGAGCCCAGTTTCTGCAGGGTGGATGTGGCTACCCCTCTGCCGTGCCATGGGGCTGGTGGGGGAAGTATGGGCAGGATGGGCAAGCAACCCCCTGCCTGTCCGAGTGTATGTGAAGGGACCTTGTGGAGGCGGAGGTTTGTCCCTGGCCATGTGTGTGAGACGGGGATTTGGGGCTACTGCTAGGCTGATGCTTGGTGAAACAACTCTCATCTCTCTTCTAGTGGGTGCCCCCAGCACAATCCTGCCTGTGTCCCGGTGTGGACGATGGATGGGAGAAGGATGGCCCCAGCTACAGGAGCAGTGAGGAGCTGGGGCACCAGGGTCGCAGCCTTTCTGATGTCACCTGGGATCGCCAGCTTGTGCTGATCCCAGGCGAGACGTGGTGCTTGGCACTGCCGTAACCCTGCGAGGTGCTCTCCCGCAGCTGCTCTCACCTTGTCTCCTCATGCATCGACTCAGATGGGCGCGTGGGGCTATGTGGCCTTGTAGCGGCAGTGAGCCGCCCTGTGCCAAAGGGCTCCAAGCAGAGCGGCCCAGTGCGGGCTGCAGTGCTGGGGACAGGATTTGCTGTCATCTCCACTCCCATCTTCAGCCATCAGTGGGTTTGTCTTCTGGAGTCCCTAGGTCCCTTCGCTGTCAAAAAATGAGCCCTCCTTGGAGCCAGAGCACAGCTTGCCCTGAAGGCAGTCTCCTGCCCTGTATCCTTGGTGTACACGTGCCAGCACTGCCCGTGCATGGCCCTGCTGCGGGGTGGGAGCCCCCTTTCCCTCATCCTGCTGTTTGCAGCAGCTGCTGAGGACAGAGTTGCTGTGAGGGATCTCAGGAGTGAAAGCTGCTTGGTCCTGGGCTGGGTTTGGATGCGTCACCGGGGCCGTCGTGCCTCAGTGCAGGGGGATGCTATAAACCGAGGTCAAGTGTGTCTAAACCAAGGCGGTGCCAGTGTGAGCTCCAAGGGGCATGGAGGGGGCAATTTCAGCTTTGTGAGCTTTCTGCACCCAAAATCACAAAGCGCCTCAGAAGGGACTGGCAGCCCCGCTTGCACCGCAGCATCAGGAGGTTCGAACAGGAGCAGGAGCTACTGGGTGAGTCCCAAAACCCTGCTGGGGGCTGTCACCAAGCCCAGGAACATCCATGGCTCCAGGTAGGACTGGGTGAGCCTCGGGGCACCGTGGTGACTCACCGGCCCACGTCCCAGCAGTGCCTAAGCCTGGCAGCAGGGACCGACGCTGAGGCAAGGGGGCTCAGCAGTGTTCCCCCCCCCCCAGTTGTTATTTCAGCTGCTGGAGCCTCGGCTGTGCCTGTGCAGGGCTGACGAACACCCTCCAGGTGCTGTTTGCAAGTGCCTTCTCCCCTCCACCCCAACGGCCCGAAGCACTGCTCCGTGGGGGCCGCAACCAGGGACTCCCTTGCTGCCGCCCCCCCTTCCCGCCCGGCCCCCGGGACGGGCACCGAATACTCGAGTCCTTGTTGCCTGACTCCGTCCTGACCCGGGCTGCTAACAGAGGCCGCCTTTCTGCTGGCTGCGGAGCCGACGGCAGCGTGCGCGGCCCGGCCACCAAACTCCAGGCCTCCAGGGCTGCCTCTTAACCTGGAGAAGCAGCGGGTTATTTGTGTTGCTCTTGGCAGGGATGCCCTGGCCCTCTAAAACACAGAGGTGAATGTGCACGGAGGTGTGGGGCGCAGGCCAGCACGCGCTGTTTGTGTTGGACTCGCCACGCGGGGAATTAGTTCAACTCGGCTGCTAATTGCTTCTGAAGTGCGGGGCTCTGTCGAATGGATGCGAACACGCGACAGGGACAGCGAGCACAGCCCGGGGGGAAAGCTGGCCCCTTTCTGCTTTGCTTGGGTCTCCTGAGACCTCGGTATCTCCTGGCTGCACCAGCCCCACTTATCCTGCAGGGTTCCTCCTCAGCCATGACCCAGCTGCTCAGGAGCCCTGGGACTGAAATGCGATGTTGTGCTTTTGGTGGAGAAAGAGCAACCCCCTTCCCTGCCCCATGCCATCTCTTCTGGGCTGGAGAGGGGGATTTGGCAGGAAAGCAGTAACAGGACGCTAATATCAGCCCTGCATCGCCCTGAATGGGGGTTTGTTGGACCCGTCCTTTAATCTAGCAGCCCACCGTGCTCTGCGGGCCACTTACCCCCATGATTTGCTGCTCCTCCTGCTGGAAGGCTTTCCCCACCGCCTGCCCCGTGTCCTTGTGCTGAGCCCTCTTGACTCTCCCTGCCCCATCCCCAGGCCAGGTTTGGGGTCACGCTTGCTTGTAAATCCCCAGTGCTCTGACGCTGGGGGCTGGGAAGGATGAGTGGTGGGAGAGGAGGATTTTGCCCCGCAGGAGGGCTGCTGCTCGCACAAGCACGGACTGACCCACCTCCATGCCTGTCACCTCGTGGCACCCGGTCTTGCCGTAGCTTTGGGCTTGGTGTCGCGGTGCAAAGGGGTCCGATTCCCCTCCTCTTTGTGAGTCCAGCTGAGCTTGGGTAGGGGAGGAAAGGCCTTGAAAGCACCGTCCTTGTGTGTTGTACAGAGCATTCTTCATCATTGCCCTTCATGGAGGACAAATTCACCGCTGTTCCCCATAGCATCAGCTCTCCATCATTGGGGTGGAAGGGGGATGATGGAGACCTGTGCTCTCCCAGAGCAGGACGGGACCTAGGGTGGGAGGAGGAGCTGCCACATGCTGCCCCAGCCTTGGGAATGGGGTTTGGGAAGGGGCCATCAACCACCCCACTGCCTTTCTTGCAGCCACGACCATGCCGTCGACCTACGGCAACCACCCCCTCAGGTGATGTGCAGGGAGAGGTCAAGGGCAGAAAGCCCCAGGCAGGCTTAGGTCCCTGCGGGGGACGTTAAGAGCTTGGTCCTCATCCCACTGGGATTTAGCATTGACTTGCTTTGAGCCTCTGTGGGCTAAAACAGGCTGCTTCTTGAGCTCCTGCATCCCTGCTGGGTGCTGAGCACCGCCTGGCTCACTGCTCTGCTGGCCTCCATCCTCTGCTGGCCCCTGTCCTCTCCCACCCCTCGCTGCCTCCACTCCCTCCCCCTGCTTTTGGTTAGAAATTGTCATTTAAAGCCCAAACGCCCATTGTCCAAACCCGGATTAAGCACCATCTGTGCAAACTTTGAGGCCATTTCAGTGACTGGGAGGAAATGGATGACTCAGAGAGACATTGCGACACAGATCGGCTGTGACCCCGGGTTAAGTGGGTGGATCCCCACGCAGAGCAGCCCTGTTAACTCAGCCGCCTCCTGGCAGCCTTCTGAGGCACATGGCAAGGGAGCCAGCAGCAGCTTTTGGAGAGCTCTGGGGTACGCCTGGACCGTGAGGTGTTTCTGACTGGCTATGCCTCATGTCACAGCACTGGGCTTTAGTCCATCTGGTCCCATGGGCAGCTCCCGAGTTCTGGTTTTGGGCTGTGCTGCTGGGAAGGGGATGCAATGTGGAGGCCAATGGTGGAGTGCTGCTGCCAGGAATCCGTGTTAGCACAGGACCTCCCAAGAGCCTTGTGTTGTTGCCCTTTTCCCCCAGACGATGTCCGATGGTGAAGGTGGCCCTGGAGGAAGGTGACAGAAAGCGCTGCATCCTCTGGTGAACAGCAGGAGATGCCTTCATGTGGGAGTGACAAAGTTATGCTCCAAGTAGCTTCTCTCCACACCACCTCACCTGCGCCACGTGCAACATGTTCCCGTAGCCCCTGGGGACTGGGGTGATGCCCGAACAGGCTGTGCTGGTGGTTGTAGCACATGGGAGGCAGAGGATCAGGCTGCCAGCGGTGGTGGCTGGAGAAATGCTGTGCACTGCAGCAGCCGGCATTGCCTACCTCCTTGCGGCTGCCTGCCCGCTTCACATCCGCACGCCAAGGGGCTCTTCAGGGCATCCTCCAGCAGGGAGGAGCAGTTGGCCAAGGTGGGATTTCAGTAGGGCTCAATGTTGGTCCAGCAGTCGCAGGGTGAAGAGGGTGATGTTCGCTGCTGGTCTCCTTGCAGAACACCTGAATGGCTACTGTCTGTTCTGGACCCATGCAGGGACTGTGCAAGGTGGCTGATTTCCCTGCAAAAGCCCTGCCTTAGCAAACTCTGTCCAAAAACCCTTTTGGTCTAGTGGCCTGAAGGAGGAAGTCCGGGGAAATAACTGATTTTTAGGTGGTTCAGGCTGGGAAGACTGAGGGGATCAGCTGTTGAGCTGATCCTGTGATTGCAGGAAGCAGACCTGGGTCCTAAGCAGGGCAGGCACAGCTATGTCCAAGGAGCGGAGCAGGGATCCCTGAGTGATAGATGTGAGAATGATGAGTGAAGTGCTCCTGAATTTTGTTTATAGGGGGGAAAAGAGGATTTCTAGCTTGCAACTTTTTCCCTTTGCACCACGTTTTTGTTGCTCCCCAGCTCCACCATGGGTTGTTTCTGGTTCACCAGGATGCTGCTGATGTGCAAGAGATGATGCTGAAGCAGCTTTGAGCTCAGATCTGACGACGACGACAAGGCAGGGCTGGACTTTGTGTGCTGGCAGTGACACAGAAGGAGCACCAGGAAAATGCTGCTTGTTTGGGATTATTTTGCTCAGTTCCTGATCTTGATGCTGTACTTGCCCATTGCATTTGGATGGGAAACGGGTGAGATGTGTGTCGGCTGCCTGCTTTGCTGGGAGTGTGCCTGCATCTTAATCTGGGATTCTGTGCACAGCTCAGTACTCAGGGTCTTCAAGTGCAGGAGGCCAATCCCGAGATGTGATAGCTAGGGCAGGAAGTATTAGAGAAATAAGTAGCCCTCAACAAGACGCTGTGATTAAGACAGCTTTACACCATAAGTCCAGCCTGAACAGTTACAATAACCGCAAAAGTTGGTGAAATTATTAAACAGAGCTTAAGTAAAATGATATGAAGACAATGCTAAGGCAGGTGAGATTTTACTTGGCTTAATGCACAAAGCACAGAAGAAAAGGAGAGGAAAGAATTTCCCCTGTGAAAGTCTCGTCTGGTTCCATTTCCAGTGACAGTCAAAGAGTTAAAGTGATATGTTGGGAGTTATGAGTGTTTATCTAAAAGAAAAGTGGCAGGTGAAAGGGATAAAATAACACTGTTCTTAAAGCAATGCAATATGTTTGAATTATCCGAGGATCAGAGCTGGAATTTGGAAGGTAATATTGGATAGAAGGAAATGGGAGATGGAGACAGAAATAGGATGGGGAAAAACAGCTCGAGGTGGCTTCCCCATTGGTTGCTGCAAAGGAAAAACAAAGAGGTTGGCATTGCTAGGACCACTGTGAATTTGTTTATTGGAGAGGATTTTTATTGCACTTTCAGAATTAAGCACGGGGCCTCTGCTATGTCAGGGTGCAGAACAGACCCTGCTGAGCTGGGCTGGAAAAACATCAGCAGAATCTGGTCCTGTGCCTGAGAACACCCCTGGAAATGGCTGTTGTGCTCAGATGACCTGTGAAACGACCAGTACCATCTCTGACCGAGCGCTGGGATCCTTCCCTTTCTCCTTCGGTGCACTGGGCTGCGAATGCTCAGCACCTGGCAGGACTGGGTTCCCCCCAAATCTCCAATGTGCTGAGTGCTTTCCAGCAGCGACCAAACAACCGCTCTCCAACATCTACTTCTGCTCTTGGCTCCATGGCATTGAGGGATCTTCTCTGTGGGGACGCGCATGGGCAGACGGGGCTGGGAAGACGCAGGCAATGCAGGAAACTGCTTTGCTAGGAGAGCAGGGCGCTTGGGCAGCACGGGAAGTATCTCCAAAGGGCTGCTCTCAAAACCGTGGCACCAGCACACAGAAAGATTTTGGATAAATTTGTCCCACTGCCCTCACTCTTAACCAGCTTTTACAACCTCAGCTTCATCTGCTCATCAGGCACCATCCTCGCTAGTCCAGAGCCCAGCTTTTCCTGGGCTGTTTGCCTGGTTCTGGGAGGTTTCTAGCTCGTGCTGGCTGAGAAACTCGGAGAGGGCTTGGGTAAGTCACAGAACCTCCACCGCTGCCTCTGCCCTGAACCTTCTGCCTGGACAGGCTCCCCAGCACGGTATGTTGTAGCTTCCAGCTTCATCACCTGCTAAAGCCTTCAGATCGGCAGCTCTCTCGCAGCCGCAGTATCGGAGGATCCCCTCCCATTGCATGGCTGTCCAATCTTACCAGGGCTCCTGTGCGACTGATCGCTGCCTTCAATTCTGGCCAAGGAGCCCAGGATTGTGTTCGAACCTCTGCGTGGTTTGCAGCTACAATGATGTACACCAACCTTCTTTAACTGGGAGAAAGTAAAAGAAAGAAGTCTAAGAGCGGAGCATAACTGATGCATTGCCTTCCCGAATCTGCAGGCAGCCCAGATCAAGGACTCCGAGGTGTGCCAGCATCCCAGCATGCTTTTTTATCAGCCTGACTTTTCCTAGCTGCAGCAGGTGGAAAATTGGGATGGTAAAGTGACTTTATTGAGAAAAAAGACACAAAGGACTGATTTATTTTGCATCTAATTCAGCTCTGAGGCCCTCCCAGATGTTCTGGGTTTCTTGGTGGAAATAAAACGGCTGCAGATTTTCCAGCTGGCCACAGAAAGCAGAGCGCTTCCACCAGGCCAAGTCCCAGATGAGCTATCTGCATGGCTTCCACTGCTGCTGTTTCACTGTGACTGTTCTACCTTTCCCCATGTTCATCTCAAAGCTCATTTTTCTTAAGAGCATCCTGGGGGTCCTGTCTGTCCTGCCCTCCCCTTCATGGTCCCAGTCCTCGAGAGTATGCATCTTCCTGTTGTGTGGTGGGTTGTGTGTTTTCTTCCTTTTGCCCTGTTGGTTACTTGTTCATCCTGTTTTCCATCCTGACCCAGTGTCTTTCTTCTCTCAGCTTTGAAGAAACAGCAGATATACGGTACCATCACAACAGATTCCATGTATACGGGACACAGCCGTGCAGCTGCAAGACCTCCACTTCATTCCCCACTTGTCTTTATTACTGTAAATCTAGTAAGGTCTGCTGATGGCCTTGAAACAAATCTGCCTTTTGCTCCAAAACAAAGCAAACCAGGTGGAGGAAAGCACGGCTTGTTGCTTGTGAAGCAAAAGATGAAGTACTTGAGTACGCCAGCCTCTGACTTTCCAAAGCTCGCTCTCTCTTTCCAGAGGTCTAGAATAGAACGCTGCACCGTGAAGCCTTCTGAGATGCATTTCCTGCAGACTCCCGTGAGCCTGGCGAGTGTTGTTACCATGCAAAAGGAAAATATACTGCTGCAGGTAGAGACTCCAGAGCATCTTCATGGTGTCCTTGGAAGGGGCTGCAAGCTGGTGGTCACCCTATGGCTGGCCTCAGATAGCTTGTCTGTGCAACGTTTGTTTCCCCTGGTAATTCTGTGAGGCAATATGATTGTTGATGTTCCCTTTTTCTGCAGAATTCCAGATTTTTTCACTCTTCCAACTGAGCTGCATACAAACCACAGTGCCTTGACCCCCGGCACTGCTCTGAACATGTTTTATATTTCTGTGGTCTTCTTTGGACATCTTGTTTTATAGCCAAGTTTCAAGTTTGAGGACATCTATAATCCTGCCACATTTAATTTTCTACACATCTTCCTTCTCAGACGGTAGCTCAGCAAGCAACTTTTTGCAGTACAATAGGGTGCCTGAACTGTCTTTTTCAGAATCAGCCTGAAAACTCCCTTTTAAATTTTCTAATTCCTGGGTTCAAGAGGCATTCATTGATAAACTTCCATGCACCAACTTTCTTTCCTTCAGAAAAGCTGAGGTTTCGAGGCAGTAAATTGCATGCTTTGTCAGGTGCCTAGTCTCTTGGTTTTCTTTGGTGGAAACCACAGATGAGAAGGAAGATGCAGATGCACTTCTGGTGCGCTGCATTCCTTCCTGGCCCTGGCACTTTTCCTGACGTTTTCTCGACATGAGAGCAGATTGTGCTTCTCTTGTTTCTGGACCAGCAAGGCAATGCTCCTACATGCAAGCAACTGAAGTCATCTTGCAGGCCAAAGGATAGGAAGTGGAGAAGCTGATGGTCTCTTGGTTATGGTGGGGGGGAGAAGTCCCAGTACTGTTGAACTCCTGCCTGGTGAGCTGTGATCCTGTTCTGGCAGAGAGTGCAAGTACCTCTGGGAGACCATCTTCTGGGCACCTGGGGATGGTGAGACAGGTGAAGAGAGGTTTTCTAACTGGTTGGTTGTCTGCTTTGCAACCCTGCTTGATAGCCTTCTTTTGGAAAGGGCTGGAGGCAGTGATGAGACCTTCCACGGAATTTGGGTGCCACCCGGCTCAGGGAGACCAGGACATCTGAAGAGACAGGACACTGGATTTTCCAAAACCTTCCTTGTTAGACCCTGCTGTAATAGCTCTCACTTATCTTGTAAAGACATAGTTGAGAAAGGAGCAAAGACTCAGATGTCTGAACAAGCATGGACCAACACCCTAGGACCTCTCCAGATCACAACTGATGAGCTGTCTTGCCTGCAGTCTCTCCATGGACCGGACTATTTCCAGAGAATGTTACGTATCATAGTATAACTGTCCTGAGGGTGATTTAACCAAAATGTTCCCCCATGTCATCAGGGATCCCTGGTTTTGTCCAGCCTGCTTCAGCTCTTGAGGCTGAATCCATGGAATGTTCCTCTCGGCTGTAGAGAGGAGATGGGCTCTGCAGCCCTTCCCCTCTGCTTTGAACATGCAATCCAACAATGACCACACAAATGTGGGGGGTCCCGCTTCAGCCCCCAACTGAAGTGCCTGTTTCTCACTTCCCCGTGAAGCAGACATCCCCTGTTAGCAAATTCCTCCTTGTTCAGGTAGGGGCATCTGAGGAACGAGCCAGGAGACACCAGGGAGAAAGGGGATTTCCCTGCAGCAGCCTGGACAGAGCTGTGAAAACAAATTCAAAGCTTCTTGCCGTGTGCGTGTGGAGGAGCTCAGCGCTCACCCTGGTGTTTCTGCGCTGTCTTGTGCTTTGTGTGGCTGCAGTTACAGGAGCAAGGCTGCGACAGTGCAACAGCTCTCCCAGATCAGAGCCAGAGGAACAAGCGGGCTCAACGGCCACTCAGGGTTTTGAGGTGGTTTTTTTTTTCACTGCTGAGCAACTCATTTCTGATTAAGGCTTGCAGTTTGTGCTTTCACTCGTGGCTGACAGGGAGGAAGGGAAGGATCCCTGATGTGTGATTTAGCTGCTTTGGACTGAGGGAGAGCGCCTGGGGTTGAGGCACTGCCCAGGGCAGGTTGGGGATCTGCAGCGGTATGGAGACTCTTTGCAGATGTCCAGCCAACACGCCTTGCTCACGTGCTTGAGGAAATATTAGTGGTCACATTCGGGAAGGGGGGGAATTTCTTGCCAAGCCAGAAGGGCGAGGACCCGGGCAGGAGGGCTCCCCCCTTCCTGGGGTGTAATCGGTGGGGACGTCTGTGGGGACCAGCGCCGTGGGGACCCCGGGCACTGGAGGAACACTGAGCTCTGCTGCTCTTGACTGGCAGTCAAGTAAGGAAAGGGATGCTCGGCTCCGTCCAACCCACTGGGCTGTCCCTTTGATGTGATGGAGGCCAGTCTAGGTTGAGCTCGTGGCTTCTGAGGTCCGCATGCAGACACAAGGACTGGGCTTATGTTTGGCCACCTCCGGGACCCCTGAGGAGGGGCTCTGTAGATGTGGAGACGTCCCGGACATACCTGCAGGAGGCGAGGAGGACAGGGCCTGTTGCAGGTGCTGGTCAAGTGCCAGCTATTAGCAGAGTCCAGCCTAAATGCTGAGATGCGGGGCCTGATCCCCAGCGTGGCTGCAGCCCCTTCCTCTTGCTCTGTCTGCATGGGGTGTTACAATCCGGTCTAAGGCAGGTTGCACAATTTATTTTCCTGTACTTAAAGCAGGATTTTGGCAGTCAGGGTCGGGAGGCCTCTCCGAGGCGTGCTGGCTGGGCGCCCTCCCGCTGTCATGGGATCACGCTGCTGTCAAAGGCTCGGCTCTGCTCTGCTGGGCGTCCTTCGGCGCAGCACTGCCCTGCTCGGCCTTCTGCTGCGGCTCTGGGGCTGCTGGAGGAAGCACCCGCGGGGCCAAGTCACCGCTGACATCCTCACGTCGGTGCAGCGGTCACTCCAGTGTGGGTGCTTTTCTATCGGACCGAGGTGAGACCCATCCTTTCTGATTCCCGTGATGCGGCAGCTGTAAGGAGGCCTTGTCCTCTTCTGCTGTCTGCCCATGCAGGGAGAATAGCATGTCCTCTCTGGTCCCAGGCTCTGGTGTCCTGCTGTCTCCATCACCTGGCTTCCCTACAGCCAGCTGATTTAAGTAAATTCATGTGGATAAAGGGAGAGCAGGAGATACAGGAAAATTACCGTGCTCACCACTGCTGAGGTGTGTAGTGCTGCCATTGCTACGAGAAAGCCCGGGTCCTGTGCAGGAGGAAATATGCAGAGGGATTTGCTGTTACATTCTCCTGTGGTGCAGGGGAAGGAAAGGATGCAAGTGCTAATTTGTGCTCTGCGTAAGCACTGTTACCATTACCCGTGGTGATTTCATTGCTTTGCAAGGAGAGCAGCAGGGCAGCTGAGCGTGCCTGGGGAGGGAGGATGAGATAGTTGGGAGTGATGGAAGTGTTCACAGCCAACAAAGGGCATGAGGATGATGCGGCCAAGACAGCTGGAGAGAAATCGGAGCTCTGCCCATGAGCTTGACCATGTCTTGCTCAGACTGGAGGGCAAAGAGGTGGCAAATGTGAAGCCCAGAGAAGCATGGAGCAGCTGAGGTTGAACGTATGTTGACACATGGGGACGGTTTTCCAGGAGAAGAGGGAAGGAGCAGAAGACGGCGATGAAGTTGGGAGTTTGGGGAATGGGAAAAATCTTGGAGTTACCCATCCACTGAAGCAGGGTGGGGAGGACTTGGAGGGGACGTCCTGTTTTCGCCACGATGATCTTGAGTTGGCAGTGGGACATCCAGGAAGTTTTACGAGCGGGAGAGACGGGGTGGAGACGTTGGCCTGTGAGTCCTCGGAGGAGAGATGAGCTCAGCAGGGAGAGGGTGTCAAAGGGGCTGGGGACCTGGGCTGAGCGCCGAGCCTGTGGGGCTGGCACAGGGAGGAGCGTGTGGAGGGATGGGCTCTTGGCCCAAATGCAGTGGGCAAGTAAGACTGGTGGCATGGGACAGGCAGCAGCAGCGAGCAGAGACTTACGGGAGTGTTCGGGGTTGCATGGGGGATGTAGAGGCCAGGCTGAGGGGGTGAAGGAGGCCTGTGGGGGGCACTGGAGGAGGAGGACAGGAGCATCCTGCTCTGGCCAGGATCACAGGGGGGCTGGCAGCTCTCTGTGCCTTNCTCTGTGCCTTGTTTCAGCACGGGGGTGCAGCAGGTCTTTGTTTCACCACTGCGCTGGGAGGTGTTGAGGGGGGGAATGGAGACAGCCCCTCACCTGGGCTGAAGCTGGCATGAGGAGGGGAAGGGATGGAGCTGGAAGGCTGTGGGACAAGATCTGTCAGAGGATCCTTAAAAAAACTTATAATAATAATAATAATAATATTTGGCCTCTGCCACCCACAGAGGCCAAAGTGAGAGCAGCCATTAGTTCTACAGTGAACCCTGCTGAAAGGAGAGCCGAGCTGCCACGGAAGTACTAATGCCCTTGGAGAGCACAAAACCAGAGAGCTACAACTACAGAAAAGAGACAAGGCAGGGTGCAGGCGGGCCCGGCAGCGACCCTCACACAGAGCCAGGTAGGGCTGATGTCCTCCTGGGAGCACCTGGCTGTGCCTGGGCCCCGTGGGACATCGAGGGGCTGCGAGGCGATGCCCTTCCCGGGGAGCGACGTGCGGGCTCACCCCAGCGCAGGGCACAGGGCTGTGCCTGTGCTCTGCCCGGGCTGCCAGACGGATGGAGTGCGACCCGTCCCCTCGGCTGTGGTGACCAGGTTGTGATGATGCTCTTTGACTGCCTTCAGCCCTGGTGCTTGGCTCGAGCCTGATGGCTGAGTGTCCCCGGCTTGTGGAGTGACAAGGGACAAGCGGAACGTACTGACTGGTGTCGGCTTGGAGTGTGCCGAGCATCTGGCACCGCAGCCCATCCAAATGCAGCATCCCATAGCACAGGGATGGAGGCAAGAGGTGACAGGTACCTGGCTCTACATCCATGGGCAATTCTTGCCCCCCCAGACCAAACGCACCTCGAGAACTCTGGCAGGATGTTTCCAGCACCACAGACGGCCCCACGTGGCTCCCACAGGGGAGGCTGCAGGCAGGGGAGGAAAGCACTGCTTTAAGCGGGTAAATATCAGCACCCTGTCTGTAGGAGGAAGTCACAGACTTACTGAACTCTGAGATAAGTGGCCTCCTAAGCCAGCAGTGTGTCAAGTGGTTAAGGCAGAAGATTAGCAAGCAAACTCTCCTACCAAGGCTCGGCTGCACAAGCTGGGGCAAATGGCTGCCCTCACTGCCTGCGGCAGTACCACACCATCGTGTGGCATGGCCCGACCTCCCCTGCCCTGACACAGGGCTGCAGCAGATCAGGAGAGCAAAACCAGCACCTGCCTGAGCGGTGATCGCAGCAATTGATGGCTGCACATGCACCGGGAGCCCAACATGGGGAAACGCTGATGGGGAAGCAGAGATGCAGCTCGTGGTCCAAACACCAGCATCTCCTGAGGTGTGGGAGGTTCAGCAGGAGGGACCAGGACAGCCCAGAATGGGCCTCAGTGTCCCCTTTGCACTGTTGGGAGGCACCATGTGGGCGCCTCTCCTCCTAGCTAAGGACTCATGGGAAGAGACCAACAACCATCGCGTGTTTGCAACGTGCTGGCTTTACACAGCCCAACAGAGCCTGATTGCTAGGAAAAGAAATCCCCATGGCTAATTCAGCACAAACTCATTATTTAATAGACAAAGTAAATACGAAAAAAAGGCATTCACCCCCCCACCGCCCCATCCCTTTGCTGAAATTTACAGTTATGAGAAGAGCCAGAGAGCTGCAGAGCCAGGGTATCTCTGGGTGACATTTACAGGGCTCAGCTTTCATCACAGCTTGAAAAAAAATCCCATGCGCAGAGATTATCTACATGCTGATCTGGATTGTCTTGTTCAGCTTTGGCCCTCATCCTAGATGGACAACGAGCAGAACACTTGGCTAGTGGCCTGAGGTCTGTGGCCTCCTCTGCGTGAGATGGGGAGAGGATGAGCAGTCTCCAAGGTAGTTGAGAGCTTGCAGCCTTGGGCCCTAGAGAGCTGGAGGCTGGGGGAGTGAGGCTCAGATCCCCGCCGGGGATTTGACACTGCACCCTTGGCCAACCGAGCCGGTGAGAGAGGCATTCCCCGCTCTGCGCTGCCCTGGTCTAAAGATCTCCAGTTTGCATCGCGTGGCTCAACCCGTGGTGGCTCCCCCTCGGGGTCGCTGCTGGGTGCCAGCCCCCCGCCATCCAGTGCCCTTTGCTGAAGGTTTCGGGAGCCGTGGCAGCTGGGGCCGAGCAGCAGGAGGGAGGCAGCCGGGGGACAGGCGGGTCCCTCAGTGCAAACCTCCCTCGTCCTGTGGTGTGGAGGAAGCCAGCAGGGGTCTGCTCCAGGCACGCGGCTTGGCCCCGGGAGCCGCAGCCGCTGCTGCATCAAGTCAGTTGTCAGAAGCCTTCCAGCCGGATGGTGTCTGGAGACCTTCCAGCGACCACAGACTCTCCCCCAGCCCATCACTGCCACAGCACAGACGGGATTTAATGTATGTCTGCGTGTTCCCCCTAACCTTTCCCCTCTCAAGATGAAGCAGGGAAGAAAAATAAGACTGCAGGTTTGCAAGGACCCCCAGCCCACATGGTGATGGTCACGACTCTGGGCTTTTCCGGACCGAGACGGCCAGCTCCACGTGGGGAGCTCCCAGCTCGCACAGGAGGGCTCGGCGAAAGCAATGCCACCCCACGCTGACTCCTCGCACCGCCGGCAGATGTTCCTCTTGGCTTGAGGTGCCATTTTGGGGTTTTTCTTTGCTCCCTTTTGCCTCTCAACTTGCAGACAACTGTGTGAGGGAGAGAGAAGCTGGTTCACTTTCCACCTCCCCTCGCAGTGCCCCACTGCTTATTAGTTCTCCAAATATTTCGTCCTGCAGCCCAGCAGCAAGGACTCCGCGCTAACCCGATCCCAGGCGGAGGGGAAGTGGGAGCGGGTAGGACAGCGTGTTACCCTCACGGCATTGCTACAGGCAGGGACCGAGACAGGGCAGCTGGGGCACTGCTGCGCTAAATCCCCGTGGTTGGGGCACACGAGGCGGCATCCCTCGGGCTCAGCCTTCCTCTCGCGCTGCCCAAGCAGGATACAGCAGCAGCGATAGAGCGCGAGCATTGCCTGCCCCCCTGCAGCATCTTCCCCCTGCCCAGCAATTGCTTCACTTTATACTTTTGCTTTCCTCAGTAGCAACCGGGGTGGGGACTGGCCACGTTTAGCCTTGTCCCCAGGAGCCCTCACTGGCTGTGGAGAACGCCCTGGAGAGAGCATGCGGAGGAAGAGGACGAGGAGGAGACCTGGTGATGGGATGCTGGTGAGCAAGGTGGGGGCGGTTATAGCAAGGAGGGAGAGAAATCCCCTGGGATTTCCTTCCATCAGCTCCCAGCTCACCTGTGGACTGCACGCACCGCGGCCTCCCTGGGCCCTCTCCACAGTCTCCAGCGCAGCAGGATGCTGGAGTAGCGAGGGGCAAGGGGTTTGCAAGGGGATGGGGAGCTGAGTGGGAACGTTGTGGCCTTTGTCAGCCCAGGCAGCTGATGAGGAGCTTCTGTAAATCACAGCGGTTGCCACAGCTGCTCCAAAAGTGAGCCAATGCCCAGGAGGCCTTTGAGCACCCCACAACAAGGGGATGCAAGAGCGTTCCACGTCCCCTCCGTATACTGGTAGCCCTGGAAGATCTCTCCCTGCGTTGCGATTAAGACCCAGGGACAGTGCCACCCTGTCACCATCTCCCCGTCCTCTGCACTGCCCACAGCTGCACATACTGGCTGCACTCCATCACCTCTCAAGGCTCAGCTGAGCCAGGCAGTGCTCTGGGATGCTTAGTGCATGCCTTAAACAAATAAAAATAATTGTGATAGAAGATACTGAGTGCCTAACGCTGGCCTCGGCTTAACCATCTCCCGTTCGCAGTGCTCCAGAGTCAGTGGGAGCTCGTCCGATGAGAGCAGGCATCGCGCAGGTCCCCAGGCAGCTGGTGAGATCAGGCACGTCCCTGCTGGCACAGGAGGACACTGAGGGGCTCTGGCTTCAGCAATAAATAGAGCAAGCAAACAAAACAAAACAAAAATACAACGATCGCTTTTTTTTTTTTAAACTTTAAATATTTTTTTTCTTTAAAATCTGTTTTCCTCTGGGGCTCTGTCTCTGTAAAGAGCTGCGCTCTCCCTGCAGTGTCTGGGCCACTTCCTCAGTCCTGGCCATGGGGCAAGAGAGAAGCAGGGTCAGTTAGAGAGGGGAACGGATGGGTGCTCCCCTCTGTGCATCACCGGCACGTATGGATTTCCACCACCCGATGGCAGGGTTTGCACTTGACGGAGCAGCACCAGTGGAATTTGCAGCTGCACCTTTCCACAACCTCCACTTCGTCCGTATGAAAGCCCCGGCCGCAGCACATGAGCTCGCAGCCATCGATAGCCTTGGAGGTCTTGTTGCACTGCCGGCCGCTGGTGCCCAGCACCCCGTTCTTGAGGTCATGGTCACAGAAGTCAGGACTGGAGTCCAGGTAGACGAGGTCCTCGTCCGTGTGCGGTTTGAACTGGGAGTTTTTCGGCACCAGCACTTTGGTGGAGCCGATCTCACTCTGCTCGACCTCCGTGGCACCGTCGAATTTCTCCTTCAGCACGTTGCCCACTTTGCGGAAGGGGGGCATGGCTTTCCAGCACGTCTTGAACTCGCAGGAGCCTGACACGCCGTGACACTTGCACTCCACCCGCATGTTGTTGAGGATCGCCTGAAAGAGCACACATGAGAAACGAGACAGGACGGTCAGCGCAGGACGGGCACGGCGAGAAGGGTGTGACAGGAGGGGACAGGAAGGGCCGTGCGGAAAGCAGTGGTGATGCACGTGAGCTGACGGGTTCACGTGAAGCCGAAGGGACTCGAGCAGTGGCTGCAGACCCCGCTGCGCTGCCCAGGTTTCCCCTCACCATTACCTTCCTCCCTGCCTCGTTGTTGTGGAGGTTCATTAGCGCTCTGTTGGAAGAGGCCCCTTTGCTCCTCTCCCGGACGTCGACGAAGGACTGTGAGAAGGCCACACCGTAGGCGATGTTGTCGGAGCAGCCAGACCACTGGAAGCCTAAGGCACAGGGCACGGGTGAGACAGATGAAGCCAGCCTGCCTTGCTCGTCCTTTTCAGCCCTGCTTTTGCTAAAATACTGCTCATCTGCCCCCTTCTGTCTTGCCACCCATGGGTCTGGGCTGCCCACGTGAGTCACCAGACTGGGCAAGCTGGGAGGGGGGCACAAGATACTTTCTCTGCCCCATGGGCAACGTTCCCAGGTACCTTTCTGAGGAACTCACATGGACTAGCAGGAGGCTTTTTTTTTAAAAAACAAACAAACAAACAAACAAGCTTTTTTTTTTTGCCTTTCTCTAAAGGGTGGCCCCAGAGAGTGGGTGTTTCTGTGCTCAGTCGTTTTACATCCCCGCTCAGCTCCCCGGCTTTGCTTGCTCACCCTGCGGGCTGCCCCCCTGCACTGTGCGGTCACATCCACACTTGTCCAGCTCGCCGCTGCTGCAGGCTCGGGTCACTGCGAAGGCCACCCCTGCCGAAGAGATGGCATAGACGAACGCTGCCTCCCGCGTCCCTGCAACAGCACAAACAATTTTGGAAAACGTGGCTGGAGGTCTAAGGCAGACGGGAGGGCTTTCCGAAGGGTGTGCACCCAGGTGGTGGCCGAGGGCCCACCGCCTGGGTGGTGGGCTGCTGCGTGTGCCTCTGCTCCTCTTCCCTCCCGACACTAGTGTTGCACATAAACCTCATCCCAGGCACGAGGTTTGCTTGGTGCCAAGCCTGCACCAGGCTCAGCAGAGACACCTCACGCTGCTTGCAGCAGCAAAAGCCCCGTCTTGCAACAGTGAAGGAGCTGGGAACTGCCCTGCAAGGTTAAAACATGAATGTGATGGGTGAGATTATAACCCGGCAGTGAGAGAGCTGCAAAGGCTGTTGTATTGCCAATGTGGGGAGAGCTCTCCTGAGCTTACACGGAGAGGCTGTCCTGCCTGCTGCTTGCAGGGCACCCCTGTCATGAAATCCCTCCTGCATCCAAAACAGTTATACTTCCTCAACAGCTTTTGATATCTGGGAATGCCCCCTGCAGCTGCAGCTCCTTGTCATCGTCACACAGCTCACGCGGCATCCTGTAGCTCCGGGCACCTCCAAAACCAGCCTGCGAAACTCTGCTCTCAAAGCGCCTCGCAACACCAGTCCCCAGGGCACAGCCCCTTCCCGGCGCCGTCTCGCGCCTACCCGTGCGGTGGCACGCGGGGAGAGAGCTCATCGGAGAAGGGAGTCGGGGGAGACCTCCAGACACAACGGCCCAGGCGGCACGGCCGGGGATCGTGGCTGTCAGCTCTTGCAAAACCCAAGCACCCACCATCCTCTGACGCCGAGGGTGGCTGAGGACACAGCCCCTCCGCCTCCAGACAAGGAGGGCTGGCATTTTGGGTAGCCCTGTGTTAGGGCTGCTTGAAGGTAGAGGGGGAATGGCTTGTAAGCAGAAATGGCCCTGGCTCGCCGGTCGGTCGGAGGGCAGCTACTTTGGTGGTCGCAGCCCAGACTTTGGTGGCCAAGCAGCAGTGGCTGGGGAGGACCCAGCCAGCACAGGGACTGAACTGCCTCCAAGTTAATCGAGGTTAATAGTAGGATCGTGTTGGTCGGTTTGTGCTGCGGCTGACTAAAAAGAGGCGACTTTTAGTTTCTGGTATTTCTGGTATTTCCAGTCCTGAACCTTCACAAGAAGAGATCTTCACCCCTGCATCGAGGGGAGGAAAGCCAAACAAGGAGCTGGGGACAGCTTTGGCCTATGTTCCCCGGGATGGGAAGGGACAGGGTGCATCAGAGGTTGCAGTGTCACCCGAGGGGAGGCAAGGGCCGCTCTGGAGGGCTCCAGAGGTGGTGGAGGTGCTTTCCCCTCCAGCACCTCACCCTGAGGCTCTGGGCCCTTGCTTGCTTCAGTCACAGCCCTGTGCCTCCAGGATGCCTGCATGCGGCTGGGATTGCGGGGGCCAGGGGCTGTCCTGGCCATAAATCCTCCCCGAAGGCTGGCAGCTTGGTGGCGGCGGGCGATGCTGTCTTTGGAGGGTCCAGCCACATGTGTTTTACTCTCACTGGGCGGCAGAGGGCTGTCCTCCCAAGGTCTCGCAAGCAGACGGCTCCGCTGGAGAGCAGCGCTGTTTGGCAGCGGTCACCGCTTCGGCGCTGCCCGGAGAAGAGACCGAATAAATCCAGCATCGCGCTGCAGCCACGGCTTTGCAGAGCAAAGCTCTTGGCTCAGCAGCATGGAGATTAGGCCTCAGAGTGACCTTAGGGTCCTGCTCAAACTTAGCACGTCCTTGTAAAAACTCCAGTCTGGATGCCCGGGGCTGATGCCTCCTTGGTGCCTGCGTTTGATGGGCACCCGCTGGGTGCGAAGAGGATTCAGCAGAGAAAGCACCCAGCAGCTGAGGAACTGCAAGGACCTGGATACGCTCATCCCAGTGCAGTCAGAAGAGCCCTGGGAAGGGCTGCCAGCCCCAACACCCAACACCAGGCTGTTCCCTACTCTCCCCAGCTGCTGGCTTGGGGGCAAACGAAACCCACCTGCAGCCCAATGGGTGCAGCCAGGCTGCTGGAGCCTCTCCCCCGTGCAGCAGCACCCCAGGCGTGCGGCCGCCCGGCTCACCTTGTGTCACCACCTTGCCGAAGACAGGCAGGGTGTCCAGCGTGGAGCAGTTCCAGCGGCGGTTGCGGAACTGGTACTGGCACTCCTCGATGGCCAGCTGGGCTCCGCGCCGCACGGAGTCCATCACCTCCAGGTTCCTCTTGCACATCTGCACCTGGCGCTGGATCAAGCCCTTCAGCTTCTCACACGTCTCCTCCTCCGAGATGCTCCCCACTGAAGACAGCTTCGCCAGGTACCTGCCGTGACAGCCAGTTCAACTGGTTAGGAGGCAAGAGCTGGGAGAGCATGGACCCATGTTCAGCAGGAAGTGAGGAGACCCAGCCTATCACCCCCTCCATAGCTGAGAGCTGGTGCCCACCTGGGTCACCTTGAATGTGCCACCGCAGTGGCTCCACAGGATGCATTTCTGTGTGGCAGAGAGCAAGCCCCAGCAAAACAACCATCCCGTGGCAGCCTGGTCCCCTGCCTCGCAGGGAGCCCAGCTGCCGACTCCCCTTTGCCTCTATTGCCTGCATGGAGGATATTTTCGGTGTTGTCTGAATGTGCCCGGTCAGGTCTCCTGAGTACCGGCACATCCAAGCACTACTAGGAAAATCCAGAGGTCTCTGAAGTCAGCCAAAACAAGCAGGACAGCCACTTGGCTGCCAGCTCCAGCTGCCACACTGCTCCCGCAGCATGGCAGCGTGCTCACCACTGGCAAACATTGCGCTCCAAACCACTTCCCTCCCGGAGCCTGCTTTCAGCTCCCTCAGCACGTGAGGATGGCCTCCGGGAGCCACCAGGTTTCCTGTCACTTGAGGTTCAAGCACGGCTTGAAGTGGGGAGGATGGAGTCAGGAGCCCGCTGGGGACAAAACCACACATGCTGGGCACCTCCTGCACTGGTCCAGCTCGCAAACGTGGCCGCCAGGTATTTGGCGACTTGGAAGAGGCTGGCCCTGTGTGGGGGTGACCCCGCGCTCAGTTTTCCACAGCCCCATCCTCAGCAGGGCTTACAGAGTTGCTCTTGAGTGCTGGCATTCGGGGGAGCATCCCGCAAGCTCCTGGCATCTGCCCACCGAGCACGCGCGCCTGACGGTCCATCCTGCACACCCCGGTAACCCAGCCCGCCGCACCCTGCGTGCGTGCCTGTCTCCCAGGCTCAGCCCCCTGCCCCAGCCTCTGGATCCTGGAGGGTTTTTTAAGATAGACCCACACAACTCATCCAGGCTGTTGGATAATCCCAGATTCTCTACAGCTATTGTACAGCACTGTATTGTACAGCACTGGTGCCCGTGCAGGTACGTGCCTGGCCGTGGCTGCTGGCACCTGCTTCAAGTGACACTGCCACCGGTGGAGCCCCGTCCTGCTGCGGAGCAGAGAGGTCCCCTGCACTGAGCAGCCTCAACTCACGCCTGCACCCTCCAACCACACCGAGCTTTAATGTCCTCAGGACTCACCAGCGTCAAAAAGCTCATGTTGCTACCTTGTCTGTGCTGAGTGATGCGAGTACCAAGCGAAGGTTTTTTTGGAAAGCTCATTCCTTGACTCTGCATTTCCCAGCCCTACAGAGCTTGTGGGTTTTTTGTTTGCTTGTTTTTTTCTCCTCCTCCAAGTTACGACATCCTGCTAAGGATTTTGCCTTTGAAGCACTGCTCGCCTCTGAGAAGTGACTATTCAAAAGTGGCTCCTGCTTCCTGCCTGTTCCCATGTGTCCCAGGAGTCAGATCTGCTGACTTCAGCCACAAGATCAAGCTGTCACAGCCTCTTCCTCCCATTAGCCGTGCCAGCCTGCCCCAGGAGGAGAGAGCAGGATTTTCTCTTCCGTGCATCAGCAGAATTATTCACCAGCTTGGTTTCATGCTTACAACTGGGGGCCATGGGAGATGGTGAGAAAACCGGGTTGGCTTGCAGTGTCCATGGGGAGTCTGCATGGCTAGCCGTCAAAAGCATTCAACTTTCCTCATGCGTGGAGGTCACTTGCTGCAATGCGTCTCGGACAGTGGGAAGTGGCAGGCTGCCGTGGTTTCAGAGCCAAGCTCTCTTCTAGCCTTTATACCAGCTAAGCATCTTTGCCCAAGGCTTTCTGCTCCTCTGAGGGCCCAGCCTATCTGCAGAGGGCCAGCTGCGTGACTGCCCGATGCACACAGCTGACTTGGAAACCCCACTGAGAGCAAACTCAGGGCTGTCACCCTTCTGCCAGCCCCACAGCCTGTCCCAGCCACCATGTGAGCACTGTGCTGTGGCCCCGGGCACTGGGTGCGACAGCTGCTGTTTCTGCATCTCGCTGCATGCGGCTGGACCAAGATGAAGGCAACAAACCACCCTTGGGATCATTCAGGATGTTTGACGCTGAGCCCGTGACAGCCCTCTTCCCTCCCGCATCCAGCCATCATTTCGGTTTGTGCATGGGGAAGTTGATGCACAGCAAAACAATTAGATTTATCCTAAGATACTGCAGGTTGGGTGATCAGCTTTGAGCCTGGAAGACAAGAAAATCAGATTCTGCCTCCAGTACTATCCGCTTGTGCTGCTTTGCCTTCCTCCCTGTGACTTAAGCAGTATTTATGACACCAGGGAACCAGCTCTTGGAAAGCAGCATGGCCGGTCCTGCCCATAAGTCAGTGCAGTCTGACTGCAGGAGAGCCGTGCCACAGGTGGAACAGCCACATTAGCATCAGCTCTGCTTATGATGGGGGCATCATCTCCTTTTCTAATATATTTCCCAGCTCAGTGGGATTCTTCAGACAATGGGGAGCTATAAATTCAAAGCACACATGAAGAGAAGCACGACAAGAGCCTTTCAAGCCTTTCCAACTAGATGCGCCTGATAAGACACCTCCCCAACAAGCATTTAATAGTATTTGGGATGATAAAATGAAGAACAAAGATGCTTCAGAGATGGATACAGCTCTTCAAGAACAGGTCTGGTAATTTGTTTTGCAAGGCAGGCAAATAAGGTGAAGCTGTCCAGAACGATGCTGTAGCCTCTCTCCCCCCTCATTCCTCCTTGGCCCATTCACGTCTGCCCCTCCCTGGGGATGGAGGCAGCTGTGCCTAAAAATGCCATGGCCCCATGAGACTCCCAGCTTACTACCAGCCTCCCACATCCCGGGAGTACCACCCCTGCTTTCCAAACAAGGCTTTCTTCTCAGTGGGGCGAGAAGGAAAGGCTCCCACCCCAGTCCCTAGGTCAAGTCAAGGGCGCAAGGAAGGATCTTGGTCAAGTATGGGACCTCTTTGAGGCTTTCACCTGGCATCTCTCCACGCCACATTCAGGGGCACAGGGTAGGAACACCTCACCACCTTTCCCTTCCCTGTGGCAGCCGAAGGACAAGGTAAGAGCTGGGAAATGTGCTCTGCCCTCGCTAACACCCAAAGATGCTCCCACCCTGCAACGCACAGCGTGTTCCTCAGGGCTGCAGAACCTGAGCCAGGCACCAAACTCATCTGCAACACCCTGTCCACTTTGCTTGGTCCTTAACGAGGATGTTGTTCCAAGCTTTGTTTTCCTGGACCGAGGTGGCATAAACCACGGACAAAGCCTTTCTCTGCCTGCCCGCACAGGCAGCAAGACCGGCACAACAGCAGCGAACCAAAGCAACCTGCCCTCTGCCAAGGTCTCTTTGCAGATCTCCATCTCGATATCACATCTTCATTTCTCTGTAGCTGTGCAGAGCTCTAGACTATGACTTAAATCCCACAGGCAGCCTCAGAACAGCCCTGCTTGTGGAAAAACCCCAAATAATAGCATTTTTTCTTCCCTTTCCAAGACTGGGCAAAGAACGTTTCAAGGGGTGAGCTGCTGCCCAAGTCATTTGTTCAAGTCTTGTCTTCTTGCTTCATCATCACATTTGTATTTCTTTTCTCCTGCCTTTACATCCAGACAAGTCACTCACAGAACAAGCTCCCTTTTATTAAAAATCACTGACTTAACACAAAACCGACAGAAAGTCCTTCCTTTTTTTCCATCCACAGCATACAGATCAAGGTTGAAGTCCCATAATTTAAGTATTTGCAGTTGATCTACTCTGCAAGATGGCAAATGGGGAAACCTCAAAGCCAGGGAGAATTGAAAAGGAAAAGAGAAAGCCCTACTTAAATAAAGATGACGATAATAATTTCTGCCACAGAGGTTGGCAGGTAGAGCCAGAAGGAGAGGGGAGGGGATTCCCTGCCATGAAAGGTGTGGAAATTTGAGTAATCGACAGATTCTCAGTGGAGGCGGTTCAGGGAAGATGCAGCAGATGTCCTGGAGCGAGCAGAAATCTTTTTGTTTGTTTTATTTGTTTAAAAAACCAAAGCAAAACATAACCCAACAACTGAGTTTCAAGTACGAAAATTCCTGATATTGTCTCACTTGGAGAATATTTTCCTGAAGATGGTAACAGACAGATCCAGGCCCATGGTATCATTGCAGTCCCCTATCAGAGATGCTGAGAGGTCAGATGAGGTCAGAAGCTTCACCCTGTTCAGCAAACACCCAGCCTTCCTGGGATGCCTGCCTGGCTAAGGCCACAAAAGGGTTGTTCCAGCCAAACAAAGAGGAAAGGGGAAAAAAAGAGAAAGAAAGAAAGGGGAAAAAAAGAGAAAGAAAGAAAGGGGAAAAAAAGAGAAAGAAAGAAAGGGGAAAAAAAGAGAAAAGAGGAAAAGAGGCATAGCTGGTCTCTAGAGAAGAGACATCAAGTCTTTGAGTTGCAAAGATGCTTCAGCTGCGCTCTCAGAGCAGCAGCCTCTGCAGACGCCCTCCCTGCTCCCGCAGGCAGCCCCAGGGCCTAGCTGCCAGGCGCTGCCCGCAGCCGTGGTGTGGCTCAGCAGGGGCTGCCCGACACCGGCGACCCACCCTGGTCCCGCTGGCGGCCCAGTAGCAGGACGCGTCCCTCCCAGAGACCGGGCACCCCCCGGGATGAGGTGTCCTTCCTTTCCGTCGCTTGTAAACGTGAACCGTGATTTACATCGTCGTCATCTGAAAGCCTGCCTGGTTTCTTCCCTGGAGGTAAAGCAGTTCTCCGGCTCAGTCCTTCCTGCCAGGTACTTCACATTTCATCTCTTGACCGAAACCACCTTTTCCACACCCTAATCTCCACCTCCAGTTAACGGCTGCCGAAGCAGTCCCCCAGCACCGCGCCACACTCACCGTTACCTGCCTCACCGCCTGAGCGGGGAGCGAACCCCACAGCCCCAGCCGCGGGCTCTGCGCCGCGAGGTTCTCAGGATGCGGCGTTGCACCCAGCCGACTCCCACCTCCCCACGCGCCAGCCGCGGTGGTGGCCCGCCTGCCCCACCATGAGCCCCCGGGGATGGCGAGGTGGCCCTGCTGCCGGTCATCAGCTTGGGATGCGCAGGAAGCATCCGTCACTGCATCTTCCTTTAGAAGCCAACAGAATCCAGTCCCGTGCTCGAGCACAACAGCAACGGCCGGCTGCAAGAGGAGGCAAGAGCAAGGCGCAGGGCCGAGCGACGTGGGAATTCCCCTCATGCAGCGCTTCAGGCTAGACCTGGTTGGAGAGATTCCGACGAGTTTTTCATTTCCATCAGAATTTGCAAATACATGGTGAGAGAAGCCTTTTGCAGGATTAGTTTGATCTCACCCAGCTTCCAACAGACCCCAGGCTGGTTTCCATTGGCCAAGATACTCAATTAATTTTTTCCCCGAGTAATTTCATGAAAGCACAATACTGGCTCCAGTTCTGCTGAGCCAGCCAGATCCTGCGCGGCACCTTCCCAGCTGCAAACCGCACCAGCCCATGGCAGCCGCTCCTGGAGAGCCTGGAGGGTGCAGTTGGGGGTCACCCACGGGAACGGGGGGCACGCACCCCAGGGCTGGAGCTGGACAAAGGTTACCTGCGCTTCCTATCCAGAGCAGAGTCTGTCATTCAAGCAGCCTTGGATAACTGAGATTTCTGTGGATTCACAAGGCTTTCAAGCTTTAAGAAAAAAAAGAAAAAGAAAAAAGAAAAAAAATCACCCAGTATTGACAGCGCCTGTGGCATTGCACTTGTAAGGAAATATGGAAGAACTTCTGGAAACTGCTAGCCTCTGGGGTTGCTCAGCAATTTCACATTTTAAGAAAGCCCAAATAAATGGCTGCAATGCATTTCTCTCCACCTACAAGGATGAATTAATTGAGAGGACAACAGCTCTCAGCAGAGTAACATAAACACTTCTTGCCGCAATGCAAAAGTCTAGTTCTGACTCATGGAGTCACCACGAACCATTGCCAAGAAGAAATCTGCTTCTTGCCGTTGCTTGCATGCGGAGCTGACCAGATCCCATCTTTGCACAACGTGGGACACAGGGTAGTTTCATCTCGCTCATGTCCATCCTCCCAAGAATAAGGCTCTTCTACTACTTTATTTGAGGCTTCCTTAGGGAAAGAGCAATGCCCATCATCACTGAGGAGCCAGAGAGCATCGATCCCTGCTACATCCCGGCAAACACAGCCCTGAAGTCTTCCGGCCAGACAGGGTCAGAGCTCTGACAAGCTCTCAGACAAGCCAAACGGCTTAGAAGTCCAGCATCAAGATCTGCAAAGGTCTCCCGCCTCTGCAGGATGCGACCCTCAAAGCCAGTCTGTTTTTATAGCTAAGCTAAAATTAACTGGTTTTGTCAAAAGTGGCAGGACTTTTTTTTTTTTAAGCATTAAATCATTATATACAATTTACATATGATTATATTATATATAATATCACCAAATATTTTCCATGGAGGCTGCCGGTTTTAGCTCTCCCTCCCCACATCCCCCAGGATGGAGTGTCACTGGTTGCATGCAGGGCCCCAGCACCCCCCAACTTAATTCAGCATGCAGCGCGCGGGCAGGGAAGCCCCAAGCACCGAGCCTGCAGCCCCAGCAGGGTCCCCAGAGCAACGCGAAGGAGCTCCGGGCACCCCGGCAGCAGAGAACCACTCATCCAGCCCTGCGGCAGCCCTCAAGGCAAGGAAATTCTCCGTCAGACCCCATCTCTGCAATCCACTGTCCTGGCTGCCAGAGCAGATGTGATGGGGGAACCCTCCTGACACTGTCCTTGCACCAAAAAAAGAGCGTGGGGAGGGGAGCAGGGCTCGGCAGGAGGAGATCTGCCCCAGAGCCAGCTGCACCTGCTGAATCAGTGCTGCAGCAGCGTGGCATCCACTGGGAAAATGCTGGACCGGTTCCTCGCTGGGTGGAAAAAGGGAGGGTCACAAAGACAATGCAAAGAATCTTGCACAAAATGGAACTGAACCAGGCGCAAGGTGAAGCAAGCCCTCCGCTAGCAAAGCTGGGGAGGCTTGTCTTAAAAATCAAGTCTGGTTTAAGATCGGAGGGATGCAAGTGGAGGACCCACGCCTGCTTCTTCTGCATCCCCTACATTGCACAATGACCCAACCGGCACAAAATCAGCGTTCAGCACTACCCGGGCTGCGCCTGCAACATCCCCTCTGCAAAGCTGGCCGGGATGGGCACAGAGAATCGGGCCCTGGGTTTGTCAAGAACCTTGTGGTGTTCAGATGAAAGGGGCTCACAGAAACCCCAAATCCTTTTTTCCGTCCCTCTCTCTCTCTTTCTCTCTCCAGCCCTCACAAGTGGTTGCAACTCCAGGCTTGTTTGGACACTTGCAAGATCTTCAAGCTTTCCCAGAATACTCAATTTCATTTTTTAAAGGCTTTTAAAAGCCCAGCTGTGCTCCTGGCCCTTTAAGCCAAGTCTCGAGCCCAGACGGAAGTTTTAAACCCCTGTAAATAGGGGGTAGACGGAGCTGCTGGTGGCACACCCTGCTCTGCAGCAGCATAACCACATCTCATACTATTCAGAGCGCATGGAGAGCCTCCTCCAAAGTCAGCTTTGGATGTGTAACAGCAGGAAAAGGGGGAGAGGCTGTCGTGACTCCCAGAGAGCTAGATAACCAGGGCCCCTGCCCATGAAGGACCCCTGCCCTGGCGTCTCTGAGGCTTTTCAGACATGGGGATTGACTCTCAGGGCTGCAGTTGTTCAAACAACCCAAATCGCTGCAGATCACAGCAGCCGCATGCGGTTAACAGAAACCCGCGCTTACACCCCACTTTGCATATTTTCTAGTTCTCCTCTTCAGGTGGGCTTCTCCTCCCAGCCAGCCCCCAAATAAGTAAATACATAAATCGCTGCTCACCCCTTACCTCCTTCCGAAACGGGGGCCCTGCTCTCCCTTGTCCACCTGCAAGAGGTGCTCAGCCTGCACAATGCTGGGCACTTGGCTCGAACCCTCTGCAAAACACCCCCAGCATCAGGATGCTTTTGGACCTCCGGGAGAACATGCTCCCAAATTCAATCACTTTACTGTATGTGTGGGTTCAAGAGCTGAAATAAGACTGTGAAATGCAAGTTGCTTTGGAAAGTAACTCAGCTATTCCCATGTATAAAGCAGGTCCCTGGACTCCTCCAGAGATAATGCAGAAGGCAGAGGGACCTTCCCTTTATGCACAAGCACAACCAGCTAGACCTAAGAGGCACCAGCTACATGCCCTTTATTTAACTTTACAGTTCTGCACCTGAAGAGGCTGGTAGGAAAAGCCTTAAAGCTCTCTGAGCCTCAAGAGGCAGGAAGAAAAGCAAGTCTGAGGCTTTCACTAGACGGGGGAACAGAGCATCTCTTCCAGTTTGGAGGATAGCTTTTCTGGATAGGCAGTGGGCCGAACAGCAGCTCCCCAAACTCAGACCCTGAGGAAGCACACCTGAGGTTCACTTCCCAGCCAGTACGAAGTATCCTGGTCTGTTTAACGAAAAGATTTGGAGAAGTCCCTTCTAGCCCCAAACTCACAGCAGCGGAGGGATCCCTCTGAGAGACACCTACGCCGTCTCCCTTTCGGATGGGACGAGGCGGCTCAGAGGACACCATTCGCGGGGTCAAAACGAGCCCTGCCCCACGGAGCCGGGCTGGCAGAAAACCTTCAGCTGCAGTGTTGCAAGTGGCGTCTCCGAAGCGCTCGGGGAATGCGAGTCCTGACAGGTCAAAAGAAGCCTTAGAAAAAGTCTCGTCTTGTGAAAGGCACACTGGGCTTAATCACTAATCCAGCAGGTTTCTGGAAAAGCAAACTTCACCGCGCGCTGCCACCCAGCGCACACACCTACACCTACGCGCAGGCCTGCAGAAATGTGCACCTGGCGAGGCAAGCACCCAGCACCCCTGGACCACGTGCCAGCTGGATCCGGCCTCCAGATGCTGGGTGCGGGCTGGCAGCACCCGGGCAGCGCTGCGATAAAGCAGAGCACGCCAGAGCCCACACGCATGAGACGCGCGGCTTTGGGAAGACGTACGAGGCATACTCATTCCTTGAATATCTGATAACTCCTGGGATCCTTCTAACTCTGTTTATTGCCTCCAGCAGCCTTTGTTTCTGATGTGAGAAGATAAACAATGGGAATTGTCTTAATCCTAAAGGCAAAGAATAAAAAGCACTGAGCGGGGGATGATCCTTTTATCACGATACATTTGTAACATCAAAAAAGTTGACCCTTTCTTTCAAATGCACTGAAATGTATCTGCTTTTCCTCCCCTGTTGGCAGGAATGAACCCTCCGCTCTCCCGCGGATGAGCCCCCCACGCCGCACCGCGCGCACGGACGGCTGCACGCAGCCCTCCCGGTCCTCACAGCAAAGCCCCCCTCCGCCTCGTTGTCCCGAGCGTGCTCCCGGTGAGCCACAATCCTGCAGCCGTGCCCAGCACCACGTGCCGGGATCCCACCTCCGCGCGGAGCTGACCTCGCTGCCACAGTTTAACACCAAGTTCCCCCTCGCCAGGCACTTCCCCGTGCCTGTCCTGGGCGAGCAGGGGCTGCTCCTCCCTGGGGACCTGCCGTCATCCTGCACAGCTTCCTCGGGACTTTTTCCCCGCAGGAAAAGCACTCCCACAGTTCCTGATGTACCTTCGCCAGAAGCGTGACAGCTTAAAGACCACCTTGATAGCTACTATGATCCACCCACCACTCTGCTAGAGACGCACGGTGTGTAAGTCGCTCCATCTGGCACAGGAGGGGGGGAGGAGAGCTAAGTGCTAACGCATCCCAGGCAGCTACCGAAGGGCGAGCGCCTTTTCCCACTGGCAGGGCACCTGGGGAACGCTGCTGACCCAGCACTTTCTCCAGCCGTAGGGAGCATCCTCTGAAATCAACCCACCTCCCGCAGCCTCCAGCGGGCCAAATCTAAAGGTGGAGGAGACGGCTGGATGCAGAGAGCAACCCTTGCGCAGAGGACATGCTTCTGGGACTGTGCCCGCCTCGGTGCAAGTGCCGGGAGAGGCACAAGCTGCCGGGGAGCTTTTGCATTGACAGCCCCAGCCTCCAGCCCTGGGGACTCCCCGGGGGCTGCAGCGTGCCTGCCCTCACCAACGGAGGCCTGGGGAGGAGAGCTGATGAGACCCACGTGCCCAGCCTGAGAGCGGGTCTGCTCAGTGCGTGCGCCGGCAACAAATTAGAGTTCGGTCTGCCAACACAGCGGCCGGTGATGCTGGGAGCGGGGGAAACAACGTCTCCCAAAAGACCAGATTAATTAGGAGGAACCAGTGCCTCCACTCAGAGCTTTGGGAGAAGGCGCTGTCATGCCCCATCCCCTCCGCCCTGGGGGTCTCCCCAGAAGACGGTCCCTCAGCCTTGGCAAATGTGCAGGAATTTTCCAGAATGATTTCCACCCCTGTTTACCTTACACGTTATTTCAGTGTTTGCTCAGCAGGTTACCAATGTCACTGGGCTCCTCCGCGGCATGCGGCAGCCCCCCGCGGCCCGGCGCCATGCGCGGGGCGCAGCGGGAGCCAAGACGCGCGCAGCCCGGCCCACGACGGGTCCCCGGGGCCGGCGTGTGAGAGAGCCCAGCTCAGCCGCAGCAGCCGCCCTGGCCCTGCCAAGTCCTTCCCTGGACCGCTGGCCCTCACGGGGCACCTCGCCAGTCCCCAGTCCCTGCTCTGACCCGGTGGCCCGACCTCGGCTCCCTGGCGCAGCCCATTTTAGTAATATAAGAACAAAAGGGAGTAGGGGCTTCCGCGCCCAACAAGTTATCCTGCGAGCGGCCTCAGCGAGAGGCAGGAGCCGAGCAGCTGGGGAGGGTCGGCATCCCCGAAGCCCACCTGCCGGGGCCGCCAGGCCACGGTCCCCGTCCCCGGCGGCTTCTGGCGCTCCCCGCGGGCTACCCCGGGGCCCGAGCTCCGCCGCCGCCCCCGCGCCCCGAGGCTGGGCAGCGACAGGACACGACCCCCGCGCCGCTGCGGGGATGCTGGGG